>JBBGZY010002098.1:562500-1065000 GCA_037952925.1 Lithobates clamitans | reverse complement strand
AAGGCAAAAAAAAAAACACTGTCTGTGAGGTCAGTAAAAGTGCTCATTACAGCATCTGAAAGAGTATCACAAACTTCTTTATGTTGTCTATATGAGGAAATTAATCATCTATCTTGTGACTATATGTATACTGATATCATATTTAAATGTGCCTATGCATCGCTTGTAATGTTTAAATCTTGAATGAACATTTTTTTTTCTTGTAAAAAAAAAAAAAAAAAAAGAAAGAGTATCACCATTACATCACTCTAAAGACAAAGGGGTAAATTTATTAAAAGCAAATAGACTGTGCACTTTGCAAATACAGTCACTCCAGAGCTTAGTAAATGATGTAAATCTTCACTTTGCAAGGAATACCCAAAGGTAAAAAAACAAACAAAAAACAGCATTTTTGCTTGCACATGATTGGATGATGGAAGTCAGCAGAGCTTCCCCTCATTTTCTAAGCTCTGGAGAAACTGCACTTTACTGAAGTGCACAGTCTATTTGCCTTTAGTAAGTCAACCCCAACGTGTACAATACGACCTGTGCCAAAAGAGTGCATTAAACATTTAGAAATTATATATATATCAATATAAAATAAAAAAATAACATATTTGTGTGCCTATCAGCTCTAGTAAATTCTCGCAACATAAATAAAGGGCATGAAGGAAGAACAAAATAGGCAAAACAGACTGTGCATAACAACCTCATCATTACAACACGATCTTCATTTCGGATGGCAAAACTATGAGGCACCTCCCTATGTCAACAAAAAGATCTTGTTTTTAAAAAGTGCGGCCGCTAGACTTGCCACATTCATCAGTAGAAGATGGAGGAATGATCGGCTGCACAGACCGTATTACAGGACATATAGAAAGGTTACTTCATTTACAGTATTGAACAAGGTGACGGCATCTGTACTCTGCTACGGTGAGCTGCCGGTGTCGATAAGTGACGCTCTGTAGGTATGGGACGCTCTCAAAGTGAGCATGCGCATGAGGCATGCAATCTTCCGGTATGTGTCCCATACCCTTGGTTTGCGGCGGTGTTCTAATATATTATGTGATATTGAACGCTCTCAATAGCGCATGCGCAGCTACGAGTGGCATTTAAAGAAAAGCCGCTGCGCATGCCTTATTCGAGAGCGGGCGTTTCATATCGACAGAACACCTGTCGCAAAGTGGGTGGAACGAAAGTAGAACGCATACCGGAAGATTGTATGTCTCACGCGCATGCGCAGTTTGCGAGCGCCCCCTACCTACAGAGCGACCCATATTGACATAACACCAGCATCTTGGCTGTATTATATGGACACATCACAAGGGTGGATAATGCATTTTTCGTGGTGGAATTGTGTTTCATTACCAAATAAATTTGAAATCCGCATATTATCTAGCATAGGAAAGACACATAATATGAAGGATATTGGTGCTGCACACCCCAAATTAATACAATATGGGAAAGGGGGGGGGGGTGTTGGCAGCTAGGTCGAAACGCGTCGTGGCATTTTATACGACAGATCTTCTAATATGCGATGCTGTGTGTAATTTTGTGTTTGCATTTTTTTTGTATTTGGAATGATATCATATCCCCTCACCAGAGCTCATATTTTAACTGTTATGTGTACATGCTAACTTTCCAATAAAGGATCTTCTTTTAACTTATTAATTTTTGATATTATTAACCTTGCTGCCAAACCCCCCCCCCCCCCCCCCCGGGGGAACCTTTCCCATTTTATCCGCATATTATCTTTTTTTATTCCTTTTTTTTAAATATCTAAATAATTTTTCTATTCTTAAAGAGGTAGTAAACCACAGGCTTTTTTTTTCTCTCCTCCTCCCATGGTCATCTCCAGGATTTCTCCAGAGCCTCTCCCATCCTCTGGAACTCTCTACCTCCACCTGTCCCCTACTCTTGCTACCTTCAGGCGATCCCTGAAAACTTATCTCTTCAGGGAAGCCTATCACGTCTCTAACTAATCTTCTACCACTTCCATCAGCTCATTCCCCACAGTTACAACCTTTTGTACCGCCTGCCCCACCCTATTAGATTGTAAGCTCTTCTGAGCAGAGCCATCTTAATCCTCTTGTATTTTATTGTATTATAACTGTATTTTCCTCCCTTTTATATTGTAAAGCGCTGCGTAAACTGTTGGCGCTATATAAATCCTGTATAATAATAATATTACATAGGTAATATGTTCCACATGAGGTCTGGTGCTACGTCTGTTCCTGACATTCCTCTATATACAAAGAATGGTGGATGTAGAGTGTCTTCTGACCTCCTCAGGGACTCTGAATTAAACTGTTGACATTTGTCTGGATTGATTATCAGCTGAGGAACAAGGGCTGCTCATTGTTGGCTCCCTGGAGAGCCATTAACTTGAATCAGAGATAAATTCTAACAATGCTCTGCAACCTCCTCACACATCACAGCACAGCGGAGCGCGGATCGGATTCACGGTGTTTCGGAGCGAGCTACTTGCTACATAGGGGTTGATTTACTAAAGGCAAATAGACTGTGCACTCTGGAAGTGCAGTTGCTCCAGAGCTTAGTAAATGAAGTAAAGCTTCACTGTGCAAGCAATACCCAAATATATACAGGGGAAATCTAAAAAACAGCATTTTTGCTTGCACATGATTGGATGATGGAAGTCAATTGAGCTGCTGCTCATTTACTAAACTCTGGAGCAACTACATTTGCAAAGTAGGGCTGCCACCTGTCCGGGATTCACCCGGACAGTTTGGGTTTGGAATCATGCATCCAGGTTTCAGATTGCCAGAAACCCGGACACATTATTCAGACTGGACTATGTCTTCCCAGCAGGATTGCTGGCTGCAGTTGTCTAAGCTGAGAGTGTCTGTTACACTCTTTCACAGTGCCCAAAGCCACCACTAACACCCCCCCCCCACATACAGATGGGAGAAAAGAGAGGGCTCGATCTGCTCCTCTTCCTCCCACCCCTGCCCCTCTGTGTCTGCCCACACTGTAATCCCCAGTATATGTAAAGCGTTGTGTAAATTGACAGCGCTATATATAAGTACATATAATAAATTAAATGAATAATAAAGCATGTCTATAAAAAATAACCATCACAACTGCTGCTTTGATCCAGAGGAAGGCAAACAAAATTCTCAGAGGGAGAATACTTCAGCTCACTTCCCTTTGAGCCCTTTCACACTGGGGCGGTTTGCAGGCGCTATTGCGCTAATAATAGCGCCTGCAAACCGACCCAAAAGTGCCGCTGCTGTGTATCCAGTGTGAAAGCCCCGAAGGCTTTCACACTGGAGCGATGCGCTAGCAGTACGGGAAAAAAAGTCCTGCTAGCAGCATCTTCGGAGTGGTGAAGGAGCGGTGTGTATACCGCTCCTTCACCGCTCCTGCCCATTGAAATCAATGGGAAGGCGCGGCTATACCGCCGGCAAAGCGCCTCTGCAGAGGCGCTTTGCGGTGGTATTTAACCCTTTCTCGGCCGCTAGCGGGGGGGTAAAACCGCCCCGCTAGCAGCCGCATACCGACAGTAAAACTCCGCTAATAATAGCGTTTTACCGCCGCCCCCGCCCCAGTGTGAAAGGGCTCTTTCTGACAATCTTAACATCGAATAATCTTTTACAAAGTACAATAATTAGAAAAAAAGAATACAATATATTCTCTTTAAAGAAACATGAGGAGTTTGAATTTTTCAATCTGCTGTGTGACATTTTCTAGTGTTTAGGGTATCTGTTGTAGTACATCTGATATACTTAAGCCGGCCATAGACGGTTCGAATCTCTGCCGGTTCAGCAGGGACCAGCCGAGATTCGAACCACGTTTGGGAGGCTGATTGTACCCAATACAATGCACAAAGGTAAAAACCTTGAGCCTTCAGAAACCCTTTAAGGTTAAACCACTTCATTGAGCGGCCGCGTGTCTTCTTGAGGGACCCGAGACGAAATAGTTTCCTCCCTACGCTAGAATCACCATTTACATATTTGAATATTGAGATCATAAGCTTGTGTGACCACCAGCTCATACACAGTCTGATTACATACAGAGAGAATTCTCAGCCGTATATCTGTGCTATTTGGTTTGGGGGGGGGGGGGTAAAAATATGTGGTTGAGCTGTGTTTATGTCACTCCTCTAAACTTCACAGGTAATGGCTGAGGGTGTAGACATGCCGTGCCTCGATGCTTCACAGACAAAGGAAGAATGATCCTCCCTGTCATGTTTGATAGGCAGTACTGCCACCGACCATGACCCATTCAAGTGAATGGGGCTGCGCTGTAAACGCCTTGTGTAATGCATAGTGGCATAGCGGTGCAGCATTTGCGGGGTTAAAACAAGGGGTAAGAAGGTTGACATGTCGCTTCCTCACCAGCTGCCAAATGCCTCTTAAAAGCAATCCAACTGCGGATCGCTTTTCAGAGGCACGGCAGTGACAGCCACTAGTGTAAACATAGTCTTTTACTGTGACTGCTACCTGGGGCAAGAGATAGACATGCCTGGGGAATTTATTCAAACATCATCTTTTATTACATATAGAAAAATGAGGATTCACTTATACAAATTATACAAAAAAGTGTCCAATGATGGATCACTGCGATTTACACTGATATCACATACAATGCATTCTGTTTTGTGTCAGATATGGGGCTGCAACTAACGATTATTTTCATAATCGATTAGTTGGCCGATTATTGTTTTGATTAATCAGTTAATAACCTTAAAATAGAGTGTGGTGTATAATTTATTTAATATGTAAAGTTTAAAAAAAAGGCAATTTATTCTTAAATATCTCTATGCAGTGGTAAATATAAATAACCAACTATATTGTTCGGGAGCAAAATATCTAATCCACTCTGAGAATAACAGACAGAAGAGATATACTGTACAGTATATACTATTAGAGGAGAGATATACTATATATACTATTAGAGGAAATATACTGTATATACTATTAGAGGAGATATACTGTATATACTATTAGAGGAAATATACTGTATATACTATTAGAGGAGATATACTGTATATACTATTAGAGGAAATATACTGTATATACTATTAGAGGAGAGATATACTATATACTATTAGAGGAGATATACTGTATATACTATTAGTGGCAAGATATAATGTATATACTATTAGAGGAGATATACAGTATATACTATTAGAGGAGATATACTGTATATACTATTAGAGGAGAGATATACTGTATATACTATTAGAGGAGATATACTGTATATACTATTAGATGAGAGATACACTGTATATACTATTAGAGGAGATATACTGTATATACTATTAGTGGCAAGATATAATGTATATACTATTAGAGGAGATATACAGTATATACTATTAGAGGAGATATACTGTATATACTATTAGAGGAGAGATATACTGTATATACTATTAGAGGAGATATACTGTATATACTATTAGATGAGAGATATACTGTATATACTATTAGAGGAGAGCTATACTGTATATACTATTATAGGAGATATACTGTATATACTATTAGAGGAGAGATATACAGTATATAATATTAATAATATTAGAGGAGAGATATACTGTATATACTATTAGAAGAGAGATATACTGTATATACTATTAGAGGAGATATACAGTATATACTATTAGAGGAGATATGCTGTATATACTATAAGAGGAGAGATATACTGTATATACTATTAGAGGAGATATGCTGTATATACTATAAGAGGAGAGATATACTGTATATACTATTAGAGGAGATATACTGTATATACTATTAGAGGAGAGATATACTGTATATACTATTAGAGGAGATATACTGTATATACTATTAGAGGAGAGATATATTGTATATACTATAAGAGGAGATATACTGTATATACTATTAGAGGAGAGATATACAGTATATAATATTAGAGGAGAGATATATTGTATATACTATTAGAGGAGAGATATACTGTATATACTATTAGAGGAGAGATATACTGTATATACTATTACAGGAGATATACTGTATATACTATTACAGGAGATATACAGTATATACTATTACAGGAGATATACTGTATATACTATTAGAGGAGAGATATACTATATATACTATTAGAGGAGATATACTGTATATACTATTAAAGGGTGGATCTGGTAAATATCATCAGACTCAGAGATCATTTTTTTTTATTTAAAAAACAAACAAACAATTTCTTCCTTCAAAAAAATGTTATTTTAAGAAAGTTCATTCAATTTTCTAATTGTTGGTGGGGTCAAATCAACGTTCATTTTCAACCACAGTGACAGGAAAATTTATAAATAATAGAAAACTTCTTGGTCAAAGGAATTTTCAGACAGTGTATGTGGTTTTCGATCAAAAATTACATTCATTTTAAAAACAGAAATTTTCAACAACATTCTTTCATTCAGCGAATGTACAAAGATTTTTCGTCTGAATATTCTCGTCTGAAAATTGATCGGTGTGGCCAGCACAAGGCTCGGGACACACGTAGGCAGTTTTGCTTTTCATCTGTTTCCTCTGCAGTGCTTTTTGCTGTGCGTTTTGATTTTTGCGCACGTGATTTTTCTGTGATTTGCGTCTGCATTTTTGGGGGGAAAATTTGTTGTTGGGCAAATTAAAAAACAACAAATTGCTGCAAAAACACATTGCATGTTTTTTCTGCAGCTTCTCCATTGAAAAAAAGTCCCCTGACCCTTTCCAAAGACGCAGCGGCTGAAAAAAGCAGAGATGTAAACGTGTCCCATAGGAAACCATGTAAATGAACTGTTTCTTCAAAAAGCACTAAAAAAAAACACATAGATGTGAACCAGGTGTAAGACGTTTAGTAACATAATGGGGTTAAAAAAACTAAAATGAGCCCTTTAATAGTACAATAAAAAAGCCGATAATCACTACTGTAAGGGGCTCATTTTTTAGAACTGGGGAAGTAATATTTACAGTAGTGATTATTTGCTCTTTTTGTACTATAAAGGGCTCATTTTAGTTTTTTTTTTTATAACCCCATTATGTTACTGGCCGATTAATCGATTATGAAAATAGTAATCAATTAATTTCATAATCGATTAGTTGTCGATTAATCAATTAGTTGTTTCAGCCCTAGCTCAGATATGTTAAATATTGGCTCTGTTCCATCAGATACTGCCGTTATATATTAACTTTCTGATATCACAATTGGCAATAATTCAAGTTCTTTGAAAATTCAGAAGAGAAGAACCTTACACTTATTTGAACTTACCTTTGTTTGCTTGGGGGAAAACCTTTATGTCAAAGATAATAGAGATATTTTGGGTGCAGTTCTCCAAATGTAAACTAATATGTGCAAAAAAGAAAACTGCGCTGTATCCTAACGTCTGAATGCAGCTGCAGCTCAAAGTGAGATACACACAAACAGAATAGGTAAATGATGGGAGCTGCGCTCTAAATAATGATATATATCCCCCCCAAAAAAGATATAAAACACACTTAAAAATAAAAATCAGCAAGTCTAATTAGTGAACCATGTGACAAAAAAAAAATACAATTGAGTCCTCCAAATTTCTAATGAGAGATCTTGAAAATCCTTCGATATAGAAGGAAGATGGATGAACCAAAACACATTAGTGAACCATGTGACAAACCCATGCCCCAGGACGACGTCAGACTTGTGACGAAACGCGCCAAGGGCGGAGACGTGCTGACCGTGCTGTAGCGTCCCAATTGGAGGGGTGTTTGTATCGTAGCCGGGCGGCTTATGTTCTACACTGGTAACATTTTACCCACATGAATGTGATGCTGTTTTTATTTAATAAACCCCATCTGGGGATTCTTTACTGCTTTTCCTTTGGGCTGGTTTGATCATCATTTTCGAGTGTGAATTTGAATGCTGCAGTGGCGGAATTACCGGGGTCGCAACAGTCGCAGTTGGCCAGTTGCGACTGGGCCCGGCATTCAGCCACTGTGGGGGGGGGGGCCCAGCGGGGCTGATCTTCACACACGACTCTGAGCGGAGATCGTGTGTCATAGAACAATACCACAGAGAGACACCGGTGGCATTAATGTTCTATTTGTCAGTCCTCTCTGGCATGGATGAGAGAGGACACACAGCTGATCTCACGGCTCCCCCTTCTCCCCCCTCCCCTCTCCTGTGTGCTCTGCGGGAAATGTGAGCTCTTTAGCTTCACACTTGAGTGCCCGCGGAGCACACAGGAGAGGGGAGGGGGGAGAAGGCGGAGCAGTGAGATCAGCTGTGTGTCCTCTCTCATCCATGCCAGAGAGGACCGACAAATAGAACATTAATGCAGCCGGAGTCTCTCTGTGCTATTAAACTATGACACACGATCTCCGCTCAGAGCTGTGCTGTCCTGAGAAGGCAGACAGCACTGATAGAAATTAATAGCAGAGACTGATGAGCACTAATAGAAGGCACTGATGAGCACTAATAGAAGGCACTGATGAGCACTAATAGAAGGCACTGATGAGCACTGATGAGCACTAATAGAAGGCACTGATGAGCACTGATGAGCACTGATGAGCACTAATAGAAGGCACTGATGAGCACTAATAGAAGGCACTGATGAGCACTGATGAGCACTAATAGAAGGCACTGATGAGCACTGATGAGCACTGATGAGCACTAATAGAAGGCACTGATGAGCACTAATAGAAGGCACTGATGGGCACTGATGAGCACTGATGAGCACTAATAGAAGGCACTGATGAGCACTAATAGAAGGCACTGATGAGCACTAATAGAAGGCACTGATGGGCACTGATGGGAACTAATAGAAGGCACTGATGAGCACTGATAGAAGGCACTGATGATCACTGATAGAAGGCACTGATGAGCTCTGATAGAAGGCACTGATGAGCACTGATAGAAGGCACTGATGAGCACTGATAGAAGGCACTGATGAGCAATAATAGAAGGCACTGATGAGCACTGATAGACGGCACTGATGAGCACTGATAGACGGCACTGATGAGCACTGATAGAAGGCACTGATGAGCACTGATAGAAGGCACTGATAAGCACTAATAGAAGGCACTGATGGGCACTGATGAGCACTAATAGAAGGCACTGATGAGCACTGATAGATGGCACTGATGAGCACTGCTAGAAGGCACTGATAAGCACTGATAGACGGCACTGATGAGCACTGATAGACGGCACTGATGAGCACTGATAGAAGGCACTGATGAGCACTGATAGAAGGCACTGATGGGCACTGATGAGCACTGATAGAAGGCACTGATGGGCACTGATAGAAGGCACTGATGAGCACTGATGAGCACTAATAGAAGGCACTGATGAGCACTAATAGAAGGCACTGATGAGCACTAATAGAAGGCACTGATGGGCACTGATGGGAACTAATAGAAGGCACTGATGAGCACTGATAGAAGGCACTGATGGGCACTGATGAGCACTGATAGAAGGCACTGATGAGCACTGATGGGCACTGATGAGCACTGATAGAAGGCACTGATGAGCACTGATGGGCACTGATGAGCACTAATAGAAGGCACTGATAGACGGCACTGATGATCACTGATAGAAGGCACTGATGAGCTCTGATAGAAGGCACTGATGAGCACTGATAGAAGGCACTGATGACCACTAATAGAAGGCACTGATGAGCACTGATAGACGGCACTGATGAGCACTGATAGACGGCACTGATGAGCACTGATAGAAGGCACTGATGAGCACTGATAGAAGGCACTGATGAGCACTAATAGAAGGCACTGATGGGCACTGATGAGCACTAATAGAAGGCACTGATGAGCACTGATAGACGGCACTGATGAGCACTGATAGAAGGCACTGATGAGCACTGCTAGAAGGCACTGATAAGCACTGATAGACGGCACTGATGAGCACTGATAGACGGCACTGATGAGCACTGATAGAAGGCACTGATGGGCACTGATGAGCACTGATAGAAGGCACTGATGGGCACTGATAGAAGGCGCTGATGAGCACTAATAGACAGCACTGATGAGCACTGATAGAAGGCACTGATGAGCACTGATAGAAGGCACCGATGAGCACTGATAGAAGGCACCGATGAGCACTGATAGAAGGCACTGATGGGCCCTGATGAGCACTGATAGAAGGCACTGATGAGCACTGATAAACGGCACTGATGAGCACTGATAGAAGGCACTGATGGGCACTGATGAGCACTGATAGAAGGCACTGATGAGCACTGATAGAAAGCACTGATGGGCACTGATAAAAGGCACTGATGGGCACTGATAGGAGGCATTTATGGGCACTGATAGGAGGCACTGATGGGCACTGATAGGAGGCACTGATGAGCACTTATAGGAGGCACTGATGAGCACTGATAGGAGGCACTGATGGGCACTGATAGGAGGCACTTATAAGCACTTATAGGAGGCACTGATGAGCACTGATAGGCCACATTGATGAGCACTGATAGGCAGCACTGATAGGAGGCACTAATTTGCACTGAAAGGCTGCACTGATAGGTGGCATTGATGGGCACTGATAGGTGGTACTGATGGGCACCGAGGAACACTGATAGGCAGAACTTAGGCAGTATTGATGGGCTTTGATGGACAGAATTGAAGAGTACTGATAGGTGGCACTGATAGACGCAGTTAGGTGGCATTACTGAGCACTGATAGGTGGTGCTGATAGGCAGAATTGATGGGCACTAATAGGCAGCTTTAATGAGCACTGATAGGTAACACTTGTAGGTGGAAGTGATGGGCACTGATAGGGGCACTGATGGGCACTGATGATTGGGGCACTGATTATCAGTGTAAACAATTTACTGACATTCTTGACAGTTAATGGCAGTCCTTTCCTAACACAAACACAGCGTGTGAGGAAAGGGCTGTGGATAACCAGTCTGTTTACATGTGATCAGCTGATCACATGGTAAAGGGCCGATGTGATTGCGCTGGATGCATGTCCAAGGGGTCATGTGGGAAGCACGGTTTTGGGAGGATGTCCATGGACACCCTCCCAAAATTGGAAGCCGGGGCTCGGGTGGAAGGGGGGCCCATCATGGTTTCTTGCACCGGGGCCCTGAAGGTTCTAGTTAGGCCTCTGGAATGCTGGGTTCTCCGATCATCTACAAGATCATCAGTCTATAGTGATGTATGGAGGCTGCCTGTGGTTCGATCGACCGTTTGCGGTTCTTGGAGGAAAAGGCCCTGGCTGGCTGTTAGCCACAAGCTTTTTAAGCTTGTGCAGCTGGTAAGTGTGCCCTCTCTGTGGTGGTGAGTTCACTATTGTCTATCATAATCATAGGAGGAAGTCACAGCATAGTGTGTTTTGGTTCATCCATCTTCCTTCTATATTGAAGGATTTTCAAGATCTCTCATTATAAATTTGGAGGACTCAATTGTGGGTTTTTTTTGTCACATGGTTCACTAATGGGACTTGCTGATTTTTATTTTTAAGTGTTTTTTATATCTTTTTTTTGGGATATATCATTATTTAGAGTGCAGCTTCCAACATTTACCAAATGTAAATTACCCTGAGTGTGCTAGGGGCTAGTTCTTAATGTGTCATCTTTTTTTTAGGTTTTTTTATTTCAAAGTGATTAATTTCAGCTATTAGAATAAGGATCTTTAATATGAGAAATGAGAAAAGAGCTTTTGTAGTTTTCTATAAATATTGGTGAGATACCTTATGTTGAAAAGGGAAGCCTGGGGCTGCCCCAAGCATGATCCTGGCAGAAATAGAAAGAACTGGACTATCTCGGTACCCAAGGATTGGACAAAAAGTATCATAAAATATAACAATTTACCGTATTTATCAAAAAGCATGATTAAAAGGGGGAAAGGGAAGAGGCAAAAAAAAAAAACACTTATGCAAAAAAATATATACAATCAAAGGTTACAGGAAAAAAATAAGGGGTTGCGCTAATAACCAAATTCATCAATATAGTATCTATAGTGAAGATAATTGAATCTTAACTGTGAATAAATCAAAAATATTGTGCAAACATAACATGTGAAATACATTCATCAAATAAGGCCATCAAAAATTATATCTTAGTGAGTCCCGAAAATCATTAAAGAAACCCAACAAAAGTCCAAGTGATGTTTGCAATTAATCCGTGACAGTGAAGAATCCACCACCAGAAAATAGAAGGGGTAGCTCCTTACCAGATAGCCGTGACCCCCCACTACAGAGGATCACAGCAAGCAGAAATCTTTACAAGCCAGAGTTAGGAACTGTCCACGATATCCACTAGAGGTCCTCTCACCATCAGTCACCGCAATAAGCCCATGGCAGCGATCCCATAAAACACAGAGGAAGCTCACATAGTGTAAAACTGATAGGTTTATTAAAAAAGAATAACAGAATGCACACTTACAAAAGCTTGATAGATTAAGCAGCCTTAAGTCCGGCTCCGTGGCCACCGGAGCTCGGACAAACCCGTCCTGCTGGAGTACAATTCGCTCGGGGGTGACGTCAGCGCGTCGTCTGGCTCCGCCCTACGCGTTTCGTGACATCATCACGTCTTCCAGGGGCACAGGCGGCGCGCCGCGTCACCTCCCTTAAATAATCCCTAACCTCAACCAAGCCTCATTGTGGATCGCTTCACACTGCGGGCGGCTCAAACCACCGCAAGCACTTCCGGTGTCCGGATGCGTTCCACAGCGCGATCACACAACAGAGGCTTCATGATCAGGACAATCTATGTGGGCCAATGTATAATCATACCATGCCTATCATACCATGCCTATACATTCAAATACCCGATCTAGACATAGACATACTGCAAGTGCATAATATACCTGATCAAGGTATATTATGCACTTGCAGTATGTCTATGTCTAGATCGGGTATTTGAATGTATAGGCATGGTATGATAGGCATGGTATGATTATACATTGGCCCACATAGATTGTCCTGATCATGAAGCCTCTGTTGTGTGATCGCGCTGTGGAACGCATCCGGACACCGGAAGTGCTTGCGGTGGTTTGAGCCGCCCGCAGTGTGAAGCGATCCACAATGAGGCTTGGTTGAGGTTAGGGATTATTTAAGGGAGGTGACGCGGCGCGCCGCCTGTGCCCCTGGAAGACGTGATGATGTCACGAAACGCGTAGGGCGGAGCCAGACGACGCGCTGACGTCACCCCCGAGCGAATTGTACTCCAGCAGGACGGGTTTGTCCGAGCTCCGGTGGCCACGGAGCCGGACTTAAGGCTGCTTAATCTATCAAGCTTTTGTAAGTGTGCATTCTGTTATTCTTTTTTAATAAACCTATCAGTTTTACACTATGTGAGCTTCCTCTGTGTTTTATGGGATCGCTGCCATGGGCTTATTGCGGTGACTGATGGTGAGAGGACCTCTAGTGGATATCGTGGGCAGTTCCTAACTCTGGCTTGTAAAGATTTCTGCTTGCTGTGATCCTCTGTAGTGGGGGGTCACGGCTATCTGGTAAGGAGCTACCCCTTCTATTTTCTGGTGGTGGATTCTTCACTGTCACGGATTAATTGCAAACATCACTTGGACTTTTGTTGGGTTTCTTTGATGATTTTCGGGACTCACTAAGATATCATTTTTGATGGCCTTATTTGATGAATGTATTTCACATGTTATGTTTGCACAATATTTTTGATTTATTCACAGTTAAGATTCAATTATCTTCACTATAGATACTATATTGATGAATTTGGTTATTAGCGCAACCCCTTATTTTTTTCCTTTACTTATCCACAATTGATGTTTGTTGTGGGGTTTGCAGCTTTTCGTATTATAGAACACTTTGGTTTATAGCGCGGTTTTTTAATTTTCCAATCAAAGGTTACAGCCATGCATGATTCTTAAAAGAATTTAGAGGGTCGATGAACCCCCAAAAATACAAGAGGCACCGGATGTAGTAAATCGTGACATGGTCCTCTACATGTTTCGCAGCATAAGCAGCTTCCTCAGGAGGAGTCAATTATTGTCATCCGGGGAAACCAGTGGATACTAGGACAGCGCAATAGAGGCACACGAAGGTAGTCCCCCCCCCCCCACGGCGGACATGGGAGACACTAAGGCTACTTTCACACTGGGGCGGAGGGACGTTAGCGGTAAGCCGCTGCTGTTATACCGGCGTTTTCGGGCGCTAAGGGGGCTTTTTTAACCCCCGTCAGCTGCCGAGGAAAGGGTTAAAAGCACCCGAAAAGCGACAATGCCGACGCGCTTTGCAGGCGCTTCGGCAGCGCTGCCCATTGATTTCAATGGCAGGGGCGGTTTACGAGCGGTGTATACACCGCTCCTGCACCGCCCCAAAGATGCTGCTAACAGGACTTTTTTTCCCGTCCTGCAAGTGCACCGCCCCAGTGTGAAAGCAATCGGGCTTTCACACTGGGGCTACAGCAGAGGCAGTAAAAGAGGCTGTAAAACGCCTCAGTGTGTAACTAGCCTAAGGGACGTTGGGTTCTAATATATCTGGATATCCAATATAGCAACCTGGGGGTCAGGGGCAGGAAGCTGGAGGCACATACAACTCGCTGATGTTGAGAGATTTTTGAGGGTTCCTCCAGAGGTTGCTAGGGGTTCCTTGAGCAATGAGCAATTTCTTCCTCTCAGGTAAGATCCCACTGACACTGTTGATCTTTTTAGCTATGTATAAGGCAGTAATTCTTCCTAATGACCACAAGTGTAAGGAGCATTCTACCCACTGATCACCAATGTAAGGAGCATTCTTCCCACTGATCACCAATGTAAGGAGCATTCTTCCCACTGATCACCAATGTAAGGAGCATTCTTCCCACTGATCACCAATGTAAAGAACATTCTTCCCACTGACCACCAATGTAAGGGACATTCTTCTCACTGATCACCAATGTAAGGGACATTCTTCTCATTGACCACCAATGTAAGGAACATTCTTCCCACTGATCACCAATGTAAAGAACATTCTTCCCACTGATCACCAATGTATCGATTATGTATTGATCTTTTTAGCTATGTATAAGGCACTAATTCTTCCTAATGACCACAAGTGTAAGGAGCATTCTACCCACTGATCACCAATGTAAGGAGCATTCTTCCCACTGATCACCAATGTAAGGAGCATTCTTCTCACTGATCACCAATGTAAGGGACATTCTTCTCATTGACCACCAATGTAAGGAACATTCTTCCCACTGATCACCAATGTAAAGAACATTCTTCCCACTGATCACCAATGTAAGGGACATTCTTCTCACTGATCACCAATGTAAGGGACATTCTTCTCATTGACCACCAATGTAAGGAACATTCTTCCCACTGATCACCAATGTAAAGAACATTCTTCCCACTGATCACCAATGTAAGGGACATTCTTCTCATTGACCACCAATGTAAGGAGCATTCTTCCCACTGATCACCAATGTAAGGACCATTCTTCCCACTGACCACCAATGTAAGGAGCATTCTTCCCACTGATCACCAATGTAAGGAGCATTCTTCTCACTGATCACCAATGTAAGGAACATTCTTCCCACTGATCACCAATGTAAGGAACATTCTTCTCACTGACCACCAATGTAAGGAGCATTCTTCCCACTGACCACCAATGTAAGGAGCATTTTTCCCACTGACCACCAATGTAAGGGACATTCTTCCCACTGACCTCCAATGTAAGGAGCATTCTTCCCACTGACCACCAAAATAAGGAACATTCTTCCCACTGATCACCAATGTAAGGAACATTCTTCTCACTGACCACCAATGTAAGGAGCATTCTTCCCACTGACCACCAATGTAAGGGACATTCTTCCCACTGACCTCCAATGTAAGGAGCATTCTTCCCACTGACCACCAAAATAAGGAATATTATTTCCACTGATCACCAATGTAAGGGACTTACATTTGGGTAATTTGTCAGACTTTTCCCCTTTATTCTCACCTGGTGATCCTGCCAGTAACACACTTCCTGTGCTAGGTTGGCAACACTCACTCACTGTACTATATCAATGGATGAGCAGCAGAGGGCACAGGAAGTTATCAGCTCAGATTTCTGGCAGGATCAACAGGTATTTATTTGTACTATTGTATGGATATAATGTAACACTGTCAATTGTATATTTACACAACTTAAAGGGAGAAAAAAAGAGAAGTTCATTGTTAAGAAATAAATCTCTATAATAATTCTACAATATATAGAATATATAATAATATAAAACAAACTTTACTATATGACGTATCCTAAGAAAGCAGCAAAAATAATCCCTCTACTTGTACAATAATTTATTGTTTAACAACTGAACACATCTACTGCAAATTGTTTTCTATAAAGCTCACCATACATGTAACAATCTAACTGTACAATCTCCTTATGGCTAGGTTCACTCCATACAGGTGCAAAGGCGCATGCGTGTATTCCTGCGCAGCATGTGTAGGGCAGCCTGTTCATGTCAATGGGCTGCCCTACACGCAAGAAACACTGGAACCACTTCAATCTGCTCAGTGCTGCAGCACCATGTGGTTTGGCACACGTGAAAACATGCATTAGTAGATGCTTGGAGGGCTAATGACAGTTAAAATGTTACTAAACCCACAGCAGTAAAATCCGTCTGTATATGCAGTAAAGCATGCTTGTTATACTCACTGCGGAACCTGAGGGGTTAATCCTCCACATTGTGTAAAAAGGCTGTTTGATCCTGTCTTCTCTGATCCTCCCCTTCTTCCACTGTCCCCAATCCATCCCCTAATAGTACAGAGCCTTGAGGTCACTCTGCACATGCTCAGTTTGGTGTGTATTGATAGTTGTTTTTTTTTTTATGGGAGGGTGCATGTGATCAGCACAGGTCCAATCAGCACTTTCCAGACAGAGGGTCAGGGGTCCTGCAGCCCCATAGGGCAGTCAGAGTAGAATGGAAACTCCTCCTACAAGCTTTAACCAGACACTGATAGAAGTCACAAGACTGCTATATACTGCTGATGAGAAAAGATATTTAGCAGTTTATATTTACTAAAATAATTGCTTTTCCATCTTCCGTGTACTGTTGGAGACCAGATATAGTGAATGCAGAGTCCGGGGTTTAGTAACACTTTAATGTCGCTGATGCAGGTCAGTGAGTGTTAGTAAAGTGTGCGGTTTTGCTCACATTCCCAATGCGCACAATGCGTGAACCTGGCCTTCTATTTACCAAAACGTTGTAATAGGAGGATCTACCTAAACTATCCAATCGATTCATAGATCTTCAAGAAAGCCCTTGTACTACATACCTGCAGTACAGCTAGATCTAAAAGGAGATTGTACAGGCAGATTGTAACGTGTTTGATGCATTTAGGCTTTTTTATTTTGCTGAAAACTTAAACTTTTATTTGTAAAGGATTCTAAGGCTGACCATACACTATACCTCTGGTGCCCAATCTGTGGTCCCTGAGTTGTATGTGGCCCTTTGGTATATGATGTGCGGCCCTTGGCCCTCAGCAGTCTGTAGTGAGAACATTGATTAGAGTGATAGCATTGATCTCTACCAGCCTCATGTAACCTCTTCCCAGTTTCGTATTGTCTTCTGCAGCCTCTCCCCACAACAATGTATCCTGTCCTCACTCTCTGACCCTCATTTCCTCTATTAGATCCGCAGTCTCTGTCAGTCCTCTCAAGCATTACATATATTGAACAATATGTGCGACCCTTTGGTGATATCAGGTGCCTAGTTTCAAGCCCCTTTTTAGCTCATAAGTTGACAACCACTGCTCTATACTAGGGGTCTCCAAACTTTCTAAACAAAGGGCCAATGGGAGGAATTATGCCCTATTGTTGGTGTCATTGGGAGGAATTATGCCCCATTATTGATGTCAGCGGCAGGAATTATGCTCCATTATTGGTGTCGGTGGGAGGAATTATGCCCCATTGTTGGTGTCATTGGGAGGCATTATGCCCCATTGTTGGTGTCATTGGGAGAAATTATGCCCCATTATTGGTGTCAGTGGCAGGAATTATGCTCCATTATTAGTGTCGGTGGGAGGAATTATGCCCCATTGTCGGTGTCATTGGGAGGCATTATGCCCCATTGTTGGTGTCATTGGGAGGCATTATGCCCCATTATTGGTGTCAGTGGCAGGAATTATGCTCCATTATTAGTGTCGGTGGGAGGAATTATGCCCCATTGTCGGTGTCATTGGGAGGCATTATGCCCCATTGCTGGTGTCATTGGGAGGCATTATGCCCCATTGTTGGTGTCATTGGGAGGAATTATGCCCCATTGTGGGTGTCATTGGGAGGCATTATGCCCGATTGTTGGCGTCAGTGGAAGGGATTATGCTTCAAGGGCCAGATAGAATTAAGCAAAGGGCCGCAGTTTGGAGACCACTGCCCTATACAATCTGAATGTACAATCTCCTATACAGTAGATCTACCATTATTGATGTAGTGCAAAAGTCTGCGTGTCTTGATGCTAATTATTGTTTTTAGCTTTGTCCTCATATTACATCGTTTTGTTAACTCTAAAGCTGGCCACACACTATACAATCTAATTGTAAAATCACCTTTAGATGTACTATCAACGATGTGGTACAAGGGCCTGTTTGGATAGAAATGGAATGGAATGTTTAGGTGTATCCTCATATCAGTGTTAGCAGATCTAGTGATCTTTGTACAATCAACGTTAGATTTACTAAAACAATGTCATATGAGAGCCTACCTAAACAATCTAATCAATCTCTATCCAGTCAGCAGGCTCTTGCACTACCTAGGTTTTGAGAGAGCCAAAGGATATAGTACAATCATATGGTAACACCTGGTGAGCTTAAAGGGGATTGGACAGAGATTGTGCAATTAGATTCTATATTGTATGTCCAGCCAAGATTTCACTACCCTGTTTCCCCGAAAATAAGACCTACAAGGACTTTACCTAGGGCTTATTTGGGGGGTAGGGCTTATATTGCAGCCATCACCGACAATCACACTAGGTCTTATTTTCGGGGAAACAGGGTTCCTTTGTTGTTAAGGGTGCCAACAAATTGCAATCACAGTCAACTTGAAGTTGGCCATAAGCTGGTCATAGATGGATCACAATTCGGCTAGTTCAGCAGGGACCAGCCAAATTTTGATCCATAAGAGTCCGCTCCAAAGAAGCAACTTAACAGGAATGTTGGAAATTTTTTCTTGCAGAGTCCCCGTTGTTAGAATACTATGGGGGTTGATTTACTAAAGGCAAATAGACTGTGCACTCTGAAAAGTGCAGTTGCTTCAGAGATAAGTAAATGAGTGGAAGCTCTGCTGACTGTCATCCAATCATGTGCAAGCAAAAATTCTGTTTCTTTTCATTCTCCTTCCATGTGATTGGGTATTCTTTGCAGCTTTACCTCATTTATTAAGCTCTGGAGCAACTACACTTGTAGAGCGCACAGTCTATTTGCCTTTAGTAAATCAGCCCCAATGTCTCAGCGGAGAGGATTTCTCTCTACACCTCAATTGTGTGGATGGAGTGACCGGCTCGTTTTTTTTTTTTCCTTCAGGTCACTGAAGTGATGAAAAAAAACCAAAACAATCTATGGCCAGCTATACAATCTGATTGTACAATCTCCTTTATATTTACAAAATCTATGTCATAGAGGGGCACACCTAAATAACCCGTTGTGAAATCAGGCATTCCCTTGCAATACACAGTTAATGGTTGATCTAAGGGACATGATACAATCAGATTGCATAGTGTATGGTCAGGAGTACCCCTTGAATCTGTCAGATGTGCAGCCTCAGGGATACCACTGGTTGAAAAAGCGACTAATGCCATTGTAGGCACACCCTCCCCACCATGGCACACCCTCCCCACCATGGCACACCCTCCCCACCTTTTGGTACTCACAATGCAGTTCCGGTCCCCGGTGTAGCAGCAGTCCGGCTCTCAGCCAGTGCTCCAGGGGCAATGAGGCGGCCTTGATGTGCTCTGGGGCAGGGACCCCCGTGAATCCACCATAGGGGAAGTGGGGGTGCCCAGTGCCCAGGGTAGGTAGGTGGTAGAGTGGTGCCGGGTACAGCCCATGCAGGGGCAGGTAACTTGTCTTGGAGTACATTTGTGATAAAGGGGTGGATGGGGTCACTGCAGTCTCTCTGCCTTGGTGGTGAGGTACCAGCCGGGGGCGCTCTTCTGCCAGGAGGGCATCAATTCTGAACTTCTGGGAATTGTCCATTCCTTTCTGCATGGCTGGAAGAAGGAGGCTGGGGGTCCTGAGGTCAGCTTCTGGCAGGTGCCTTACAGAAAGATTGCAAGCTCTTTGGCTCACTGCTGAGCTTTGGGAAATGTTGCAGTTATTAATACATTTCTGCAGGAGGTAAGTGTGGTGGTAAGTGTCTCCTTGTATGCAGTCCTTCAGCTTTATCCCAAATTCTCCCAATTGAGGAAAAGTTCCTTCCCACGCTGTAGTGAGTTGTGTCTGATCCTTGTTGTCACCTCTTCTGCTTGTTCTGCCTCTGTGTCAGTTCTTTCATCTACTTCCCAAGTCCTGGACTCGGCTCACGGCTTCTGATTGGTCTTCAGAGAGTTGTCTAACCCCCCCCCCCCCCCCCTCCTTCCCTACTAAAGTTAAGTGGAAGTGTGACAGTTCACTAATGATCTAATTAGCCACTCATTTAAAGCCCCGCCCTCCACAAAGTCATTTAAATATTTTTTTCCTTCTATGTCTACTGAGCAATGAATGAGGTTGTGTCAGCAGGAAGGGAGGTCACAGCAGCAGGGAGCCCAACACAAAACCCTTCTTTCATGGAAATGGATTGCATTGAACTTGTCACCTCTTTCCTTCTGGGGGAAAGTGCCAGGAGGCGACCTGGAACCTCACAGATGTCCCAATGGGCACCAGTCTGCCTGGGATTTGTAGTTCCCCATGAACTGGTTATGAAGAACTCATTGTAAAAAAGCAAATGTTCTCAAATAAATTGCCCAAATCTCTCTTTTTTTCTACTCTTTTACTTTCTTTCTTCCCCATTTCTCTCCCTCTTTCCCTTTCTTTCACTCCCATTCTTACTCTCACTCTATCTCACTCTCTTTCTCCTATTCCTGCTTTCTCATTCTGTCTATATCTCTCCCTTTCTTTCGTTCAATCACCCTTCGTCTCTTTCTTTCTCTTTCTTTCTTTCTTTCTTTCTTTCTTTCTTTCTTTCTTTCTTTCTTTCTTTCTTTCTTTCTTTCTTTCTTTCTTTCTTTCTTTCTTTTCTTTCTTCTTTCTTTCTTTCTTTCTTTCTTTCTTTCTCTCTCTCTCTCTCTTTCTCTCTCTCTCTCTCTTCTCTTCTCTCTCTCTCTCTCCTCTCCCTCTCTCTCTCTCTCTCTCTCTCTCTTCTTTCTTTCTTTCTTTCTCTTTCTTTCTTTCTTTCTTTCTTTCTTTCTTTCTTTCTTTCTTTCTTTCTTTCTTTCTTTCTTTCTTTCTTTCTTTCTTTCTCCCTTCGTCTCTTTCTTTCTTTCTTTCTTTCTTTCTTTCTTTCTTTCTTTCTTTCTTTCTTTCTTTCTTTCTTCTTTCTTTTTTTCTTCATCTCTTTCTTCCTTCATCTCTTTCTTTTTTTCTTTTTTTTCTTTTCTTTCTTTCTTTCTTTCTTTCTTTCTTTCTTTCTTTCTTTCTTTCTTTCTTTCTTTCTCCCTTCGTCTCTTTCTTTCTTTCTTTCTTTCTTTCTTTCTTTCTTTCTTTCTTTCTTTCTTTCTTTTTTCTTTCTTTCTTTCTTTCTTTCTTTCTTTCTCTTTTTTTTCTTCATCTCTTTCTTCCTTCATCTCTTTCTTTTTTTCTTTTTTTTCTTTTCTTTTCTTTCTTTCTTTCTTTCTTTCTTTCTTTCTTTCTTTCTTTCTTTCTTTCTTTCTTTCTTTTTTTCTTCATCTCTTCTCCCTTCATCCCTTCATCTCTTCCTTTCGTTCTTTTTTCTTTCTTTCGTTCTTTCTATATTTTTATCTTTTCCTCTTTCCCAGTCTCCCCTTTCTCCTCCATCTCTCTCTTTCTCCCTCTGGGCAAGTTCACACCACATGCAGTCCTGTGCATTTTATTTTTTGTATCAAAAACACATGGAAAGTAGTTTACACGGTTTCCAATGGCATAATTCACACCAGTGCAGTCAGTTTGTTTCTTTGTTTGTTTCTTTCTTTCTCCCTTTCCCTATCTTTCTTTCATTCTTTTTTTCTTTCTATCATTCTTTTTTTCTTTTTTTCGTTCTTTCTATATTTTTATCTTTTCCTCTCTCCCCGTCTCGCCTTTCTCCTCCATCTCTCTCTTTCTCCCTTCGGGCCAGTTCACACCACATGCAGTCCTGTGCATTTTATTTTTGCATCAAAAACACCTGGAAAGTGGTTTATATGGTTTCCAATGGCATAATTCACACCAGTGCAGTCAGTTCCAGTATGTTCCAGTTCCAAAACAAAAGTAGAACATGCTGCATTTTTCCTGCACTGGACTGTAGTGAAACGCAGTAAAACACATCAAAAACGCACTATTTTGCATCTGGAAACGCGTCAAAAATGCACAGGAACAAGTCAAAAATGTGTTAAATACATGCATGCAAAAACGCATCTGGAGTGCGTTTTTGTGGTGTGAACCAGCAATTAATCTCTCTCCATGTATAATGCGGCTGTATTTGGTTTATGAAGGAAACATAAATTTATGAACAGAATAATGTTTATTTTCTAATATAGGCTGAAATTCAAATGCATTCAAGCAAAATTGTCTGTTTATTTTTTCTATTGTTATGTGTAACTTATTTATCTATTGTTAGCTATCAATATTAATCTATCTATCTATCTATCTATCTATCTATCTATCTATCTATCTATCTATCTATCTATCTATCTATCTATCTATCTATCTATCTATCTATCTATTTATCTATCTATCTATCTATCTATCTATCTATCTATCTATCTATCTATCTATCTATCTATCTATCTATCTATTTTCCACCACCCCCTCCATTTGGAATGTAAGTTCTACAAGCAGCGCCCTCCTGTCCCTTCTGTATTGAACTGTATTGTAATTGTGCTGTCCCCCCTCCACATTGTAAAGCACTGCGTAAACTGTTGGCGCTATATAAATCGTGTATAATAATAATAATAATAACATAAAAATTTTATATATGTGTATTATCTTTCTAAATAAAGATTCATTTTCAAATTTCTTTTATATAACTAGGTTGCAGATAGAGCTATACAATATCAAAGCAGAATCAACAGGATATTTGATATAGTATGCACAATATCTATCTTCTGTATCTATCGATCTTTCTAATTTTATCTATCCAATTTGATCTATCTATCTAGCTTTTTAATTGTATCTATCTATCTTTCTAATTCTATCTATCTATCTATCTATCTATCTATCTATCTATCTATCTATCTATCTATCTATCTATCTATCTATCTATCTATCTATCTATCTATCGTATCTATGTCTATTTATTTATATTTTATATGCTTGCTAGCTTCTAATTCAAGGTTATTTTTTGTTATCTTCTAAATAAAGGTTTATTTTCATATTTTTTTATATAACTAGGTTGCAGATATAGCTATACAATATCAAGCCAGAATCAACAGAATATTTGATATAGTATGCACAATATCTATCTTCTGTATCTATCAATCTTTCTAATTTTATCTATCCAATTTGATCTATCTATCTAGCTTTTTAATTGTATCTATCTATCTATCTATCTATCTATCTATCTATCTATCTATCTATCTATCTATCTATCTATCTATCTATCTATCTATCTATGTCTATTTATTTATATTTTATATGCTTGCTAGCTTCTAATTCAAGGTTATTTTTTGTTATCTTCTAAATAAAGGTTTATTTTCATATTTTTTTATATAACTAGGTTGCAGATATAGCTATACAATATCAAGCCAGAATCAACAGAATATTTGATATAGTCCACACAATATCTATCTATCTATCTATCTATCTATCTATCTATCTATCTATCTATCTATCTATCTATCTATCTATCTATATATATGTATATCTATTTATCTATCTTTATCTATCTATCTTTATCTATCTATCTGTATATCTATCCATCTATCTGTATATCTGTCTATCTATCTATCTTTTTATCGGTATATCTATCCATTTATCTGTATATCTATTTGCATATCTGTATATCTATTTATCCATCTATCTGTATATCTATACATCTATCTATCTATCTATCTATCTATCTATCTATCTATCTATCTATCTATCTATCCATACTTTTTAATTTAAATTTAATCTATTTTTATGTGCCTATAGATATAGTTACAATACAGAACCAGAAGCTACAAGATAGTTATTATAGTATGGACGGTTTAGTACATATTTGTTATAATGTTTTACAGTGTTGTTTATGTGTTAGTTTTCCCGCTGTTGTTTTATTATAATCCTCAGTTTATAGCCCACAATTAGCCAACTGCTATTATTCTTTTGTAGCAATATCAGAGCAGAAATGAACATATCGATCTGTATTTAATAAGTCTCCTCTCTGTTCCTCTCTCCGTTCCGATGTGACATCAGTTACTGGGAAATTGCAGCCTTTAGTAAATGTTCTTTTAATAGTTTTATGGTTCTGTGGATAAGGCCCGCAGCTGGTGAGCCCAGGACCTGTCTTAGTAAAATCTCTGATTGGAGATGTGACAATTAATCTCCCCATTTATGACACAAAGAATATATTGTTGGTGTGCAGGTGACTTGTCATATCCTGATATGACTTCATAGAGCCGCCACCCTCAACCCTCTTATCAGGCCGCTGTCATTAAACGGTTTCTTTACAACCCTGGAAATGTAAGCAGTTCATCCAGGCAGATTAAACACCTCTCCAAAACTAATTAGCTGTCATTACAATTTACCACCGATTACAGATCAATTCCAGCAACCCAGCCTTGAAGAAGATGGCTCTACTGATACAGTCAGTATCTGATAACATTGAGAACATAAAAGAGACAGAAGGGTCAAATCCTATTCGATATATACAGTATACCGCCCTGTCATTCATCCCAATGGCTGGGAAGGGCACAGTCTGACACAATTTCCTTGTTCTTTATTGTCATACAGAGGGAATGCGAATGGCTGTATATACTTTTTAAAATTATTTTTACAGGTATTTATATAGTACTGAAAGTTTATGCAGTGCTTTACATATATTGTACATTCACATCAGTATCGGCATTCACATATTTACATTTATTTATATACCTGTCTGAGTTTGCATGTTCTCTCTGTGCCTTCGTAGGTTTCCTCCGGGTACTCCAGTTTCCTCCCACACTCCATAGACATGCTGGTAGGTTAATTGGCTCCTGTCTAAACTCGCCTGAACTATGTACAAAAAATGCTCTATATGAAGAATTTTTTAAGCCAAGTGTGCATGGATTAAATATGTATATGTATGAATGTGTGTTAGCGTTCACATTGGGCCGATTCAGCATGTAATTTGACACGGCAATAGCACCATCCGAATTGATTCCCAAAAGCAGTTCCTGTACTACTTTTGGCGACTTCCAGGGCAATTTGAATAGACATCTGTGCATGAACCCGCACAGATGTTTGTCAAATGCCCCCCCTGAAGTCGGACTGCATTGCCGGTGTCTTGCCGAGAATGTTCCCTCGGCGGATAAGTTCCTCCCCTGTACCCCTCCCTCGCCTGCGCAGTACGGACTATTGTCAGCCGCCGGAGATAGCCGAAGCTCAAACGCTTCAATCAGCTGTACACGGCGCCTGCGCTCTGGGTCCAGGTTCCTTCCCCACCATCCAAGTGGACCTAGAGGGGGAATCTAAAAGAGCCGAGCGAAGCGAGGCCGTGCCCGAAGCGTGGCGAGTGAAGCGAGCCCGCGAGGGGCCCTCTTACAGGCGCCGTGTACAGCTGATTTTCAGCTATTCCGCTTCGGCTATTTCCGCTGGATCCTACTGCGCAGGCGCAGCGGAACTTTCTCGGCAGAACACCAGTTAGAAATCGTGCGAGTTCAGCTGAAATGGCACGATTTCTAACCCGCAGCAGTGTGAACCTGGGCTCAGAGATCTTAAATTGTAAGCTCTTTGAGGGTGAGGACTGATGTGATTGTACAATATATGTGTAAAGCGCTGCGTAAATTGACAGCGTTATATAAGTACCAATAAAAAATAAATATATATTCCAACAAACAGGATGTGGCATCACAGTATTCACTTCTAACTTCTCTTTTCAAAAAGTATTTTTTGAAAAGTAACAATTAAAACAAGAAGGCAATATCCTTTTTATTTTATGTTTATGATATATTTTATTGTTATATTTAAAAAAAAAAAAAAAATCCTAAGTAGACCAACAAAAAAAAAATGAAAAAACGAAAGAAAAAAAAAAAGATCTACGGTCTCTAAAAATGATGCAAGTTGCTGTTTGAACTGTTTTTTTTTTTTTTTCCTAATGTCTAAAAAAAAACCCTTGCTGTCAGAATACATTGATCAGCAGCTGCAGCCCCTCTGCGAACCGCTGCGGGTGTCAATACAATGGTAATGACACCTGCAGATCGGTACACAGATCGCAGTGCAAACTGTGAACTCGCACAGGAATCGACAGGCATGGGTGAAAAAAAAAAAAAGTCCCTGCACTATTTTCCTGCGAATCCAATGCGAGTTCAGCCATACATCCGTATGGCTAAACTCGCATTGCACAGAAATCGCATTCGATCAGCACCGCAGTGCAGGTGCGAATCACATACGATGTCTGTGTTCGCACAAGTGTGAGCCTGGGCTCAAAGTGAATGTTCACTTCTATTAGAGAATGAAGTGATGCAACTTAAAAATTCACTTTGCAAAGAATATTCAATCATGTGCAAGCAAAATTAGGCACCTTTTGCACATGGGAGTAAAAAACACATCCTTTTTTTACTGAAATATACATTGTTGGCCTCTTCCATGCTGCTAAGTAAAGATCAGTACAGCAGCAATGCATACAGAGGCGTGAAAAAAAAAAAATAGAAATTTTTAAGTCATAACATATTTCAACTCATTTGATCAGCAAAATGAACAACAAGCCATTGTGTAAAGAAACAATATAAAAAAAAGGATTTTAGCTAACATGTTATTTGGTGATTGAAGAATTCTGAGCTTTGCCTTAAGTGGATATTCATGTTACAAATATAAAATTCATACACGTTCTTAAATGAGTTTGGGATGGCTTCATTCATCCAATCATATTCAGGCAAAAATCCTATTTTTTTATTTTTTACAATTTTTCTTGCAGACTTTTCTATATTTTTATCTATATTTTTTTAATTTCTAATTTGTTTGACTAAGGTAAGTAAATGTTCACTTTGAAAGTGAACATAATGTACTCCCGGTAATGGGGAGGTCAAAATGATATTGGTCTAAATTGGTCTTAAGTATTTTACTTTCAATGTGTTCTGACTGTTTAGTCATGATTTTTGTGGTTTGTTTGTTTTTTAATTTTTAGATGGTTGAAGTCAGCCTAGCTTCACCTCATTCACTAAGCAAAGTGAATATTCAACCACTGCAGTCATCCCAATCATATGAGATCAAAAATCCTAATTTTTTTAAATTTCCTTGCACGTAACCAGATATTTTTTACGAGGTGAATTTTCATTTTTGTTTCACCTCATTCACTAAGATAGTTGAAAATTCACTGTGCAAAATAAAAATTGCCTTTAAAAGTGAACCTACTCTACTCATGTAGAAAATCAACTTTACCGACTCCAACACATTTATCAATATCGCCAATAATCTGCTTATTTCGCCACATTTCTGTGAAGCAAAACCTGACAGTTTTGCTCATGCCTATTATTCAGTAATTATTTATGTGGTATAAAATCTTCATAAACAAAATACTGCAAAATATTCAAGTATAGTCTGTCTTTTAATTCGAACAAAGTGCAGCTCACATAAGTGGATAAACAGATAAACATATGTCAATTAAAAACATATAAAAAAAAAACGTGAATAAATAAATGATAAATTCTAATGTGACAAATCCCAACACCAATGTAGCTTTCAGCATTAAATTCCTGAAATCTTCACCGCTCGTGCCCACTGTGGATGTACACTGTCCAGAGATGTTTGACGCCATACCCTGGTATTTTATACTAAATGTTCTTTTTATTTAGTTTATTTTTTACATATTATTTGTTTTATTGTCATTATCACTAAAAAGAAATGAAAAGGAAAAAGAAAGAAATAAAAATAAAAACATACATAAAAAAAAAAAATATATATATATATAATAATACACACACATACATATATATATATATATATATATTTTTTTTTTTTTTTTATTGTTTTTTTTTTCTTTTATGTATGTTTTTCATTTTTATTTATTTTTCATTTTTATTTATTTTTAGCTGATTTATATTCATTTTATATATATATATATATATTTTTTTTTTTTCTTTTTTAACCACCTCAATACTGGGCACTTTCGCCCCCCTCCTTCCCAGACCAATTTTCAGCTTTCAGCGCTCTCTCACTTTGAATGACAATTGCGCGGTCATGCTACGCTGTACCCAAATTAAAATGTTATCATTTTGTTCACACAAATAGAGCTTTCTTTTGGTGGTATTTATTCACGACTCAGTTTTTTATTTTTTGCGATATAAGCGAAAAAAGAGCGGAAATTTGGAAAAACAAATGTATGTATTTATTTTTATTTATTTATTATTATTATTTATATTTATGTTATTTGTTTTTACAATGCTTGTGTGTTATTCATCATTGCAAAGAAAATATAGTAGAAATAATAGTATATTACTGACATATTCCTCAGCACTGGTATGAGTCCCAACCACGACATTACCTGCCTGAAGTTGGCATGTCCTCTATGTGCCTGCCTGGGTTTCCTCTGAGTACTCCGGTTTCCTCCGACACTCCAAAGACTTGCTGGTAAGTTATTTGGCTTCTGATTAAAATGACCTTAAAAGATGTATGTATGAATGGGAGTTGCGGACCTTAGATTGTAAGCTCCTTGAGGGCAGGGACTGATGTAAATATACAATATATGTGTAGAGCGCTGCATGAATTGATGGTGCTGTATAAGTACCTTTAATAAATAAATAGAATATCAAATGCAATTAGGCCTGTGACTACATATCCCAGCATGGGACTACATATCCCAGCATGGGACTGCATATCCCAGCATGGGACTGCATATCCCAGCATGGGACTACATATCCCAGCATGGGACTGCATATCCCAGCATGGGACTGCATATCCCAACATGGGACTACATATCCCAGCATGGGACTACATATCCCAGCATGGGACTGCATATCCCAACATGGGACTACATATCCCAGCATGGGACTACATATCCCAGCATGGGACTGCATATCCCAACATGGGACTACATATCCCAGCATGGGACTACATATCCCAGCATGGGACTGCATATCCCAACATGGGACTACATATCCCAGCATGGGACTACATATCCCAGCATGGGACTGCATATCCCAACATGGGACTACATATCCCAGCATGGGACTGCATATCCCAGGATATGCTGGCACTATTCTTTGCATTTATGTGATACAATGATGTCATATAAAATTATATAAAAAATAAAAAAAATGTATATAAAATACAATAATAGTAAGGCATAATAGTAAGGCACAGTGTATTACCATGACATCATTTTCTTCTCAAGTTTAGCCAGGTTGCATATTTTTAAAAGTTAATTGTTAACAGAACTATTTAATACAAACGCGCACACCGCTATTTGTCACCCGAAATTTGCTGTCCGTTAATATTCATTACTGCAGGAGAACATTACACATCCTCATTGAAAGACACAAAGCCCTGTTGTTCCTTTGCCTAATTTTGCCCAAACATCTGTAGACGGGTCTATTGTCGATCATGAAAAAATCTCCACAAAACATGACTCCTTCAAACAAAAGTCAGCCTCCTCTAGCAACCGCGATGTCGTCCTTCTGAATTTATTTATTTTTTATTCTTTTTTTTTTTACTTACAAATGAAGGCAATTTGTAGCAAAGGGTTTTCCCTCTTCCAGGTTCAGTGCTATTTTACAGAATAGCTGTTAGACTACAAAATAAAAATGACTGAACTTGGTGGAAACATTTTGGTGGATTGGTATGTAATTTCTGTTTCTTTATAATGTTTGTACCAGTTTTTTTTAACCTTTTTTTTTCACCCTATTACTTAAAACGTAACCACTTGACCTCCAGAAGGTTTTACCCCCTTCACGACCAGGCCACTTTTTGCTATTTTGCACTACTTTAACTGGTAATTGCGCGGTCATGCAACACTGTACCCAAAGGCTGTGAGGGGTGTGGGTTGAGTGACCGCATACGATCCGCCACCTCATCCCTTATATTGGTACAGTACAAAGGAGGGGAATTGGATAGGGATTATAGCGGTGCCTAATATATAGAAAATTAAAGTATTTTACTTAAAAAATATAAATTTTATTATATAGATGTATAGAAGACAACAAACATAGGGTGCATGAAATATAAGCAGAGTAATATACAGATAGTAATACTAGCTAAAGTATCCATATGCTTGAAATGGTCACTGATGCATGTCAAGTCCCTACATGTTTTGCCAAACAATGGCTTCTTCAGGGCATTATATGATTAGCAGTGTTCAGCAATGGCTCTGATAATAATAAACACATAATTCATTATTGCAAAGTAGGGAAAATAGAAATAATGTGACAAAAAATACAACAATACCAGCAAAAATACATACAAATATATATCAAGTGTCATGGCTCATAGATTGTCCCACCCCACAAATCCCACCCAACTTACCAAGGGGACCCCCACAGAAGGGCACACAGCCGGGCAGCCCAACAATCACAGCAAATGGAGGTTCCATTCGTGTGACCACAGGGGCCAGCATAGATTGAAGTTAAGAAGAAAATGATAAAGGGAGTAATATATATAATTGGACATAACACAGTCCAATATTATGGGCTAACATAGCCTTAGGCAATACTTACATATACTCTGCTAAGAAAAAATATGGGTACAGGGGCACCAGAAAAGCCAAACAGCACTGTGAAGTTGTAACATCACCCTATATAACACGCCGTAAGTAAAAAGAAGGAAGAAATACTGATAAGAGAGAAAAAAAAAGCATCATATACATTATGATAGAAAAAGGGAATACAAGAAATACTGAAAGCAAATAAAATACAGGGGAAACTTGGATTACGAGCATAATCCATTCCAGGAGAATGCTTGTAATCCAAAGCACACGCATATCAAAGCGAGTTTCCCTATAGAATTCAATGGAAACGAAGATAATTTGTTCAGCGTTAACTTCTATTGCATGCAATACCGCATGTGCCCAGAGGTGGGGGGGGCGCCGGAGAGCCTCGAAAATACTCGGAGACCACTCGGCTGAACTCGGAAAGGCTCGGAAACACTCGGGAACTGAGTACTTTGAGTGTTTCCGAGTATTTCCGAACGGTTCCAAACTGTTCCAAGTGTCACCGGCGCCCCCGCACCTCTGGCCAAATGGGGTACTGCACACCCCATTAGCTTGAATTCTGCTCGTTTTGCAAGACAACATTTGCAAACCGAATTAAAAAAAAAAAAGTTGCTCATCTTTCAAAACGCTCGGTAACTGCCAAGTTAAACTTGATGCAAACCCTAACTGAATGATACAGGCATACCCCACTTTTAAGTACAGAATGGGGTTTATTTACTAAAGCTGGAAAGTGCAAAATCAGGCTCACTTCTGCACAGAAACCAATGAGCTTCTAACCCCGGCTTGTTCAATTAAGCTTTGGTAATAAAACCTGGGAGCTCATTGGTTCCTATGCAGAAGTGAGCCTGATTTTGCACTTTCCAGCTTTAGTAAATAAACCCCATTGTGTACTTAAAAGTGGGGTATGCCTGTATATAGTTTGTTAGGCACGGTGTCATAAGTAGGGATGAGGTTCATGTTCGCTCAAAGCTAAAGTTGGCCATACATTAATCTTTTTTTTTTTTCACTTCTTTTTTTCGCTCTTTGATAAATGATCGATTTATTTTCTGATTGATCTCTTCCAATATGAATAATCTGTAGTTGACAAACCATTCAATCAACATACACAGGGAAGTGGCTTTTAATGAGTAGTTCAGATACGATGACTACATCTTCGTTGTCACCAGTCTCATAATCTGATCAGTTGAAACACATACACATCGTATTCATGAATAAAGTATCTCAGTGCTGCCGGCTGATGCAAAACGATCAATAATATTCCGACCTGCCTAGCTAACTCATGTTGATCAAAATGGCCGATAACCGGCACCTGGAAGAACCCAGGGGGAAGATGGGAGCATCGGACTGTTGGAACTAAGTAAAAGTGATTGTAAACGATCACCTTGTAAAACAACCCATTCAGTTTAAAATAGAAATGAAAGGCAAAACATTTGTATAGATATAAAAAAACATTATAAATACCTTTTTTCCCTTTTTTATAAGTGATCACATTCCCTCTGTTTTGTGCTGGGGGGAGGAGAAGCAGCAGCACACTGAGCTTGCCAGTGAATGGCTATGCAGCGGGGGGGGGGGGGTGTCAGGAGAAGTCTGATCATTGGAGGAGTGCAGGCTTAGTTCCCAGCATAGCTAGAGAACTGACCACACTGTGCTCTCCTCCTTAGTGTGGTCAGTTTTTAATAGGAAAGCAGAGGGACTGGCAGGATCACCAAGGATTTCACACAAAGGAAGCAATACAAAGAGAACAGGAGACTTTCTCATACAAGTACATGGTACCGCAGGCACATATCAGGAATATGAAGTGTTGGGGTAACAAACATTTGTGCCTTTAGTTCTGCTTTAACCACATGAGCTCTGGAAGGTTTTACCCCCTTCCTGACCAGGCCATTTTTTTGCAATAATTTAACTGACAATTGCGCGGTCGTGCGATGATTTACCCCAATAAAATTGACATCCTTTTTTTCCCCACAAATAGAGCTTCCTTTTGGTGGTATTTGATCACCTCTGCGGGTTTAATTTTTTGCGCTATAAACAAAAAAAGAGCGACAATTTTGAGTAAAAAACAATATTTTTTACTTTCTGCTATAAAACACATCTAATAAAAAAAATGTAAAAAAAATCTAATTTCTTCATCAATTTAGGCCAATAGGTATTCTGCTACATATTTTTGGTAAAAAAAAAATCCCAATAACCGTATATTGACTGATTTGAGCAAAAGTTATTGCTCCTACAAACTATTGGATATTTTATGGAATATTTATTTATTTATTTTTACTAGTAATGGCGGCGATCAGTGATTTTTAGCGGGACTGCGACATTGCGGCCGACAGATCGGACACCTAACTGACACTTTTTGAGGACCAGTAAACACCAACACAGTGATCAGTGCTAAAACAATGCACTGTCACTGTACTAATGACGCTGGCTAGGAAGGGGTTAGCATTAGGGGCAATCAAAGGGTTAAGTGTGTTCCCTGAGTGCTTTCTAACTTTGGGGGGAGGTGCTTTCACTAAAGGAAAACAGAGATCCGTGTTTCTGCTTAGCAGAAATACAAGATCTCCATTTTCCCGTCTAGCAGAACGGCGATCTGCCTTGTTTACATAGGCAGACCGGCCTTCCCGCCTCTCCTCAAAGTGATTGCGTGCGCCCCGGAGCCAAAGAAAAAAAAATGTACAGGTACGTGATTTTGCGCTTAAGGGCCGCCCTGCCGCAGTATATGTACGTGGGGCGGTCCTTAAATGGTTAAAGCTAGTGAGACAGACTGCATCTTATATGTCCTTTCTAATTTTGCCCAGAGTTCCACTTTAAGGCCTCATGCACACTGGACGTTTTATGATGTTTTTACAGCAGCTGTTTTTGGCAGTAGACGTTTTTTTCTACAGTCATTAAACTCATGTTATCCTATGTGTCCATGCACACAAAGGCTGTTTTGGGCTGTGGCGTTTTTGAGCAGTAAAAAAACCCCAAAACTAGTGGGTTCTGAGAGACGTTTTTCAGCTGTAAAAACGTTCTAACGCTGATAAACGCTGATAAACGTAGATAAATGCGTAGCCTCCCTGGCGGTTTTCCCGAGTGTGGCTCGGGGTTAAAATTCAGGACCATTAGCGGTAACCCCGAGCCACACTCGGGATTACATCGCAGGATCCTGGTGTGGCTTTACTTACCTTGTCCCCGGATCCTGCGATGTCCCCCGCTGTGTCCGTGGGCTCTGTCCTCGTCCGAAGCCTCTCTGTGCCAGGCTCCGTTCCCTGCGAGCATCGTGACGCACGGGGGCGGAGCCTGGCGGCAAATTAAAAAAAAAGTAAAAATCATAACACATACAGTACTGTAATCTTACAGATTACAGTACTGTATGAAATTATTTCACATCCCTTTTGTCCCCAGTGCTTTGTCCAATGCCCTGCATGCAGTTTTATGTTATATATACTGTTCTTTCTGCCTGGAAACTGGAGATTGTCCATAGCAACCAAAAAGTGTCCCTTTACATCAAAAGTGGCTTTAGACCAGCTAGAAACAGCGATAGTAAATTAGAACACTTGCAGAATTGAGCGATAGTGAATCGTGGGTAAATTTATTTTATTATTATTTATTTTATTTTTTTTAATTATTTATTTTTATTTATTATATTATAATTTATGTTTTTGTGTTTCAAACTTTATCATACCCGGGATATCTAAACCGCTAATAAAGGCTAAAAACCGCTATTGCAAAAACACTGAAAAAAGTTGAAAAAAGATGAAAAACTCACTGCAAAGCTACTGGCGATTTTATAACGTTATTTTACCGTCCGGTGTGCATGAGACCATCACCAGCGTTTTTTAACGTTTTTGATCCATAGAAAAAAATATATATATTTTTTTTTTCTTCAAAAAAAAAAACGCTAACGTGGAAAAATGCAGAAAAACGCTAATAAACGCTATAAAACACTATTGCAAAAACGTTGAAAAACTCACTGCAAAGCTACTGGTGTTTTTATAACGTTATTTTAATGTCCAGTGTGCATGAGGCCATCGCTCACCAGCGTTTTTTTTAACGTTTTTGATCCATTGAAAAAAAAAAAATATATATATATATATATTTTTTTTTTTTTTTCTTAAAAAAACCCCACTAGAACGCTAACGCGGAAAAACGCTATAAAACGTTATTGCAAAAATGTTGAAAAACTCACTGCAAAGCTACTGGCGTTTTTATAACGTTATTGTAATGTCCAGTGTGCAGGAGGCTCTTTTTAAGAATCATTGTAACTTTGTGAATTACAGGTATTTATCTTCCATTCATGTCATCTGTGGTATGCAAGCCTTTGTGATATCGCTGACCAGATCACTCTTTTATATATACATTGTTAGTACGCCTTTATTTATACATTTTGCAGTATTAGCTGGAACAGACATTGTAAACTTAAGGAGTGAGCTCTATAAACAAATTAAATATCCTACTGCGATTCCTGGGAAAGTGACTTTATGTGATGAATATTGACACAGTACAGGAGGAATGTCGCTTATGACATACAAATGAAATAAACAAATACCTCTTCTCTATTCCCGAGAAAACATCTGCGCTCCTACTTACTCCCTTCTTCCCTATTGCCGCCAATGAGTTAAAAGAGAAGTACGGCCAAAGCTTGTTTGGTGATACTTCTCATGTGGGTCACAGGAATGCATTTACTTTTGCACCCCTGTGACCCAAAATTAGCCAACAGCAGTCTAAAGTCCGCTGTCAGCTGACATCACCGAGCCGCTACAGTCTCTGAATGTATCCAGACAATAATGTCGGGATCCACCCAGCTATCCGACCGGCAACTGGCTCAGCCTCTCAGAGCACTGCTGAGAGCCTCACCCACCGTCTCCCACCCCACACAGCCCGGTGCTCTAGCGGAGTGGCAGAGCAGAGAGTGGTGATTGGCAGTCAGTGCTCTCTGCTCAGAACAGACAAAAAAATTAAACAGATCGCTCAGTTCTCAGGCATAGAACCGTCGGAGGAGAATTGGAGTATGGTGAGAATGTACAGTATGTTTGTTTTTTTTTGTTTTTTTCTCCTTTAACCGCTTCAGCCCCAGAAGATTTTACCCCCTTCCTGACCAGAGCGCTTTTTGCGTCGCTTTAACTGACAATTGCGCGGTCATGCAACATTGCACCCAAACATAATTGACGTCCCTTTTTCCCCACAAATAGAGCTTTCTTTTGGTGGTATTTGATCGCCTCTGTGATTTTTATTTTTTGCACTATAAACAAAAAAAGAGCAACAATTTTGAAAAAAAAAGCAACATTTTTTTACTTTTTGCTACAATAAATATCCCCCAAAAATATATAAAAAAAACTCATTTTTTCCTCAGTTTAGGCCGATATCTATTCTTCTACATATTCCTGGTAAAAAAAATCGCAATAAGCGTATATTGATTGGTTTGTGCAAAAGTTATAGCGTCTACAAAATAGGGGATAGATTTATGGCATTTTTATTATTAATTTTTTTTTTTTACTAGTAATGGCGGCAATCTGCGATTTTTATTGTGACTGCGACATTATGGCGGACACTTTTGACACTATTTTGGGACCATTATCATTTATACAGCGATCAGAGCTATAAAAATGCACTGATTATTGTGTAAATGACACTGGCAGGGAAGAGGTTAAACACTAGGGGGTTACGTGTGTCCTAGGGAGTGATTCGAACTGTGGGGGGGAAGGGCTACCACTGACATGACAGAGATCACTGCTCCCAATGACAGGGAGCGGTGATCTCTGTCATGTCACAAGGCAGAACGGGGAAATACCTTTTTTACATAGGCATCTCCCCGTTCTGCCTCTCCGTGACATGATCGCTGTACACGCCGCACGCTAGCCCCGCCAATTAAAGGAGACGTACAGGTACGCCCATTTGCCCACCGCTGCCATTGTGCCGACATATATCTGCGTGCAGCGGTCGGCAAGTGGTTAATAGCAAGAAATGCAGTGCTGATTCCCCTTATAACATTCCCTAAATTGTGTCCTATTATGTAAATTAAAGCCGGCCATAGACGGATTGAAAAATCGACCAGTTTCGTCAGATCTGGCATTAAAAAAAAACAAAACACCAGATCCAGATCCGGCATTGGCTCTCTAATGCCCCGTACACACGGTCGGACTTTCCGACGGAATATGTGCGATCGGAGCTTGTTGTCGGAAATTCCGACCGTGTGTGGGCTCCATCGGACTTTTTCCATCGGAATTTCCAAGACACAAAGTTTGAGAGCTTGCTATAAAATTTTCCGACAACAAAATCTGTTCGCATAAATTACGACCGTGTGTGGACAATTCCGACGCGCAAAGTGCCACGCATGCTCAGAATAAATGAAGAGACGAAAGCTATTGGCTACTGCCCCGTTTATAGTCCCGACGTATGTGTTTTGCGTCACCGCGTTCAGAATGATCGGATTTTCCAACTTTTTGTGACCGTGTGTATGCAAGACAAGTTTGACCCAAAATCCGTCGCAAAAAATCCCTGGATTTTGTTGTCGGAATGTCCGATCAATGTCTGATCGTGTGTACGGGGCATTAAACTTGAAACCAGAATTTCTACAAAGAAAACAGTTTAAATTATTATTCCAGCTCTTAACGGCCACTAAGCAGACGATAGCTAAAGCTTGGAAATCACCTACTCTAAATATAATAGAAACCAAAATTAGAATGAACCAAACTTTATCGCATGCAAAAATGGAAGCTTTAGATAAAAAACAACTTAAACCAATTTTATAATCTATAGAGACCACGGATTAAACACTGCCTTCCACTAGACTTTGAAGACCAAGTACTCTTACCATGGTAGATGATGTTCTAATATGTAGATATAGCACTACCCTCTGGGAGAAACCTACCTTCGGGGGAAACCCTATCTTTTCCCTTTCCTACTTGCTTTCTCTTATCTTCTTGTTGTGAAACCCTTCCTCTCATCCATTATACATAATTCTTTTTAAAACAGGTGAATTCCACTCTCTTTAACCACGTACCCCCCCTGGCGGTTTTCCCGAGTGTGGCTCGGGGTTAAAATTCAGTCCCATTAGCGGTAACCCCGAGCCACACTCGGGATCGCATTGCAGGATCCTGGTGCAGGTTACTTACCTTGTCCCCGGGATCCTGCGATGTCCCCCGCAGTGTCCGTGGGCTCCGTCCTCTGCCCGAAGCCTCTCTGTGCCAGGCTCCGTTCCCTGGGAGCGTTGCGACGCACGGGGGCGGAGCCTGGCGGCAAATTCAAAAAACTGTAAAAATCATAACACATAACACATACAGTACTGTAATCTTACAGATTACAGTACTGTATGAAATTATTTCACATCCCTTTTGTCCCCAGTGCTTTGTCCTATGCCCTGCATGCAGCTTTATATTATATATACTGTTCTTTCTGGCTGGATACTAGAGATTGTCCATAGCAACCAAAAAGTGGCCCTTATACGTCAAAAGTGGCTTTAGACCAGCTAGAAAACAGCGATAGTAAATTAGAACACTTGCAGAATTGAGCGATAGTGAATTGTGGGGAAATTTATTTTATTATTATTTTATTTTTATTTTTTTAAATATTTATTTTTATTTATTATATTATAATTTATGTTTTTGTGTTTCAAACTTTATCATACTCGGGATATCTACTAGACTCTGGTTTGGACAGATTTAAGTGTGTTATTGTTAAGAATTACAGACCTACAATATAAAACGCCAAATTTCCATGCAAAATAATTGTACCGCTTTCAGCACCTAAAATCCGTAATAATCATACCGCCAGGGAGGTTAAAGGGGTTGTAAAGGTTCACGTTTTTTCACCTTAATGCATCCTATGCATTAAGGTGAAAAAACATCCAACAATACCGGCCCCCCCAGCCTTCCCGTTTTACTTACCTGACCCCTCGAAAGTCCCGCGCTCGCTCCCGACATCCTCTTCGCCGCTCAGCCTGGCCATTGATTGGCTAGAGTGGATGGATTAAAAGCAGCCATTGGCTCGCACTGCTGTCAATCACATCCAATGACGCGGTGCGTCAGGGGGTGGGGCCGAGTGATACAGTCGACAGCTATAGCCGCCGGCTGTATCACGGGAGCGCGCCTCCAAGAACTAAACACCATGTGAGGGAGCTCGCATGAAGGTGTTTAGCTCTTGCGGGGAGGAGCTGAGACAACCGCCGAGGGACCCCAGAAGCTCAGGTTCGGGGCCACTCTGTGCAAAACGAGCTGCACAGTGGAGGTAAGTATGATATGTTTGTTATTTAAAAAAAAATACCTTTACAACCCCTTTAAGGACCGGACCTATTTTTCAGACTCTGTGTTTACAAGTTAAAATATTTTTTTTTTTGATAGAAAATTACTTAGAACCCCCAAACATTATATATATTTTTTTGTCTAACACCCTAGAGAATAAAATGGCGGTTGTTGCAATACTTTCTGTCACACGATATTTGTGCAGTGGTCTTACAAGCGCACTTTTTTGGGAAAAAAATACTTTTTTGAATTAAAAAATAAGACAACAGTAAAGTTAGCCGAATTTTTTTTTTGTATTGTGAAAGATAATGTTACGCCGAGTAAATTGATACCCAACATGTCACGCTTCAAAATTGCGCCTGCTCGTGGAATGGCGACAAACTTTTACCCTTAAAAATCTCTATAGGCGATGTTTAAAAATTTCTACAGGTTGCATATTTGGAGTTACAGAGGACGTCTAAGGCTAGAATTACAGGCATACCCCACTTTCAAGTACACAATGGGGTTTATTTACTAAAGCTGGAAAGTGCAAAATCAGGCTCACTTCTGCATACAAACCAATGAACTTCGAACCCCGGCTTGTTCAATTAAGCTTTGGTAATAAAACCTAGAAGCTCATTGGTTTCTATGCAGAAGGGAGCCTGATTTTGCACTTTCCAGCTTTAGTAAATAAACCCCATTGTGTACTTAAAAGTGGGGTATGCCTGTATTGCTCTTGCTCTAATGATCGTGGCAATACCTCACATGTGTGGTTTGAACACCGTTTTCATATGCGGGCGCTACTCACATATGCGTTCTCTTCGAGCTCGTAAAATTTTAATTAATTTTTTTCTTATTTATTTTACTTTTTATTTTTTATTTTGACACTGTCTTTTAAAAAAAAAAATTGGGTCACTTTTATTTCTATTACAAGGAATATAAACATCCCTTAAAAATCTCCAAAGGCGATGTTTAAAAATTTCTACAGGTTACCAGTTTTGAGTTACAGAGGAGGTCTAGGGCTAGAATTATTGCTCTCACTCTAGCGATTGCGGCGATACCTCACATGTGTGGTTTGAGCACCGTTTTCATATGCGGGCACTACTCATGTATGCGTCCGCTTCTGCGCGCGAGCACGTCGGGACGGGGCGCTTTGAAACATTTTTTTTTCTTATTTATTTTACTTTTTATTTTTTATTTTGACACTGTCTTTTAAAAAAAAAAAAAAAAATTGGGTCACTTTTGTTCCTATTACAAGGAATGTAAACATCCCTTGTAATAGAAAAAAAGCATGACAGGTCCTCTTAAATATGAGATCTGGTGTCAAAAAGACCTCACATCTCATATTTACACTAAAATGCAATAAAAAAATAAAAAAAAGTCACTTGAAAAAAAGAAGAAAAAAAAATTCTCCTTTAGGAGCTATGGGCGGAAGTGACAATTGACGTAGATTCCGTCCTCCCATGGTATGGAGCCGAGCAGGGGCCATCTTCCCATCAGTCGGCAGCCAAGCATCCACGGGAGAGGACACGATCATCTCCGCCGCTACCGGCAGGTCCGGTAAGTGTTGGAGACAACCGGAGCGCGGCGGGCGGGGGGTGGGCACCACTCCCGCCACCGATAAAAGTATTCTTGCGGTGAATCCGCCGTAGAGACCACTTTTTTCTTAAAGAGAAACGCACGCTGTTCCCGAAAATACCAGGTTATGGCAGCCAGCTGCTGCCATAACCCTGGTATTTAGCGTCAAAGTACCGACGTACGGGTACGGCGATTTCCGTCAAGTGGTTAAAGTCTATGAACACAAGTCGGATAGAAGTCACCTTGAAGTAGTACAGGAACTTTTTCTAAAGTCGGAGAAACTTCAGTTGTACTAATTAAGACAGCTTTCATTAACTAACATGGGACTTGACATGTCATGCGACTTGGAGTCTCACAAGTCGGATCCCAAGTCGTGGCACTGTGAACTGTGCTTTATGGTGGTTTTGATATTTATATGATATTTGTAGTTTACCAAAAAAAGCATTAATGTTATTTATTTACAGTTCCCCATAAAAGTTTACTTTACAAACTGCAGTCTTTAGGCATGGACCATAGGGTACAGTGTCTTAAAAAAAGTATTCATACCCCTTAAAATTTTCCACATTTTGTCATGTTACAACCAAAAACGTAAATGTATCTTATTGGGATTTTACGTAATAGACCAACACAGAGTGACATATAATTGTGCAGTGGAAGGAAAATGATAAACGGTTTTCCACATTTTTACATATAAATATCTGAAAAGTGTGTGGGGGCATTTGTGTTCAGCTCCTTTTACTCTGATACCCCCTAACTAATATCTAGTGGTGCCAATTGCCTTCAGAAGTCATCTGGAGAAGTTTAAAGCAGGGTAAGGTTATAAAAAATAATTCTGAGCTTCTCACTGAGCTCTGTTCAATTCATCATCCCAAAATGGAAAGAGTATGGCACAACTGCAAACCTACCAAGACATTACCATCCACCTAAACTGACAGGCCGGGCAAGGAGAACATTCATCAGAGAAGAGCCAAGAGGTCCATGGTAACTCTGGAGGAGCTGCAGTGATCCACAGCTCAGGTGGGAGAATCTGTCCACAGGACAACTATTAGTCGTGTTCTCCACAAATCTGACCTTTATGGAAGAGTGACAAGAAGAAAGACATTGTTGAAAGAAAACCATAAGAAGTCTCATTTGCAGTTTGCGAGAGGCCATGTGGGGGACACAGCAAACATGTGGAAGAAGGTGCTCTAGTCAGATGAGACCAAAATTTAACTTTGTGGCCTAAAAGCAAAATGCTATGTGTGGCGGAAAACCAACACTGCACATCACCCTGAACACACCATCCCCACCATGAAACATGGTGGTGGCAGCATCTTGTTGTGTGGATGCTTTTCTCCAGCAGGGACAGGGAAGCTGGTCAGAGTTGATGGGAAGATGGATGGAGCCAAAAACAGGACAATCTTAGAAGAAAACCTGTTAGAGTCTGCAAAAGACTTGAGACTGGGGCGGAGGTTCACCTTCTAGCAGGACAACGACCCTAAACATACAGCCAGAGCTACAATGGAATGGTTTAGATCAAAGCATATTCATGTGTTAGAACGGCCCAGTCAAAGTCCAGACCTGAATCCAATTGGGAATCTGTGGCAAGACTTAAAAATTTCTGTTTACAGACGCTCTCCATCCAATCTGACAGAGCTTGAGATATTTTGTAAAGAAGAATGGGCAAAAATGTCCAAAGATGTGCAAAGCTGGTAGAGACATCCCCAAAAAGACTTACAGCTGTAATTGCAGAGAAAGGGGGTTCTACAAAGTATTGACTCCGGGGGGCGCCATACAAATGTACCCCACACTTCTCACATATTTATTTGTTAAAAAAATTAAAAACCATTTATAATCTTCCTTCCACTTCACAATTATGTGCCACTTTGTGTTGGTCTATCACATAAAATCCCAATAAAACACATTTACATTTTTGGTTGTAACATGACAACATGTAGAAAATTTCAAGGGGTATAAAATACTTTTTCAAGGCACTGTATATAATCAGTTACAGCAAACTGCCGTCTGTATTTAAGATTTTGGACCTTTTGTATACACTTTGCTTGAATGTGTTCAATGAACCTTATACATTCCCTGACTATTTCTGAGCTGCCGTGAGCTTTTTATTGTGATGGTGCACTGACACATGTGACTCACGCATCATTTTGCACCCCTGTCAGTATTAAATGGTTTTCCTCATCCCTGTAAACTGATACATCTGAAAGCGAGCTTGTTCTTTTGAGAAACCACAGACTTATTGATAGGATCTCCAGCTGAAAATAGAAGAAAGAAAGCCTAAAAAGACAACAAATTCAGCCATCACATCTAATAATTGGTAAGCTGCATTATAATAAATGTTTGCTTTTGGGTTTAATACCGCTTTAGCTCAGATGGCGCAGTAGCTGACAATGTAGTGAAGTTTCACATTCTGTTCAGTAGGTGGACAAACATTTCCCCTTCCGTCCATCTGTAGGACGGTCAGAGGGCTTTGAACACCCGACTGCTGCAGGTATATTCTGTATGGATTGTCCTGCTGGAATGTCATAGTCTGTTCTCCCCACGCCCCGTCTCCTCCTATTCATTTAATAAAGCATATTGCTCCCTGATGGAGAGCCCATCTACTCAGGGGAAATCACGGTTAGAAATGCAGTAACTCTGTGTATGATTTAATACTCATCTACATATGGTGCAGCGGGCTTAAATCACTGAGAAGACTCAGCAGACAGGACTGTGTTCAGGTAGTGAGGACACGCCATTAATGGCATCTAATTCTACTAAAGTGGACCCTGCACATGAACACCGGGCTACCCGACACAGCTCAGACTAGAGACCACCCGACATATTATTCAATAGTGGACAAAGATGCAGTATAAACTTTTATTCAGATGTATAAAAATTTGCACTGTATAATTATTTTTTTTCTTTTTATGGACGGACCTTGATTTCTTTAATCCTTATTATAATCTGTATTATTTTTGTATGATCATTTTCTGCATCGGAAATAAATAAAAAAGTTTTGATTAAAAAGAGACCACCCGACATATAAAATATTGGCTATACATGTTGGTTCCATGGCTTATGAGCCAGTATAAAAAAAGTCTAAAAATGACTGCTACCCTGTTTCCCCAAAAATAAGACCTAGCGTGATTGTCGGTGATGGCTGCAATATAAGCCCTACCCCCCAAATAAACCCTACCCTGTTTCCCCGAAAATAAGCCCTACCCTGAAAATAAGACCTACAAGGACTTTAACTAGGGCTTTTTTGGGGGGTAGGGCTTATATTGCAGCCATCACTGACAAACACGCTAGGTCTTATTTTCGGGGAAACAGGGTATGGTAAAACAGCCTTACTTGTTTTAACAATATTTATTGCTTATTTCATTTGCATATATTATATTATATTATATTATATATTATTATTGATTTGAATATATTGATTATTGATTTGCATATATTATATTATATTATATTATATTATATATTATTATTGATTTGAATATAGTGTCCCCTCACTTGATTTTTTTTATTGCTTAGTGTATTTTCACACTTGGGGTTAGCAACCAAATTTAGTATATTGAGGTAATTTTCACTTAGAGGCATTAGGTTATATCTTAATCATTTTTAGCTACCCTGTTTCCCCGAAAATAAGACCTAGCGTGATTGTCGGTGATGGCTGCAATATAAGCCCTACCCCCCAAATAAGCCCTACCCTGTTTCCCTGAAAATAAGCCCTACCCTGAAAATAGGACCTACAAGGACTTTAACTAGGGCTTATTTGGGGGGTAGGGCTTATATTGCAGCCATCACCGACAAGCACGCTAGGTCTTATTTTCGGGGAAACAGGGTATGTATGTGCATGCAGACTGCTCTAAGTAACGTCCATTAGAAAAAAACACACACACACACATAAAGCACTAGTGTAACACTCAGCGCTGAAACGCCCGATTATGAAAAATAGTGGGAGGACATGCATAAGTATGCTGGTTCATAAATAGCAACAATAAAAATATACTGTAGAGGTAAAAATTTTATTAAAAAAAATAAAAAAACAAAAGTTGTGCTTGCTTCGACAGCACATATACTAAAATTAGAGCTATGCAGAGAAGATTAACATGGCCCCTGCGCAAGGATGACACGCAAATTCATAAAGCGTTTCATATTAAAACAAAAGCAAAAAAACTAAAGTTTTGATTAAAAAAAATAGATCGATCAAAGTCCTGAAATACACGAGTTGAACATAGGGATATAGGGGGTGCGCGTGCGCCCCTGTCGACTCTGAGTCTCTGAAACAAATGCTGCAAAGGGAGCGAGGCTGCTTCAGGCGCGGGCTGGGGGATCCGATCACTATGGGAAAAGGCAGGCAAAAAAAGGAAGAGAAGCACCAGGCAAATCCTAGTGCAGCATTATTTGATTCCATTAAAATACAAATTGTTGACAGTAGAAGGTGCACTTACATAGTGCTAGTGAGGGTAGGTGCTTTACAGATCCAGCATCACAGAAGAGCCGCCGGGTTGTCCCTGTAGAAGAGTCTATGAGCGCCGTGTGTCAGCTGAAACCTACCACTGTGTCTGGCCAGTCAACTGATTGGCCAGACACAGTGGTAGGCGGCTCCCCACTCTGACAGCTCCGGAACACCATAGCTCCCAACTGTCCCTGATTTCGAGGGTCTGTCCCTGATTTGGAGCAATGTCCCTCTGTCCCTCTTTCCTCCTCATTTGTCCCTCATTTCGGTCTGATCTCTATAGTTGTATATAAAATGTACTTTTTATCTTTCAAAAAGTGTTTCCCAGTGCTAAACCTTTCATCCAATTTCTAAATTGCTGCATTTGTACATTTTAAAAGTCAATAAAAAGGAATAGTAGTGGTAAAAAAAAAAAGCCCTTGTGGATTTAATTAACCTTTTTTTGGGGTTAATTCTCCTTTAAGGGGGTGTGGCAGGGGGTGTGTCCTATGCCTACATACATTTACTGGTAGGTGTCCCTCATTCCCATCTCAAAATGTTGGGAGGCATGGGAACACTCCTACACAGAGTTACACAGCCGGCATTCTCCCCAGGTCCCTCGAGGCTTCAGCTTCTCGCTGACACACGGCGTTCATGGACTTTTCTACAGGGACACCCCGGTGGCTTTTCTGTGATGCTGGACCTGGAAAGCACCTACCCTCACTATGTAAGTGCACCTTATACTGTCAACAATTTGTATTTTAATCAAATAAAATAATACTGCACTAGGATTTGCCTGGCGTGTCTCTTTCCTTTTATGCCTTTTCTAAGTAACATCCCCATGTGATGCTGAGCCTCCATGATTGAAAGAACTGAAATTGAATAAATGAAAGGGTCAGGCTGGGGAGGAAAGTGCTAGATAATGCTGGAGGTTCTCCAGCCAGGAATTGAGGTGGGGCTCCATCTGACTTGCTGCAGCTTCTAATGCACATTGTGAGAAGCTCACAGTGTGCAGTGAAATCCGAGTTAGCGAATTTAGTACAGGAGAGGAACCGGTACAACGTTGCAAGACTGAAGAGAAGACTGGAGGTCAGACTTAAAGCGGAGTTCCATCCAAAAGTAGAACTTCCGCTTATCTGCTTCCTCCCGCGGCGCCGGGCCAGTTGGCCCCGCTGCTCCTTCCTCCGCCGCCGGGCCAGATGGAAAGCGCAGTGCGCTTCGCGCATGCACAGTAGGGAACCGGTTGTGAAGCTGAAAGGCTTCACTGTCGGTTTCCCTTACGAGGACTGGCGGCGGCAGTACCTGACAGCCAAACTGAAAATCGCCTGGGGTGCCGACATTGCGGGATCCCTGGACAGGTGAGTGTCCATATATTAAAAGTCAGCAGCTACAGTATTTATAGCTGCTGACTTACATTTTTTTTTACCCAGGCGTAACTCCGCTTTAAGTAATTCTTTTGTTATATAATGAGATAATATTAGATGAACAAGGTTATGATAACAAACTATACATGGCCCCAGTGTACCCAGTATCATTTTCTCCTGGGTTCAGGGAGTTCATGGTGTGATCACACCTGTATGTGGGAGACTATTTATGGCTTGGACTTCCAGACATCAGACAAAGCTCTCTGAACTGTGAAAACCTTGTAGATATCAGGAGCTGAAAATCGTTCACTGGGTCTTTTCATACACAGCATTGTCACGGATCACTGGGTACTCAACATTCACCGAGTTCAAGTTGTGTTAAACCCAAAAGCAAACATTAATTATATTGCAGCTGACCAATTCTTAGATGTGATGGCTGCATTCATTATCTTTTTGTAGACTTTCTTTCCTTTATTTTCACATCCGGCCAGTAAGTCTGTTGTTTTTCAACAGAACAAGCTGTTCTGCAGATGTATAAGTTATAGGGTTGAGACAAACCATTTACCACTAACAGAGGTGCGTACAATTATCAGCTTTTATTTATGTATAGTAAAAAAAAAGAAAAGAAAAAAATGGTGAAGTTTAGAACTACTTTATCGCTGTGTGTTTAATTTTTGCTTTCTTTTTCCAATTTAAGGAGACTTTCCTTCGCTTCCTGTCCCAGCGATGCAACAGGAAGTGAGTGGAAATCTGTTCAAAGTGGGGGGAATACCCCTCTTAGATAGTTGTTACAGGTACGGGTGTCCCCACTGGAAGATTTACCATCTCCTCTTGTTCTAGTGACAAATCTAAAATATTGTATTTCCCATCACTTTCTGTCTCCTGGTTACATAGTTACATAGGTTGAATAAAGACACCAGTCCAGTTAAATAAAGACACCAGTCCATCCAGTTCAACCTGAGTGAGTGTCTACAATTGTCCCAATCCCTGTACATCCTGTCTCATTAAGAGGCTCATCTATTGCAATCAGGTCCATAAATATTGGGACATCGACACAATTCTAATCTTTTTGGCTCTATACACCACCACAATGGATTTGAAATGAAACAAACAAGATGTACTTTAACTGTAGACTTTCAGCTTTAATTTGAGGATATTTACACCAAAATCAGGTGAACGGTGTAGGAATTACAACTGTTTGTATATGTGCCTCCCACTTTTTTTAAGGGACCAAAAGTAATGGGACAGATTAACAATCATCCATCAAACTTTCACTTTTTAATACTTGATTGCAAATCCTTTGCAGACAATTACAGCCTGAAGTCTGGAACACATAGACATCACCAGACGTTGGGTTTCATCCCTGGTGATGCTCTGCCAGGCCTCTACTGCAACTGTCTTCAGTTTCTGCTTGTTCTTGGGGCATTTTCCCTTCAGTTTTGTCTTCAGCAAGTGAAATGCATGCTCAATCGGATTCAGGTCAGGTGATTGACTTGGCCATTGCATAACATTCTACTTCTTTCCCTTAAAAAACTGTTTGGTTGCTTTCGCAGTATACTTCGGGTCATTGTCCATCTGCACTGTGAAGCGCCGTCCAATGAGTTCTGAAGAATTTTGCTGAATATGAGCAGATAATATTGCCCGAAACACTTCAGAATTCATCCTGCTGCTTTTGTCAGTAGTCACATCATCAATAAATACAAGAGAACCAGTTCTATTGGCAGCCATACATGCCCACGCCATGACACTACCACCACCATGCTTCATTGATGAGGTGGTATGCTTTGGATCATGAGCAGTTCCTTTCCTTCTCCATACTCTTCTCTTCCCATCACTATGGTACAAGTTGATCTTGGTCTCATCTGTCCATAGGATGTTGTTCCAGAACTGTGAAGGCTTTTTTAGATGTTGTTTGGCAAACTCTAATCTGGCCTTCATGTTTTTGAGGCTCACCAATGGTTTACATCTTGTGGTGAACCCTCTGTATTCACTCTTGTTCTTGATCTGGCCAACTGTTGTGAAGGGTGTTTTCTTCACCAGGGAAATAATTCTTCAGTCATCCACCACAGTTGTTTTCCGTGGTCTACCGGGTCTTTTGAGCTCACCAGTGCGTTCTTTCTTTTTAAGGATGTTCCAAACAGTTGATTTGGCCACACCTAATGTTTTTGCTATCTCTCTGATGGGTTTGTTTTGTTTTTTCAGCCTAATGATGGCTTGCTTGACTGATAGTGACAGCTCTTTGGATCTCATATTGAGAGTTGACAGCAACAGATTCCAAATGCAAATAGCACACTTGAAATGAACTCTGGACCTTTTATATGCTCCTTGTAAATGGGATAATGAGGGAATAACACACACCTGGCCATGGAACAGCTGAGCAGCCAATTGTCCCATTACTTTTGGTCCCTTAAAAAGTGGGAGGCACATATACAAACTGTTGTAATTCTCAAACCGTTCACCTGATTTGAATGTAAATACCCTCAAATTAAAGCTGAAACTCTGCAGTTAAAGCACATCTTGTTTGTTTCATTTCAAATCCATTGTGGTGGTGTATAGAGCCAAAAAGATTAGAATTGTGTCTATGTCCCAATATTTATGGACCTGACTGTATATTATCATTTATTTAAGGTACCCATATAGCGCCGTCAATTTACGCAGCGCTCCACACATACATCGCACACTCACATCAGTCCCTACCCTCAATGGTAGGGAACCGACAGCCGATCCAAAAAATTGTCTGGGGTGCCGACATCGTGGTCTCCCTGGACAGGTAAGTGTCCATATAATCCACATGGAAGAAAACCACCAGGCCTTCAGGAAAAAACTAAAGACCTTCCTTTTCTAGAAGCTGGCTACAGAGAATACATCTAGCGCCTTGAGGCGATTCAGTTCGCAATTGCAGCGCTTTACAAATCATTCATTCATTCATTCATTCATTCATTCAATCCAAGGTCCCCAACTCACATTCATATACTAGGGCCAATTTTGGACAGAAGCCAATTAACCTACCAGCATGTCTTTGGAGTGTGGGAGGAAACCCGCAGTACCCGGAGGAAACCCACGCAGGCACAGAAAGTACATGCAAACTCCAGGCAGGTAGTGACGTGGTTGGGATTTGAACCAGCTAGGTGAGAGTGCTACCCACTACACCACTGTGCCGCCCGGTTAAAGGGCCATACTGTACAGTACATATAATGATGGTAGCTTTAGCTGATCTCATAGTCAGGGCTGGACTTGCCTTCCAGGATAGCAGGAAATTCCTGCCCTGGGGCCCCCCTTGAGCTGTGGCTGCGACCAGGGCCAATCCTGGGCAACTGCACTGGGTGCACCGCGCTCAGGTGTCATGAGCTGAGGCAGAGGGAGGGCGCCCAGGGCCGGCCCTACTATGGTTACCAGGGCAAATAGAGGGAGAATCAACTTAGCTGGACCACAGAGACCAACAAAAACATTACAAAGGGTCTAACTCTTCTCTACTCTAAAACTAATAAAGTTTTATCTTTGCACACACTTTAATGCCAAGGAAACGATTCTTACTTTGGCAACAATCAGCCTTTCTGCTGTCTAATTCTGCAAACTACTTTAAGCCTCAGGAGTGTTTTGTCACAATGACATGATATGTAAGTTCTTGGGGTTGTATTCAATATGTGCAAAGAAAGATCACACGAATATATAAGTATAACATTTATTAAAAGTTAAGTCAGATACAAATAATATTAGAAAATATAACAAGAATACTTAACATAAGATGCTGTTTTGCCATGGAGTCTCCACCCGCTTTTCACGGCGTGGCCAACCAGGTTCAGACACATGCCCAATAGCACCGTTGATTTGAGACTGAGGTCTTATACGTTTTGGCTGAGGTAATAAAGGATTTGTGTGTTAGGAATGGCCCACCGGGAGGTGTGACGTCTATCAAAGGAGCTGGCCCAGGAGGCGGGACTTCGTAAGACAGCAGCCGCCTAGTGATTAATTCAAATCGAAATCTGTGTGATCCAGCGGCGCTCACACACCCCCCCCCCCCTCCCGAAGGTGGCCACCCCTGCCCAGCGGGACCCATAGTAGGGCCGGCCCTGGGTGCCCTCCCTCTGCCTCAGCTCATGACGCCCAGGATCGGCCCTGGTCACAGCCACAGCTCAAAGCGGCCCCAGGGCAGGAATTTCCTGCTATCCTGGAAGGCAAGTCCAGCCCTGACTATGAGATCAGCTAAAGTGACCATCCTTATATGTCTTGTACAGTATGGCCCTTTAACCAGGTTTTGGAGGCTTAGATTTAATTAGTGAGCCACAATATTAATAAGGGAATACACCATATTGTCAAAAGTATTGGGACGCCTGCCTTTACACGCACATGAACTTTAATGGCATCTCAATCTTAGTCCGTAGGGTTCAATATTGAGTTGGCCCACCCTTTGCAGCTATAACAGCTTCAACTCTTCTGGGAAGGCTGTCCACAAGGTTTAGGAGTGTGTCTATGGGAATGTTTGACCATTCTTGCAGAAGTGCATTTGTAAGGTCAGACACTGATGTTGAATGAGAAAGCCTGGCTCACAGTCTCTGCTATTATTCATCCCAAAGGTTGTATCGGTTGAGGTCAGGACTCTGTGCAGGCCAGCCAAGTTCTTCCAATCCAAACTTGCTCATCTATCCATTATGGACCTTGTTTCATCTTACTGCAGGATTTTATGTTTTGGGACTGAAGGATTAATTTAATGGTACTGAAAGTAATACCAACATGTGCGTTCTTTGTTTGCATCAGAACTGCTTTTCACCCAGTGGGAATGCAAATTGGTTTGTTGCAGTTTAGGAGCAGGTCAAAAAGAGATCAACTGCAGGTCAAACACACCTGTAAAGAATCCCATGTTTAAGGCCTGCTGAAGGCCCTGAAAGCACACTGTACCCTGCATCCCTATAGGTGTGCAAGTATGTTGCCAAAAGAGAACTCCCAGTGCAGTAAATCTAAGGCCATTGTCAGGAATGTCACAATCTGTACACCTGACTGTCTGTAATTTCATAGAATCCTAATGCAGATCTTGAGTACAGGCAATAAGCCAGCGACAGAAGCAAAGAGATATAATCATTGCTAATTGTTTCTAATTGTGTGTTTGGAAAAATGTATACAGGTTTTGGGGTTGTTGATAAAAATTGTACATATTTTAGCGGTTATAACAAAAAACTGGAACACCACAACGGTGTTAAATTTTAGGTGTTACAAAAGGAGGGGTACATAGGATTGGTAGAATCAAACAATACACACACACATATATACATATATATATACACAGTGGGGACAGAAAGTATTCAGAAACAGAAGTACAAGAACTAATGCGCAAAACCACAACCTAAACTGTAAACATCCAACCTAAGCATAACACTGTGGTACCAGGTAAAGAGCTGCCAACATAGATGGGTCCACTCAGCACCCCCAAAAAATAGGTAATAAAATCAAATAAAATATGTGGCGCTACTCTAACAAAGCTTGCAAAGTTGGAGTTGTGTACTACAGCTGGAGTTGTGTACTAGATCTGTAGCAACTGGAGTTGTACATTAGAGCTGGAGTTCTGTACTAGAGCTGGAGCAACTGGAGTTGTATATTAGAGCTGGAGTTCTGTACTAGAGCTGGAGCAACTGGAGTTGTATACTAGAGCTGGAGTTGTGTACTAGAGGTGGATCAAAGTTGCAGTTGTGTACTAGAGCTGGGGCAAACTGGAGTGGTATACTAGAGCTGGAGTTGTGTACTGGACTACTGGAGCAAACTTGGATTTTTGTACTAGAGCTGGAGCAAGGCTGGACCATCAAGAAGATCCATTCTTGAACCTAATTGCAGCAAAATACCCAAATATGACTAACACTGGGAACTTTAGAAAATAGTAACTTATACTCTTATCTGTCAACACTAACTAGTAAATGCATTTCTTCTTCGTGAAGGTGAAGCAATTGGTTCATCCAGTTCATAGACTTATATAACTATATCTGCCAGACATTTTATCAGTGTGATACACATATCAAACTTCAAGTCCTGAACCATGCCCATAACTACACTTTTTTTGTGTTCATATATATATATATTTATGGTTGGAGCCCTCTGCTCTGAGAGATATGAACCACATAATCACGTCACAAGTCTAACAACATAAAATAGACCTAAGTGTGCCCTGGTCTGCTGTACGGTAAGCCCTGGTCTGCTAGGCGGTGAGCCCTGGTCTGCTGGGCGGTATGCCAAGAGAAGGGCGCATACCCTAAAAAAGTAAATGGATGTTTCTGTTGAGAAATGTGTTTTAAGAGAAGTACTCTGAGAAGGGAAATGGGTGGGTGGGTACCGCGCACTAGAACCAACACAGACCACCGTGGGTGGTCTGGTTAAATACCCTCCGGGCTCCTCCCATAATTTCAGGCCACCATACTGGCCTTCCTATATACAGTGGGGACCGAAAGTATTCAGACCCCCTTAAATTTTTCACTCTTTGTTATATTGCAGCCATTTGCTAAAATCATTTAAGTTAATTTTTTTCCTCATTAATGTACACACAGCACCCCATATTGACAAAAAAAACACAGAATTGTTGACATTTTTGCAGATTTATTAAAAAAGAAAAACTGAAATATCACATGGTCCTAAGTATTCAGACCCTTTGCTGTGACACTCATATATTTAACTCAGGTGCTGTCCATTTCTTCTGATCATCCTTGAGATGGTTCTACACCTTCATTTGAGTCCAGCTGTGTTTGAATATACTGATTGGACTTGATTAGGAAAGCCACACACCTGTCTATATAAAACCTTACAGCTCACAGTGCATGTCAGAGCAAATGAGAATTATGAGGTCAAAGGAACTGCCTGAAGAGCTCAGAGACAGAATTGTGGCAAGGCACAGATCTAGCCAAGGTTGCAAAAAAAATTCTGCTGCTAAGGTTCCTCAATAAATTACCACTTGAAGCGTAAAGGCAGTAAAAGGTTAGCTATCTAGGACAGGCAGTCTCACACTAAAGGGGAACCCCAGGCCGGCCTATTCAACCTTTATATCCTAATGAGAGATAAGACGAAATAGGGGATAGAGTAGGGCCCTTTATACGGTAATAATGGCAGTGTCCAAGATGCAGGCCTGATAGTCTTCACCGGCAGTTGGAGCTCATTAGATTGTATTCAATAAGGTACAGTGGGGTGGTAATAGCCGAAAGGCTTAAACAGGCTAGAGATACTCCTTGAAGTGGTTTTAAGTAAAGGTGTCTATGTACAGTGTTCCCAACAGTAATGCAATAAAGTGTTCCCAAGGGAAAGGTGTCCAAGGTAAAGGTGTCTGTACACAGTGTTCACATAGAGTAGCAAAGAAGTGTTGCAAAGGATGGGCAACTGCCCTCTCCCCAATAACCAGACTGGCTTACACTGTGCAGACAGCAATCCTGGAAGAGACGTCAAGAGACAGCAAAACGACCAGCGATGACCCACGGCTGATGGATGCGGGCGACCGTAGCGTAGATCGGCTGGGTAGGTGCCATGTGGATGTCCGACGAACAACAGGCAGGCTTAGGCCCTCCGGGGGCCCGGGTTGGGATAACTCGATCACAGCGTGGTAGGCCGCAGCCTCCCTCCCTGCACAGAGCGATGTCCGCACAGCAAGGCCCAAGAAGAAGAGAGCGTGCCGCGGATCTCCGGCCCTTTTATAGTTCCTCCCAGGAGTCTCTTCGGGTTGTAGCAAGGATCCCTGGGATGTGTGGTCCAGATGTCATATCACAAAAAAGGAAAGGCTGGTCTGAAAGACTACTAATCCCACAATCCTTTCTGGTCGGGCTCACAGATGTGATGACAGTCACTGGCGCCCAGCACTAGAGGGATATGTCTATAGGTAAAGAATGATGGGGAATTGTACCATGTTATGACTGTAGTTCACTTTGTTACATATACAACTCCAGTTTCTCCAGCTCGAATACACAACTCCAGCTTTGGTCCAGCTCTAGTACACAACTCCAGCTCTAGTACACAACTCCAACTTTACTTCAGCTCTACTACAGAACTCCAGCTTTAGTACACAACTCCATCTTTCTCCAGCTTTGGTACACAACTCCAACTTTGCTTCAGCTCTAGTTACACAACTCTAGTTCTGTCCTAGCTCTAACCACACAGCTCCATCTCTGGCATAAAGATCCAGTTCTGAGAACACAGCTGTGGTTCTAGTAACATAGCTCTAGCTCTGAGTTAGCAACACACCTCCAACTCTGCCTCAGCTTCTGCAACTCCAACTCTGGCTCCGATTTCGCAACACATCTCCAGCTCTGGTAACAGCTCCTACTGTGGGGAAGGTTACACAAAAGCCAATGAATAAACACTATTGTTGTTAAAATAATAATGTAGTTCATCTTTTATTTTGTGACAATAGCAAAGTATATGAAGACATCATTTCTAGCATTACAACACATTGTTCCATAGAGGAAGTGGAAAAGTTGATGTAAGAGTGCAGGGCCATATCACCCCTGAACTATCACATTGCCATCATCACTCATTATAGCTGGTTAATGAGCTCCAACAGGCTGATAAAGCCGCAATTTGTCACCCGAGTCTTAATTCCTCCACCCCTCACCCGGATTCCTGGCTCGCAATATGACACAAATTACAGATCCGTCTGTGAGTTCCCAGGCCAGGCTGATAAGGCTTCATCATTACTGTGACAGATATCTCCAGGTCGCCCAGAGACACTCATACAGCCCAGGAGACATACGGGCTACAGAGCCACTTTATAAAAATTCTCAGTACTCACTGTGAACTGAATTATGATGGTTGGCCTATATGTCATACAGGATTTCAGCTTTCCATATTTCAAACTCATAATACTCATCATATTTTCCAACCAAAAGAGAGCTAAGTGGAGCAGACTAATAAAAGGTTACATATTCTACATGATGCTAAGTGTTTAGTATGTGTGCCTTGGGGATGGGGTCTTCAATTTCCAGAAAGGGTTTTATCTGCATGGAGTTTGCATGTCCAGTTCATGTCTATAGGGTTTAATTACAGATGTCCTGCTTCCAGACTATTTGGTAGGTTATTTGGCTTCTGATCCATAAGGTCCGGGTTGGTGTTAGATCGGGTATTCACAGCCACTGGCTCCTGATTGGTTCCGGCGGTCTTTATAAAAACAGATATCAGGGAGTATTTTAAATTACCTAAAGGCAAAACTTTTCTTTTTTCATTATGGTTAGAGTAAGTAAGGCCTATAACTCCTGTAAGTGTATTTATTTATTTATTTTAACCATCTGTGTCCCACTGCAAGACTGTGTCCCTTCTTTATTTCCTGTTCCAATGCCAAAAACAGGAAGTGAGAGGAAATCCCTCCAAAGTGAGTCGCCAGAACTAGTGCCCCCATTGGCAGATTTTCATTCTATTCGAGTTCTAGTGATAACCCAACATTTGTGATTTTCTTTAACTTTCGTTGATAACGATAAACATGTAGGCAGGTTGAAATGTGTGTAGTTACTAGTCCATCCGCCAAGCCCAGGCTGGGGAAAGGGTTAAACATGTTCGGCCCAGTTCCTGGACTTTTGGTTTTGGCAGGCCCACTTGTTCTATAAAGAGGGGGACCGCTAAGACCGTGGGCTGGAGCTGGGAGTTGAAAGTGTAGTACGAAGGGTTCAGAGTATGGAGACCCACCTGTGAGCACTAAGACAGCACTGAACATATCGGGAACCACCACCAAGTCATGGACACTGCCTACTAGACATGTGCACTACTGAAAAAATGTGTTTTATTTTAGTTTTTTTTTCAGTTTTTTTCAATTATCGGATCATTCGTTATGATTGTCATTCGTTACTTCGGGTTTATTCGCGTGTCTTTGGATGCATTCGTATTTGTTCCGTTCAATTCCTTTAGATGCGGCATTTGTTAGTTTGGATAATTTGTAACTTTGGATACCTTCATATTTGTTGCGTTCACTAATGCTGCGTACACACGACTGGACTTTTTGGCATCAAAGGTCCGACGGAACAAATCCGTCGGACGATTCGATCGTGTGTGGGCTTCATCGGACCTTTTCTGTCTAAAAATCTGACGGACCTTAGAAATAGAACAAGTTTCAAATCTTTCTGACGGACTCAATTCCTATCGAAAAATCAGTTCGTCTGTATGCTAGTCCGATGGACCAAAAATGACGCAAGGGCAGCTATTGGCTACTGGCTATGAACTTCCGTATTCTAGTCCGGTTGTACGTCATCACGTTCGAATTGATCGGACTTTGGTGTGATCGTGTGTAAGGTAAGTCCGTTTAGTTGAAACTCCGTCGGAACTCCGTTGAAAAGTCCTTCGGAGTTCAGTCCGACGAGAAGTCCGCTCGTGTGTACACAGCATAACAGTTACTTTAGCCAAATTTAAAGGGAAATTCCAATACCTATGATTTAATAGTTTATAATAATAAAAACGATAATAATAGTTAATAATTTCATTATGATAGAAAATACGAAAAACAAAAGTATCCGAATGTAATCGTTAAACTCATAGGTTGAATCGTTTTTCGTTCTTTTGGATTTTCGTTCTTTTGGGTTTTTGTTCTTTCTGAAAATTCGTTTTCGTATGCATTCATCAAAAGAGTCTTTCCTTCATTCAGATGCTTCCGAATTAACGAATATACCTAATTTTATCTGAAAACAAATTTGTAACTAAACGAATTGCACGTGTCTAATGCCAACAAGGACTCTCACTTAACCGAGGTACAGTATGCCTGGGCCACTAGGCTATTTTAGTTAGATTTAGGAACTTGACATTATTCATGTTGTATTGTCCATGATGCCTTTCTACAGTAAAGTTGCATCAACCGCTCTAATGCCCCGTACACACGGTCGGATTTTCCGATGGAAAATGTCCGATCGGAGCGTGTTGTCGGAAATTCCGACCGTGTGTGGGCTCCATCGGACATTTTGCATCGGATTTTCCGACACACAAAGTTGGAGAGCAGGAGATAAAATTTTCCGACAACAAAATCCGTTGTCGGAAATTCCGATCGTGTGTACACAAATCCGACGCACAAAGTGCCACGCATGCTCAGAATAAATAAAGAGATGAAAGCTATTGGCCACTGCCCCGTTTATAGTCCCGACGTACGTGTTTTACGTCACCGCGTTTAGAACGATCGGATTTTCCGACAACTTTGTGCGACCGTGTGTAGACAAAACAAGCCAACATCCGTCGGAAAAAATCCTAGGATTTTGTTGTCGGAATGTCCGAACAAAGTCCGACCGTGTGTACGCCCTATAAGCCTGATCTGAAATTATTCAAAGGGGTGCATGCTGGTTCTGCCCCATTCCAAAGAACCTGGATGTAGAATTTCACTACGGGGTATGAAGTAACACTAATACAAAGGGTTAACTCAGCAAAACAAGAAAGAGAAGTGTAGTTGCTATGGGTAGCCAAGAGAAGGAACAAGCTACAGCAACCAGTTGTTAAGCATAGTACCTGGTAAGGTGGCAGGTCCTCCAGTAACGATGGGGCCGATGTTCTGGCTCCCTTCCTAGCAACTGGAAGCAGACTAGCGTTGTGGAGATCTATGAAAGATAATAAAAACAAAAAAGACGGCCCACAGGCCTAGTGCATTATCCCACACGTTTTTAATAAATAATAGGAATAAAAAAACTAAACACAAACACATACGTTAAAAGCACTTGTCTAGCCACTCATCCATGGCTTGGTACTTCCAGATTGGACAATCATCAGTACATAGAGGGGAACCTCACTGGGGTCCCTGTGGGTTGATGCATTTTGAAGAGATTCCCTTCTTCATCAGAGGGCTATACCTATTATTTATAAAAAAATTTGTGGGATAATGCAATAGGCCTGTGCATCTTCTTTTGGTTTTATTATCTTTCAGTGCTCACAGGACATCCCCAGTCCTAGAGGGCAGCAAGGCCCTAAGAGATTACCCAGATGTGCAGTGGAACAATACTTATACCCTACTAAGCTGTTACACTCATGCGCAGGAGACTAATGTTTTTGTTGGTTGTTTAATAATTACAAGGGTTTATGGCCTGGTGATATGGTATGGGAAGGACAGAATTAAGTGAGAGCATGCATGAGGTCCATGCTAGATGCTCGGTGGGACCCCATTCTGTTACTGGGAGTGAGGTAACAGAGGTACGTCGGACCGGTGGAGTGGGCTCAGGCTCATCCCCCCCCCCAATGCAAATATACAAGTTACAGTGTGTAGTTACATAGGACAAGTCACTTTTTAGAGGAACTGTGCACTTTATTACTACACACAGTGAAGGCTCATCTCTAAGTCGGGAGAACTGCCTTAATGTTAGATTCTTCACATGGCTGCAGTCTCCGCCTGTTCCTGGGCACTGATGAGCGTGCTCCGCACGAGTGTTGCTTCTGGAACAAATTATATGTGTGTACACAAGATGTTCACATAACTTTCTAATACGCCGCTTGTCTACCAATCCTCCATGACAGCACACAGTATGTGAATATGTCCCACTGGACACAGCGCACTTGTCAAGAGAAACAAGAAAGACTTTTGTTATTTTTGGAGTTCCCCAACAATGCTGTCAGCGAGTTGGTGCCACGCTTTAACTCGTATGTCCACACTGTTGACTGCAGTTAATCATTACTCCTCTGGCAATAAAAGGTGATTATCTTGCTAATGGTGGCCATTAATTAAAAACCCAAGGTCTGGGCATCATGTGTTGATTTATTCCATCAACCGAGCATGAAAAGCAATTAGCCCGGTACATGAGGACCTCATTGTGACCTCAACTACCAAACCCTGACTGGTCAGACATGTAAATGCCATACTGGACCAGTAAAAAAAAAAAAAAGTGACGCTACATTTAACAAGTTTCTGACAACTTTTGCATTTTTCTGAGTAATTTACATTTACATTATATTGATTAGAGTTTATAGAAACCAAAACACTTGAAGCTGAAACCCGGGAGGAAATACCACAGCATTTCATAAAATGAACATCATACCAACAGTAGGACATGGTGGTGGTACTGTGATGGTCTGGGGCTTCTTTTCAGCTTCAGGACCTGGACGACTTCCCATAATTGATGGGACCCTGAATTCTGCACTCCTGAAAATTGTGAAGGAGCGTCCAGTCCATCAGTTCTTGACTTCAAGCTCAAGCGCACTTGGGTGATGCAGCAGGACAAGGATCGGAAACACACCAGCAAGTCCACCTCTGAATGGCTTAAAAAAACAAAATGAAGGTTTTATGCCGTGTACACACAATCGGATTTTCCGACAACAAAACCGTGGATTTTTTCCCAAAGATGTTGGCTCAAACTTGTTTTGCATACACACGGTCACACAAATGTTGGCCCAAAATTCTGAACGTGAGAACGCGGTGACATACAAGACGTACGACGAGCCGAGAAAAAAGGAAGTTCAATAGCCAGCGCGGCTCCTTCTGCTTGATTCTGGGCATGCGTGAACTTTTGTGTGACGGACTTGTGTACACACGATCGGAATTTCCGACAACAAAGTGAAGTTGGCGGAAAATTTGAGGACCTGCTCTCAAACATTTGTGGCCGGAAATTCCGACAGCAAATGTTCCATGGAGCATACACACTGTCGGACTTTCCGACAACAAGCTCACATCGAACATTTCCCCTGTCGGAAAGTCCGACCGTGTGTACGCGGCATTAGAGTGGCTTAGTCAAGGTCCAGACATAAATCTGATTGAGATGCTGTGGCATGACCCTAAACAGCTAATGATAGAAGAGCAAACACCGCTCCAGGTGAAACATATAATGCAATCCCCTTTTCCAAATCACACGGTGCTGATCCAGTCTGTAACCTGGGCGTAGCAAGCGATTATCAAATGAAGGTTGACTGCACTCCAAACATCAGAAAAAATAGGAGCTGTATTGGATAAAATCCACAAAAAGGGACATCACAAACCCACGATACAGAGAGACAACTGCATGGTTAGCGCGTTTCATAACCATCATGCAGTCAACTTTTCCTTTGATATGACCTTAAACTGGCCGTTCCTGCTGGAAAACCCTCCAATGTAGATAAATTAAAACAATTCTGAAAGGAAGTGGGCCAAAATTCCTCCACAGTGATGAGAAAGCCTTATTGCTAGTTATCGCAAACATTTAATTGCAGTTGCTGCCGCCAAGGGTGGCACAACCAGTTATTAGGTTTAAGGGGCAATTACTTTTTAGGGCCAGGTAGGTTTGGGCAGCTTTTTTCCCCTAATAAATTCAATTATCATTTAAAACTACATTTTGTATTTACTTGTGTTATCTCTGTGTAATATTAAAATTTGTTTGATTTCTGAATCGTTTAAAGAGGAGGGCCAGTCAAAAAAAAAAAAAAAAAATAACAGTCAGCAGCTACAAATACTGCAGCTGCTGACTTTTAATTGGACACTTACCTGTCCCTGGGTCCAGCGATGCGGGGGGATCGAAGCCCCACTCGTCTCCCCCTCCGTTCGGCGGCGCCGGCATTGCAACTGTGGGCGCCAGGCTGTGGCTTCACAGCCTGGCACCCACTGCGCATGCGCGAGCGGCGCTGCGCGCCGTGATTGGCCGCTCAGTCACCGGGGACCTGTAATGGGTCCCAGATGATTGACAGGAGGGAGGAAGCAGAGCTGAGCCCTTCCTGTGCCGAGGGGGAAGTGATGTCACCAGCCCAGGCACTGGAAGAGGCAGACTACGAGGGACCCCCTAGCATTTAGAGGTAAGTAAACAAAAAAAAAATATCTAAATGTTTTTTTGTTTTGTTTTTTAGGATTTTTCATGTAGTTTTTTTTTTTTTGGGTGGAACCCCACTTTAAGTGTGACAAATATGCCAAGAAATAGGTAGGTAGAACCAGCCTTCCCTTCCAAAGGGAGTTGAAGTCCTCACCTTACTAGAAGAGAATGTTTGTCTCTGGGGGTTCGATGGACCCATCCTTATTTCAAAATTGAATAACAGCAATGAATAAATAATAGAATAAAAGAATATATGTTAAAAACAACCTTTTTTTTTACTGTATTAAAAGTTATGTTATATCAGACTAAATGAAATAATAATAAACTATTCACTAAAGATGATATGAAAATAGACACCCCAAAAATCCAGTTTATAATAATTGTAGCACGACCCCCTTGGAGACTGCTTGGATTTACCTGCTCATCTGCATCACCAACCATGACCCTGTAAACATTCCAACCCACCTGACACCCTGGATCCAGACATCTTTGCACCACGTTGAAGAGGTTCACACAAAAATGGAACCTCCGCTTTTCTGAACCCTCCCCCCCTCCGATGTCACATTTGGCCCCCTTTAGGGGGGAGGGGGGTGGGAGTCACGCCCCCTTCCGCACCCCCCCCCCCCCCCACTGCACACAGGTCCCAGGAGATAGCGGGGACCAGTTAAGACGCGCATAGCGACTCGCGCATGCGCAGTAGGGAACCGGGAAGTGAAGCCGCAACGCTTCACTTCCTGATTCCCACACCGAGAATGGCGGCGGCAGCAGCTGAGAGCTGAGCGATTGATCGGCTTCGGCTGCCGACATCGCTGGACTCCAGGACAGGTAAGTGTCCGTTTATTAAAAGTCAGCAGCTGCAGTATGTGTAGCTGCTGGCTTTTAATATTTCTTTTGTAGGTGGACTCCCTCTTTGAAGTAATAAGTCAAACAACTCAGTGGGGGTTATTTACTAAAGGCAAATCCACTTTGCTCTACAAGTGTCCTTGAAAGTGCAGCCGCTGTAGATCTGATGGGGCCATGCAAGGAAAACAAAAAACAGCATGAGTGGATTTGCCTTTCGTAAATAACCCCCAGTGCGTTTATAATAATGTTTACTGGAGTACTTTAAAGAAGATCTTGATGCACAGAGGAGGTAATAGATCAACTGAGCTTTGGATAACAGTCCTAGCTCAGCAGAGGAATTCCTTTATAATAATACAAGTTAAGGAAATATGGCAATAACAATATATTATACCCTGTTTCCCTGAAAATAAGACCTAGCGTGATTGTCGGTGATGGCTGCAATATAAGCCCTACCCCCCAAATAAACCCTAGTTAAAGACCTTGTAGGTCTTATTTTCAGGGTAGGGCTTATTTTTGGGGACACAGGGTAGGGCTTATTTGGGGGGTAGGGCTTATATTGCAGCCATCACTGACAATCACGCTAGGTCTTATTTTCGGGGAAACAGGGTATACACGTATGTACAATGGAATACCACTTGAACATGACCTGAAAGGATAAGCAAGACTTAAGCATTAATTCTGGCAATACGTCTAAAGGGAAACCCAGGCCGGCCTATTTAACCTTTATTCCCAATGAGAGATCAAGCAAAACAAGAATGGCCCTTTAAGCAGTAATGACAGCAGTGTCCCCGTTGCAGGCCTGATGGTCTTCACCAGCAGTCAGGGATCATTAACTATATCCAATAAGGTGCAGTAACAAGGCAATGGTATTTCTTGGAATGGTTGAGGCTAAAGGTGTCTATGTACATTGTTCAAATAGAAGTTCAGTAAAGTGTTCAAGGTAAAGCTGTCTGTACACAGTGTCCCAGTGAAGTAACAAAGAATGGTTTGCAAAGGTGGGCAATTGCCCTCTCACCAACGACCAGGCTGATTCAACGCCTTCTGAACAGCGGCTCCCGGAGAGGCGTCCTTGCAGCGGATCCAATTGTGACGATCACCTGATGCGAAGCACGAAATGCGGGTTGTCGGACTGCCGAGTTGATGGTGGATAAATGTCTGACGAACAGCAAGCAGTGCTAGGCCCTTCTCGGCCGGGTTGGAATGTTGTATACCGCGTGGTAGGCAGCGACCTCACTCTCCCTGTACAGAGAGGTCTCTCACACACAAGGCCCAGGAAGAAGAGAGTGTGGGGCGGGTCTCTGGCCTCTTTTATAGCCCTTCCCAGCAGTCTCCCGGATGGTAGCAAAGATCCCTGGGATATGTAGTCCGGGGGTATAGTCATGTGGAGAAATTGCCATTCTGAGGAACTACTAATCCCGTTGGTTTGACTCACAAATATGATGTCAGTTAGTGATGCTGGGCACTAGAGGGACAATATGATATAAAGAAATGACAGGGAATCGCTGTACTTTGCAATTGTAGTCCACATTGCTACATAATAAACCACAAAAAAGCTACCCTAGTACGGTCCTATTCATGAAACTGATAGTCTATAAAAGGGGTGGTCAACTTTCTTGATATGGGGGGGTGTCCTTAGATGTTGCCCCAACATCTCTAAAGGGCCACAAATAAAATGGAGTGAATATTAATTATAAGAGACAGCAGACACAGAAGAGGATATAGTCAAAAGACATTGGGCACGATACAAGAGATGGTCAGAGACTGTAAACATAATACAGAAAATGGTCAGAGATTGCAAAACATAATAAGAGATGGTCAGTTGTTACTGGCATAATACAAAAGATCACCAGAGACCGCATACATGATAATACAAGAGATCAGAGACTGTGGACAAAGTAGAAGAGATTGCAGACATGGTACAAAAGATGGTCATAGACTGCAGAACAGTAGCGGCTGGTGGTTTTTTTTTGGGGGTGGAGGCAAACAATCCACCCGCCACCCCCCCCGGTCAGGCCACGGACGACACAGAAGCCCCCCCCTCGGCGGCCGGCACAGAAGCCCCCCCGGTCGGCCGGCACAGAAGCCCCCCCTCCAGGCGGTATCAGCTTCTCTCCGGACTGCCTGTTCATCTCGGTTCCCCGGTGTCTCCTCCCTCCTCCTCCTCCTGGGGGCCAATCTGATCGGATCACCTTTCGGCCAATGGGGTGATGGGTCTCATGACCCGCTTTCTAATTGGCCGAGAGGAGAATCAGTGTTACAATAGCGAATATTCATTCGCTATTGTAACACAACTGGGTGGGCTTGGAGCGCAGTGCTCTGCGCCCCAAACCCACCCTTTTTTGAAGCCTATTAGAGCCTCTGGCTATAATCACGTGCTTCAAAAGAAAATAACCCTCCCATTGGAAAAACACCCCCCCCCCCATTGGAATCCGGAGACTGTGGACATGATACAAGAGATGGTCAGAAACTGCGGACATAATACAAGAGATGGTCAAAGACTGCAGACATAGAACAAGATATGGTCACCGACTGCGGACATGATACAAGATATGGTCACCGACTGCGGACATGATACAAGATATGGTCACCGACTGGGGACATGATACAAGATATGGTCACCGACTGGGGACATGATACAAGATATGGTCACCGACTGGGGACATGATACAAGATATGGTCACCGACTGCGGACATACTATTGGAGTTGTTGTAGACTGGGGACTTTCCTAAGGAGACAGTCAGACTGGTGAAATACAGTATATTACATGAGGCTGCTAGAAATACCTACTATAACAGGGCAATAGGGAAACACAAACTAGTGTCTGCAAGAGCCCTGAGGGCGGCACAAAAAATATCAATCTGCCCCCCAAGCCACAGGTTGTACATGAGAGGTCTGTGTAAGCTACACAGGTAGATATCCTGAAATATTACTCATAGACACCAGATTAGTTTACTCCATAAGGATCATTCGCTAGTCATATGCGTATTTTCTGCATGAAATTCCGGTTCTGGTAGAGCTAGCAGAAGTTCCTGTGTAAAATAAGCGCCTAAAGAACTAGCTTTTAAATGCATACAATTCTTCCACTTTACACTCGTTCACACATAAAAAAATCTGCAGATTTACAGTGCCTTGAAAAAGTATTCATACCCCTTGCAATTTTTCACATTTTGTCATGTTACATCAAGAAACGTAAATGTATTTTATTGGGATTTTATGTGATAGACCAACAGAAAGCGGCACATAATTGTGCAGTGGAAGGAAAATGATAAATGGTTTTCAATTTTTTTTTTACAAATAAATATGTGAAAAGTGTGGCGTGCATTTGTATTCCACCCCCAACTAAATTCTAGTGGAATCAATTGCCTTCAGAAGTCACCTAATTAGTAAATAGGGTCCACCGGTGTATAATTTAATCTCAGTATAAATACAGCTGTTCTGTGAAGCCCTCAGAGGTTTGTTAGAGAAGCTTAATGAACAAACAGCATCATGAAGGCCAAGGAACACACCAGACAGGTCAGGGATGAAGTTGTGGAGAAGTTTAAAGCAGGGTTAGGTTTTAAAAAAAATATCCCAAGCTTTGGACATCTCACGGAGCTCTGTTCAATCCATTATCCGAAAATGAAAAGAGTATGGGACAACTGCAAACCTACCAAGACATGGCCGTCCACCTAAACTGACAGGCCGGGCAAGGAGAGCATTCATCAGAGAAGCAGCCAAGAGGCCCATGGGAACTCTGGAGGAGCTGCAGAGATCCACAGCTCAGGTGGGAGAATCTGTCCACAGGACAACTATTAGTCGTGTTCTCCACAAATCTGCCCTTTATGGAAGAGTGACAAGAAGAAAGACATTGGTGAAAGAAAGCCATAAGAAGTCCCATTTGCAGTTTGCGAGAAGCCATGTGGAGGACACAGCAAACATGTGGAAGAAGGTGCTCTGGTCAGATGAGATCAAAATTTAAATTTTTGGCCTAAAAGCAAAACACTATGTGTGGCGGAAAACTAACACTGCACATCACCCTGAACACACCATCCCCACCGTGAAACATGGTGGTGGGAGCATCGTGTTGTGAGGATGCTTTTCTTCAGCAGGGACAGGAAGCTGGTCAGAGTTGATGGGAAGATGGATGGAGCCAAATACAGGGCAATCTTAGAAGAAAACCTGTTATGCCGCGTACACACGATCGGAATTTCCGTCAGAAAAACTTGGATGGTTTTTACGACGGAATCCCGCTTGTCACACAAAAGTTCTCTGAACTTTCGACCGCCAAGAACGCGGTGACGTACAACACTACGATGAGCTGAGAAAATGAAGTTCAATGCTTCCGAGCATGCGTCAAATTGTTGCCGAGCATGCATGATTTTTGATTGTCCAAATTGCATACAGACGAACACATTTTCGGATAGGAACTTTTCCCGACCGAAAAATAGAGAACATGCTCTCAATCTTTTGCTGGCTGGAATTCCGCCAGCAAAAGACCGATGGAGCATACACACGGTCGCATTTTCCGACAAAAAGCTCTCATCTGAGTTTTGCTGGCGGCATTTCCAATCGTGTGTACGCCGCATTAGAGTCTGCAAAAGATTTGAGACTGGGGCGGAGGTTCACCTTCTAGCAGGACAACGACCCTAAACATACAGCCAGACCTACAATGGAATGGTTTAGATCAAAGCATATTCATGTGTTAGAATGGCCCAGTCAAAGTCCAGACCTAAATCCAATTGAGAATCTGTGGCAAGACTTGAAAATTGCTGATCACAGACGCTCTCCATCCAATCTGACAGAACTTGGGCTATTTTGTAAAGAAGAATGGGAAAAATGTCCCTCTCTAGATGTCCAAAGCTGGTAGAGACATCCCCAAAAAGACTTGCAGCTGTAATTGCAGAGAAAGGCGGTTCTACAAAGTATTGACTCAGGGGGGCGCCATACAAATGTACCCCACACTTTTCACATATTTATTTGTAAATAAAATTGAAAACCATTTATCATTTTCCTTCCACTTCACAATTATGTGCCACTTTGTGTTGATCTATCACATAAAACCCCATAAAAATTCATTTGCGTTTTTGGTTGTAACATGATAAAATGTGGAAAATTTCAAGGGGTATGAATACTTTTTCAAGGCACTGTTAAATGGTATATTAAACAGACCAAAAGGGAACAAATAGGGGAGCTTTATTGTTGGGGTTTATATGCCCTTTAAGTCAATATACGCAATGGGCCCCCATACTGGTGGGCAGAGTAAGAAATTGCAACAGGATAATTATGTGCAAAATTGTTGCGACAAAAGTTGTAAATGACAATAAATGATCTATTATGTTGCAGTGACCAGAAGCTTATCATAGCTGATCATAGCTCCTGCACCACCACCTACTGTTTGGCGCACTAGTACGCTTATTCTATGCACCCAAAATATATGCAATCTTCCTTTTCAATGATATGCTGCACGAATTGCAACATGTCTGTAAAATGTTGCAAATATGGATTTTTCTATTTTGGAGGCATTCCACATGACATTCCACAGGAACATGCATTGCATATCATTTGTGGCACTAGTAAAAATGATGCACTCCGTACCAGTGGCGACTGGTGCTCAAAATTTTTTGGGAGGGGCGCAAACTGAAAAATTCTGAAAAAAAACCCCATCAATTGCAGCCTCACTGTGCCCATTAACTGCAGCTACTGTCCCCACCAATTGCAGCCACTGTGCCCATCAATAGCAGCCACTGTGCCCATCAATAGCAGCCACTGTGCCCATCATTTTCAGCCACTGTGCCCACCAATTGCAGCCACTGTGCCCATCAATAGCAGCCACTGTGCCCATCATTTTCAGCCACTGTGCCCACCAATTGCAGCCACTGTGCCCATCAATAGCAGCCACTGTGCCCATCAATAGCAGCCACTGTGCCCATCATTTTCAGCCACTGTGCCCACCAATTGCAGCCACTGTGCCATCAAACGCAGCCACTGTGCCATCAAATGCTGCCACTGTGCCCAACAAATGCCGCCACTGTGCCCATCAGGAGTTAACACTGTAACTTCCCCCCTGCCCGCTCGCCGTCTGCCCGGCACTTACCCTATCTCGGTGGGGCAGTGGGTGACGGCGGCGAGCTGTGTTTGTGTCCTCCATGGGTCTCCTCCCCTCCTCCTGATAGGTGTCCAATCACAGCGCCTGTCGTTTCAGGTGACGGGTAACACACCCCTGATTGGCGGAGAGGCGGTTCAGTTTTAGAAAAGCGAATATTTATTCGCTGTTCTAACACACCTGGGTGAACTGCGAGCGCAATGCTCTGCGCTCGCAGTTCACCTTTTTTGAAGCCTATTAGAGTCTTTGGCTCTAATCAGGAGCTTCAAAAATACACCTCCGCCGCTGTAATTCAGGTGCCCGGCGTCCGAAACAGGGCCTGATGCTTGAATAGGGGGTGGTGGCAACGGCCATGGATAGATTCATGCAATGCATGAATCTATCCTTAATGCATATATGCAGATAGGGGGGTGGCTGTAGAGAGGGGGCGGCACCCGTGCGCCCCGCCACTGCTGATTGGACCCAATGTTGGTAGTCCCATAGATTAAAGTAGGACCCCATTTGCAAAGGGACTTGGATAAATATGTGTGACTTTTGTGTATATTAAGAATTTTGCGTGACTTTTATGACACTGGGCAGATCACAGAGAGCTGTAGCTGCCATCAGTCTGATCAAGCCGGAGCCTTCATGGGCCCAGAGCTGTGAGTGGCAGGTTAATCAGTAGATTGGATGGCTGTGGGGGGGAAGGGAGAGCCGCTAACGACTCATTAAAGTGATGAACTGGTTAAGGCTCATGTTTATTTAGTGCATATTTTTAATCCATTGATGACACCCTTTTAAACTCTTTGCAAGGTCAATCACGCAGCACCTTAACCATTCAATGTTAATGGCCTGGGATGCAACTGGCTGCACTGCAGTGTGTGACCACTAGTGGTCTCACTGCTGGGAACTTGATGTAAAGACTACTGGACTGGTTGTAAACCTTTTTTATATACCCAATGAAGTGACTGGCCTCAGGTGATATACAGAGATGAAACAAATCCTCCTACATAAGTTCTACCTTTTTATCTGTTGTCTTCTCTTCTCTACATCCGTTCAAAAGCTTTTCTGAAAGTTAAAAAAAGGGGGGTCGAGTGCTATAGTTACACTCTGCAGAGCTCAGTAAGGAGAGTTCTGAGAGCTGATTGGAGGGAAGGCACACCCCCCCCTTCACACAGGAACAGAGTTGAGGTTGTCAATCAGCTGGAGCTCCCTCCTCTGTCACCATTTTTCTCTTGGTGTCAGGAAAACTTGTCAGAAGTGATTCATGCTAATAGCAGAGGAACAAAGTGAAAGCCAGAAATTACACTTTTTTGATTGAAAATGTATACTTTATTTTGCAAGAAAATATACAAAAAACAAATACTTAATCAGGGTACATTCCAATCTGTACTGCGACGCAGCGCATAAATACACTACATAACAATACATTGCCAAGCATACAAATAAATTACATTCATCCTGCGGTATGATGCCTAATGTGTTGTGCAGAGTAGTAATACCCCAAAACATCACATCATGCATGACGCCGCATTACCCTGAAAGCAGTACTTAAAAAACATTTCACAAAAAGTCCAGTCATACATTCAAATGGGCAACGGGTGTGATGGGGGGGGGGGTGGAGAAGGTGGGGTAGGGGAGGGAGTAAAGAGTTCACAAACCCGAAGCTCTATTTGAACTGCCAAAGGATACACGGGGGAGAGGGGGGGGGATGGGGAAATCTTCAGACCTCCTCTTCCTCCTTGAAGTCCATCAGGTGATAGTCTCTGAGCAGACTGTGAACCAGTCTGTGACAGTCCTCGATGGACATCCTCTCCCGCTGGTGGATGAGGCGCTTTCTGGCGCACCATAAAGCGTCCTTAAAGCATCACAGCACCCGCCAGGCACCGTCAATGTCCTCCTGTGAATGAGTTCCACAGAAGAGTCCGTTCAACACACCAAAGTGTGTGATTGCAGTCTGTGGCACAAAGTCTTTGAGTTCAGGTTCCAAGGCCCTCAACAGGTCCTGTGCAAAGGGGCACTCCCAGAAAACATGCAGAGCAGTTTCCTCCTGGATGATGCAAAAGGGGCAGTGCCTGTATCTGCACAGGTTTCTGGCATGCATGAATGTCCTGAGTGGCAACCCCCCTTGGATTGCCATCCATGCCAGATCTTTGTGCCTGTTGGTGAGTCTCTTTGAAGAAACATTCCTCCAGACCACTTTACAAGTGGCTGAAGGGAGGCCTGGAACAGTCTCAACAATGTCCGATGCTCTGATCAACTTGTGGATAGTTTTTGGCTTCCACAAGTCGGGCTTCACTCCATGTAGCCCCAGCTCCTTAATAAACTTGAAGGTGTCCAAGCAGTACCAAGGGGTGTCCCAGTTTGTCCCATCCAAGGGTCCTCCAAAGAGGCAGGAGGAAAAAACGGGACATGGAGTTCCTGCCAGAGTCCACAGATCTGTCAACCAATGTCCTGCGGATGCAGTAACAAGCAAAGCACACCCTCAACAGGGTAGCGATGTCGGGCACGCCCTTACCGCCCTTGAGGGGTTCCTTGAACATAACCGCCCGCTTCACTCTGTCCATTTTGGAGCTCCAGATGAAGTGAAACACCGCCCTGGTGATGGCCTTACAGATGTTAACCCGAGGGGGCCAGGCCTGGGCGAGGTACTGCAACACAGGGAGGATCTCGCTGCGGAGTACCAGTGTTTTTCCTTCGATGGTGAGTTCTCTGAGGCTCCAAAGTCCAAATTTCTGTCGCATCTTTGACAGTCTTTCCTCCCAGGACTTCAGGGCTGCGCCCTCAGCTCCAAACCAGACCCCAAGAATTTTGATGAAGTCTGTCTTGATGCTGAAAGGAATTGGTGCAAAAGAAGGCAGGAACCACTTTCCGAAGAGCATGACTTCTGACTTCCCGCAGTTGACCTTTGCCCCTGAAGCTTGGCCGAAGTCCTCACAGGTCTGGGCGAGTGTGTCGATGGAGCGCCGATCAGCACAGAACACCGTCACGTCGTCCATGTAGAGTGAGCACTTGACCTCCCGTCTGTCCGGTCCTGGTGCGGTGATCCCTCTGATCTCTGGGTTCCGTCTGATGCTTCGGGCGAAGAGCTCTATACAACAAACAAAAAGCAGAGGTGAGAGAGGGCAGCCTTGTCTGACCCCAGACAAAATTAGAAAGGGGTCAGTTTTCCAGCCATTTACCAGCACCAAACTAGAAATGTCAGTGTACATTACATTTACATACGAACAAAACATTTCCCCAAGACCAAACCTGCGCAGAGCTCTGCACATAAACTCATGGGAGACACGGTCAAAGGCCTTCTCCTGGTCAAGGGTGACACACGGCGGCCATGAATGTACTGGACCTTGTCCCGGACAAGCGCAAGGCTGTCCGCAATCCTGCGACCAGGAATGCCGCAAGTCTGATCCGGGTGGATGATCTGTCCGATGACAGACTTCAGCCTGTTGGCCAGGACCTTGGCGAGGATTTTGTAGTCCACGTTCAGAAGAGAGATCGGACGCCAATTTTTAAGATCCGATCTCTCCCCCTTCCGCTTATACAAAGTCGTGATCATCCCCTCCCGCAGTGATGGAGGCATTCTGCCCTCCACCACCATCTCCTCGTACAGCTGGAGCAGGTCCGGGCCCATGAGATCCCACAGTGCTACATAGAGCTCAACTGGGAGACCATCGCAGCCCGGGGTCCTGCCCCGCCTAAAGGATTTAGCGGCAGAGTGCAGCTCCTCCAACACCAAGGGGGCGTTGATGGTTGATGAACCTGCAGGATCAATTTGGTTAGAGATACCTGACAGGAACCTGTCGGCCGCCTGTGTGTCCGTTTCTTTCGGGGAGTAGAGGTTGGTGTAGTAGTCGCTGACCACTTGCATCACAGCCTTCTTCCCCTTCTGGAGTGTTCCGGTCTCGCCACGCAGCTCTGACAAGGGTGTGTGTCCTGAGTGAAGTTTCCTGAAAAAGAAAGAATTACACTTCTCACCTTTCTCAAGATTCTCCACCTTGGCACGGAAGACAGAAATTACACTTAGTGCTCTTAATAGAGACAAGTACACAGTATAGAGCAGTGGTTCTCAACCTCTCTGGTGCCATGACCCCTTGATAAAATTTTCCAAGTTGTGGGGACCCCTAACAGTAAAACTATTTTCGTTGGTCTTTCATTGCTGTAATTTTGCGAATGTTATGAATCGAAATATAAATATCTGATATGCAGAATGTATTTTCATACTTACAAATTTAACATCTTGAAGCGTAGTGATTAATCACAAAGACAATCTGTAATATATAATGCAAAACATTTATTTAAAATTACCATATAAGTTACAAATTAATAAAATTCCCACGAGAGACAGGGTAAGTGCCGGGCAGATGGCGGGTGGGTGGAGGGGCACAGTGGGAGCATTTTATATGGCACAGTGGCAGCATTTGTTGGCACAGTGGGAGCATTTGATATGGCACAGTGGCTGCGTTTGATGGGCACAGTGGCAGCGTTTGATGACACAGTGGCTGCATTTGATGGCACAGTGGCTGCGTTTGATAGGACAGTGGCGGCAATTGATGGGCACAGTGGCTGCGTTGGATGGCACAGTGGCGGCAATTAATGTACAAAAATGCTTTTATTAATTAGTGTCTCTGATCTACTAAAGTCACTTAGGTGTTCCGTCAGAATCAGCAACCCATCTAATGTGTTAACCGGAAGTGATGTTCTGTCGACGCCATCTTGGTACTCTCGTCCGCAGCAAGGCTACAGTTAGAAGTCGGCAAGCGGACATCTTTTTACACCCACCGAAGTCTTGCATTTTTACCAGTATTTTTACCAGTAAACTGAGTTTATATACTATATAAGCCTGGCAAAAATACATGTAAAATGCAAAACTTTGGTGGGTGTAAAAAGATAAACAAAAAACTGGCCACTGCCCCCACCTATAACTGGCCTTCACAGCAAGGAGCACATGGAAGGGCATATACATGTAAGACAAAAACAATTCCATAGCTCAACTCACCAACCAGTCTGCTGACCAACCAAATTAACCTGTCTAACCGTCTGTTAAAAACAAGGGTTTAGTTTAAGGTGACCAGATTTTCAAAATGAAATCCGGGGACATTTTTTTTTTGGCAAATGGTAAACGATTTTATAAGCATATATTCCTCAAATTATATATGCAGTGTATGTGGTATATGTTTATGGAAGGATTATACGATATATACGTTATTTCTCACATTTCATCCATGAGATTAAAAAAAAAAATTCTTAGAATTTTTTGGGATACGACTACCAAATGTTAAGAAGATAAGATGGAGATAAAACTTTTCAATGCATATTTTGTATTTTATTCTTGCCAAAGAATTTTGGTTCAACAATAACAATGAACAATAAATTAACAATTCAGAACAGTAAAAGATTGCATGGTAACAACACGTAGGATACCTTCGAACATAAATAATAAAATATTAATAGCTAACTGTTATAAGACTACAAATGTACGGTAAAGTGCCACTAAAAATAGCGGCGCTTTACCGCCGACACCGCCCCAGCGTGAAAGCAGCCTTACAGCAGATGTCATTTGTGGACTGAGCTCCTGTATGTTTCATTGGATTCACGAATACAGTTTTTTTTGGACTGTTTTGATATACACAGCTCTAATTGGACTATAATTGTATGGTTTTTGCACGATTGACTATCACATATACAAAAACATATTTGGGGGGCACACCCTACAATGCGTTTAAATTCAAGATGGTGCTGCTATAAGACCTACAAACAGTACAAAACAGATTACAGCGCACACATTCAAAAATGACATTTCCTGCAGGGCTAGTTAAACACCTGAACATATTCAAAAAAATACGGGGGTTTGGTCACACTATATGGTCATATAGTGCTAAGCCCACTAAGACCCCTTTCACACCGAGGGCGTTTTGCAGGCGCTATAGCGTTAAAAATAGCGCCTGCAATCCGCCCTCAAACAGCTGCTCTATTGTCTCCAGTGTGAAAGCCTGAGGGCTTTCACACCGGAGCGGTGTGCTGGCAGAACATCAGGAAAAGTCCTGTCAGCAGCTTCTTTGGAGCGGTGAAGGAGCGGTGTGTTTACCGCTCCTCTACCGCTGCTCCTCATTGAAATCAATGGGGCAGTGCTGGGAAACCGTCGGCAAAACCCCGCTATTGCGGCGCATTGCGGGCGGTTTTAACCCTTTCTCGGCCGCTAGCAGGGGGGTAAAAGCGCCCAGCTAGCGGCCGAAATGCGCCGCAAATCCGACGGTAAAACTCCGCTAAAAATAGTGGCGTTTTACCGCCGACGCTATAGGCGGCTCAGTGTGAAAGGGATCTTACTGCGACAAAGTACCCTGAATTAGTGGAGAAACATATTACAGCGCATACATTCAAGAATGACATTTCCTGCAATGCTAGTTAAAGAAAACTATCACATATATTTGATTTTTTTTTTTATATAATCAATTGCATATTTGATAGATAGATAGATAGATAGATAGATATATAGATAGATAGATAGATAGATAGATAGATAGATAGATAGATAGATAGATAGATAGATAGATAGATAGATAGATAGATAGATAGATAGAGATCTATATATATATATATATATATATATATATATATATATATATATATAGTGCCACATGAGTGCTGCCTGTCAGTGCCCACCAGTGAAGGAGAAAAATTTTATCATGTTAGCTGCTAGCATAAAAACTCACCTGCTTGTGGCCATTCACTCTGTACTACTTCTTGCCTACAATTCCCATAGTGCCTTGCAGGACCAGAGGGAAGGGGAGGAACGCTGTACTCTGTCCTCTCCCCTATGCTGCCAGGAGCGCGATTGGAGGAGGGAGCAGAGGTAGGAGGAGAGGGGCGGGATGCTGGAAGAGTCACCTGATGGATTTTTCAGCTGAGGAGGAGTGGCAGCTACTAACTACACTAGCACAGCATAGGTAGGCTGGAGCCGCTCCAGCTCCTCCTCTACAGTCACTCTACATAGCTCTGCATGTGCTATCTCTTGGGGCAACGCCCCCGTCCACTGGGAAACGCCCCCATACATCGGGAAACTGCCGCTGCCTAAATGCCGACCGGCAAAACCGGGGACAAAAGCGGGGACAAACGGGGTCCGGGGATCATAGTCGGAAAACGGGGACGTCTGGTCACCTTAGTTTAGTTAGCACACATTTGCAAATGAATGTGAAAGCTGCAAGGCCTCGTCACGGCACCCTCCCAGTCAGCAGACTGGTTGGTGAGTTGAGCTATGGAATTGTTTTTGTCTTACAGGTGTAAAAAAGATGTCCGCTTGCCGACTTCTGACTGTAGCCTTAGTGGGGACGAGAGTACCAAGATGGCGGCGACAGAATATCACTTCCGCATGGTCTCTCCTCTCCCGGAAGTGACGTCTCGCTGGCCGAGACGGACAGACTCCGGCATACACACAGTAACTTCTGGTCCATCTCAGCCAGCTTTCCAGATTGGACCAGCATTCTCGACCCCCTGGCGAATCGGCAATCGACCCCCAGGTTGAGAACCGCTGCTATAGAGGGATATACTTTGTTCATATTTCATGTCTGAGGTTTAAAACCACTTTATTAAGGTTTTTGTAAATGTAGCAAAGCCCATGGCCTCTCTAGGCCTAATGGTGACCTCCAGAGTCAGGGACAGCTGACATCCCCCTGTGTACAGTGGGTTACAAGGCATGGTGATTGTAATGCAAGGTGGATTGATGGGTGCCAGACACTACTTGAATGCAAAGAGATTTATTGTCTCTTAAACAGAACTGTGGGAGAGAGAGAGTTGGGGTCAGGACACCCTTATGTAGATGCAATGTTAATAGGTAGACAGCTATACAAGTGAAGGCCTCCAGCCAGACACCACTTCTGTATAGGTAGGACCACTGTCTCCTATGGCAACGATCTTGTAGCTGTTACTAACGGTAAAGGTATTCAACTACCTGCAGCACAAACAGTTCTCTTTACCCCAAACTCACTCACAGTGGGTCTTCACTCCACAAGCTCCCAGTCTCTCTCATCAGACTTCAGACCCACTAGCCACTGGATCCCCTGAGCTCTATTACTGTAGCACTCAGTATCTTCCTCACCTCAAGCGTCATCCCAGCTTCACCGCTGGGTCCCTGGCTTGGCACTCACAGATACTCCTCAAGCTTCACCCTTACTGACACATTAGGTCCCTGGCTTGGCACTCCACAAGCGTCGCCTCTACTGTCCCGCTGGGTCCCTGACTTGGCACTTGCTGATGCTTTCCCACTTCTTCACCATCCCCGGCTGGCGATAAGTCTGCTCTGATACTGGCCTCCAGGGCTGGACTTACTATAGGGCTTGAGTGGGCTCAAGCCCATGGGCCCCGCCCAATAGGGGGCCCCACGGCGCTCACACTAATGCGCGGACGCCAATTGCCGGGAGGGCGTCCCTGGACGTCCTCCTGTATACTTCCCCTCTGCGCGCCGCCGTGGGCACGCATCTGGGAAGTTCTGTGTTGGCCGTGTCCCTTGGACACAGCCAATCACAGATCGTGCTAAATGGCCAATCACAGCGGCCATTTAGCACTCGTCCAATGAGAGATGATCTTATAGATCATCTCTCATCGCCGGCTCTCCCTCCTCACACAGAGACAGCGTGTGAGGAGGGAGAGCTTCCATGCTGCAGCGGTGAGTGAACACTCACATTAGTTACAGTTACACAACACTACACAACATAGTGCCATCTGTCCTGACTCCCCAGTGCCACCTATCAGTGCCAAATGTCCCCAGTGCCACCTATCAGTGTCACGTGTCATCAGTGCCATCTGTCAGCAGTGCTGCCACCTGTCCCCAGTGCCACCTGTCAGTGTCACGTGCCATCAGTGCCAGGTATCAGTGCCATCTGTCATCAGTGCCACCTGTCCCCAGTGCCACCTGTCAGTGTCACCTGTCCCCAGTGCCACCTGTCAGTGTCACGTGTCATCAGTGCCACGTATTAGTGCCATCTGTCATCAGTGCCACGTATTAGTGCCATCTGTCATCAGTGCCACCTATTAGTGCCATCTGTCATCAGCGCCACGTATCAGTGCCATCTGTCATCAGTGCCTGATAGATATAGAAGGTAGGGCCCAAAAGTGACTCAAGCCCAGGGGCCCCCACCACCCTAAGTCCTGCCCTGCTGGCCTCAGCTTACTCACAGTGGTCTCCGGTAACAAGGTAGATGATCCCTTAGTGGCGACAGCTTCCTCTCTACCTCCGACCACGACTGGTTCCCCGGCATGCATAACCGTTACTTCTGGATGGACTACAAGACCGCAGTCCCAACCCTGAACTACTTCTGGATAGTCTCTCAGATAGCCTAGCAGCCAGATGTCCCCGGGATAGGCCTTAGGTTTCTGGCCTAGTATCCCAGGGCAATACAACACACGTCCACCCAGACAGCCGTCCGTGTGGCATAGAACCCCGATCACCTGACTCCTCCCAAATAAATAGGTTCTCCCAGCAGGCCAAGGGACCCAAAAAAATCCCCACCTATTGGCTGAGACACCCCATTCATTCATAATCCGTCCTTGCAATGCCCTCGTCTTATCTAATGTCACCAGATACCCGGCCATCTAGTGACAGAAGAGAGAAGTGCAGCAATTCCAGAATTAGGGTGAAATCAATTGACCTCCTAACTATTGGCCAAGGCAACTATCACTTGGCAAAAAAAATTTAATACCAACCCTGCCTAAACATCAGGGTGCTACATCAACTTAATTTGTGAAATTTCCCACATATTTCCTTCCTGGAATTCTGTGACACGTAGTCACTATGCCCTGTGGGCAGCACTGCTGTGTCACACATTTCACAGATCCTGCCTTCTGATCTACAGAGGAGCTGAGAGGAGGAGTTTCTAGAGGCGGGGTCAGTATAGGAATCCCTGCTTGCAGGCAGCAAGGTACCATGGGCTATGTAGTCCTTAGAATTTGAGGAGGAGCTGCAAAGCTTGCTGGGAATCCAGAAAGTTGTGGAAAGAGACGGCCAACAGACAGGCAGGGCTAACATGAAAGGAGATTTTTCAAGTGATCTTATATTGGATTGCCAAATATAACTATTGTTTGTACTGTTATTACAGTGGTGATGTTATAAAACGAATGTGCTTAGAACTCCTTTAACTCCTTTAACTGTAGATTTCTGATCAGTGCAGTGGAAGATGCAAGGACACCGGATTCCTGGCAGGATCAACAGGTATTTTGCTGTATTTGCAGAAAATGATGCAGCTGGCACATCTAAGGTCTGGAAAGCTGTAACATATTACATTTTTGTTCTTGGGTTTACCTTCAGAAAAGCCTCAATACTGACTCTAGGCTGTCCTGTGCCATCAATTATTACACTGATATGATATTTCTGTAACATGGGGGGGGGGGGGTTAATCCTCTCTCCCCCTTCCACCATTCATTTGACAATAGCGGTGTGATCTCAGCGCCTTTGGTAAGCAGACATTATCCCGTTATTATTCCCCCCCCCCGGCTGTCGCCCCTGTTTTGCTGTTCCTGGTAAATAATTCTCAGCTGTCCCTACTTCCACCTTCAGCCTCTAATTAAATATCCTCTGTGTAAATGAAACTAATCGCACAAAGTACATTTTCATTCCTCCTTTATTGATCGTTACCGTCCCCGAGGGATCACCTGACTCCCCCCCATCCTTCCCCAATTAATGGAATTAAATTCTTTGCTTGACCTCCCCTGTGCGGGCGCGTAGACTACAGCGGTGGAGCTCAGAGAGAAAGAAAAACCTGGCAGTTCTTAAAGTACACCTGTCACTGCTCAATACATTGATGCCAAGGGGTTTGCAGTTTTCACCCACGATTCACAGAACTTTCACCCCGGATTCACTCATTGTTCCAGTTCAATTAACCTCTTCGTGTCGAGGGCACCCAAATACGCGGCCTCTGGGCGGACGAGCCTTGGCGCAGAGTGGCTGCATATTTGCGCGCAATAGTGCCAAGAGCGCGTCTGCAGGCAGCTAACAGAGAGCTCCCGCTCGCTGCTTGCTATTGGGAGCTTTCTGATCATGTGACTGCCGTGACAGCCAATCACGGCGGTCACATGACCATAAGCCCCTTCTCCCGGCATTCTAAACCCCTTAAAGGGCCGGAAGGCCCCGGTTTGAAGGGGTTAAAAAAACATGATTCCTGAGGCGTGCACAACTTGTGTGAAAAAAATATTGGGGCGATACACATTTATGCACAGCAGGAATGCAAAGAATTAACACGCACGTTACCGCAACACACATTATATGCGTTGATTTTTATAGCATTTTAAATAGCACCCTATGCATAGTGACACAACAGAGTGCATTGCACTGATTTTTTGGGATATTTTGGTGTGTCAGAAGCCCATTGATTTCAATAGACCACCCTAATGTAGCGCACGTGACATGACGCACCGCGCTAATGTTAATGGGGGCCATCACCAGAAACTCCGCCCCGAGGCGCTTCGTCCAATGGGGCGTTATTAAGGGGGGCCTCAGGACGTCACACCGCTGCGAGATCCTGGGTCGGGAATGGCTTTTTATGTTTTTCTTTACCTTGATTTGATCCAAATCTAATAAAGATACTACACAATTTGAGATCATTCTTGGCTCTTGGTGAGCTTTGTTTGTTGAATCATATCAGAAGGTGCCATTGGAAGTAGGCTGCTGGATTGACTCCCGGGGGTAGACATGTGCAGAATGAAAAAGTTTGTTTTGTTTCATTTTGATTCGTCATTTACATAAATTAGTTTAGTTAAATTCGTTAATCCGTTTTTGGAATTCTTTTCTGTTATTCGAATCGATTCTAATTCTAATTTTCCAAATTCGGTCAAATTGAACTCAATTCAACGGTATTCTGAAAGTTCAAATGATCAAATTGATTCAAATTCCATTTGAATTGGAAATCGAATGTATACTTTTCAAAATTCTAATTTTAGAAGATGGTTATATTCTTTCTATTCCATTCCATATTTTTAAACAGCGGGCGGTCCGCTTTAACATAAAAGTGGTCCCAGTGGCGGATTCGCCATGGGATCGCTTTTATAGGCGGCGGGAGAGGTGCCCCCTCCCCTCCCACTGCTTACTGGAGAGATTGGCAGCGGCGGAAACTATCCGATTCCGTATACAGATAGCCAGGAAGTCGAATGAGGGCAAGATGGCAAATGTTACTTCTGCCCTCCGGCCTTAAAGGGCCTATTTTTTTTTTCTTGGGAAAAAAAAAATGACATTTTTTTTTTTGAATTGCTTTTAAGTGTAAACGTAAGATCTGAGGTCTTTTTGACCCCAGAGGCCCTGACCTGCTGGGGATGTTTACAATCCTTGTAATAGGAATAAAAGTGATCAAAAACAATTTTTTTAACCACTTAAGGACTGAGCCTCTTTCTGAGATTTTTTTTTTGCTAGAAAATTACTTAGAACCCCCAAACTTTATATATTTATTTTTCTAAGACCCTTGAGAATAAAATGGCAGCAGTTGCAATACTTTCTGTCACACCGTATTTGCGCAGCAGTCTTAGAAGCGCACTTTTTTTGGAAAAAATACACTTTTTTCAATTAAATAATAAGACAACAGTAAAGTTTGCCCAATTTTTTTTTATATTGTGAAAGATAATGTTACTGTTGCTATGTGGTGTCATGAAATAAATATAGACACTGCCAACCTGCTAGCAACCAGAGGGTTAACCGCCCTTCCACAATCATTATACGATGTTTCTCTGGCACCATGATCTCCCTCCTAATACATACACAAACCTAATAAATATAAAGAGTCCATTACTCACAGCCTCCCGGGCCCATTACCATGATTGGACTATCAGTAACGGCTGAGGACATATATCATGGCTATTTATTAAGGTAAATGTTGGAGAGATGTGTCTGAGCACTGCATCTAATTCACAGCCCTGCGCCTTCTGTAATGGACATTGTTCTCACATTCATGAGGATCCATAGATGATACAAGTTCACCTATTCTCCTAGTTCACCTATTCTCCTAGTTCACCTATTCTCCTATTCTCTTGAACGGTTATTCTTCCCCTGTTACATGTAGGGTGACCACGCGTCCCGGATTGCCCGGGAAAGTCCCGCATCATGGAGGTCTGTCCCGGGTCCCGGGCACCTTCATTCCGGGACAATACAGTGTCCCGGAATAAAATTGACACGGCCGATGCATCCGTTCACGATTCTGTGGCCATGTCTGTCTATATCCTCTTCCAGCTCTCCCACTCCACCAACGATTTCATCCTATCAGCACAGAGCAAGGGGGCGGGAGGAGCTGGAGATCTGCACAGACAGCGGGATTGGCGGAGTCTTTTCATAACAGCTCCTCCCGCCCCCTGCTCTGCTCTGCTGATAGGCAGGGTCGTCCTTGCCCTCAAGGTAGTAGAGGGTGATTGGTTGGAGGAGCGGGGCTGGCAGTTGGGCAGTAGTAAGGTGGATGGAGGTGTAGGTCGGGGATAGCTGTGCTGGCTCCCTGTCAGACGTGCAGTGTACGTCGGATCCCGGTGATCGGTGCTCTGGCACTGCTCGTCTCTTGTGACTGAAATGGGGGCGGGGCGCTGCCTGTGTCTGTGTCCCCGAGTCCCTCCTGTGCTTCCCAGTCCTCGGGTCCCTCCTTCTCGGTGCTCGCTCACACCCAGCTGCTCCCTCCCTGATCATCTCCCCCAGCTCTGATCCAGGTCCCTCCGACCATTCCAGGCTGTCAGTGTCCAGGGCCCCCCTCTGACACTGTCCTGTGTCCTCTACTCCTCCATTAAACCCGGTGTGGGAGCCCTCTTTTCTTCCTGTACCTCCCATCTACCCTGCACCCCTCACCCCTCTACTCTACTGAACCCTGCCCCCAACCCATAGTACCCTGCACCCCTCCACAGAACCCTGCCCCAGCCCATAGTACCCTGCACCCCTCTACAGAACCCTGCCCCCAACCCATAGTACCCTGCTACCCTTCACAGAACCCTGCCCCAAACCCAAAGTACCCCGCACCCCTCTACAGAACCTTTCCCCCAACCCATAGTACCCTGCACCCCTCTACAGTATCCTGCCCCCAACCCACAGTACCCTGCATCCCTCCACAGAACCCTGCCCCCAACCCATAGTACCCTGCACTCCACTACAGAACCGTGCCCCCAACCCATAGTACCCTGCACCCCTCTACAGAACCCTGCCCCCAACCCATAGTACCCTGCACCCCTTCACAGAACCCTGCCCCCAACCCATGGTACCCTGCACCCCTCCACAGAACCCTGCCCCCAACCCATAGTACCCTGCACCCCTTCACAGAACCCTGCACCCTTCACTATCCACCCTCACTATTGGCTGGCAAGTGACACTGCATCTAGTGGCAGGCTGTGGGTGGCAAGTGGCACACAGCATCTTGTGGAAGGGTATAGGTGGCAAGTGGCACACAGCATCTTGTGGAAGGGTATAGGTGGCAAGTGGCACACTGCATCTGGTGGCAGGCTACGTGTAGTAAGTGACGAATTGCATCGGATGGCAAGTGACAAGCTGCATCTGGGGGGCTGGCGATGGTGGCATGCTGTATCTGGTGGCAAGTGACAAGCTTAGGGTTCCCACTGATTCTGCATTATGGTGAGTTGAACTATTTCATTATATATTACAATGTAGTAATAGAAACAATGTGATTTGATCATCCTGACACCATATCAAGCATGGTGTCGGGATGATTTAAGTGCTAACATCAGCCATTCACCCGACAAATCACCCGCCGCTGAATTCCCTGTCAACAAGCTAAAGACTACATTCCTCCCCCCCTTCCACGAAACCGATCCCCCATGCAAAAAAGGTTGGGGACCGCTGTTCTAAAGTGACATCACTTCCTCCTAGCGTTCTATGATAGAGATAGCCACGCAGGAGGGAAATGAGTGACAGATTCCATCGTCGGTGAGGGTTTTGAAATCATATTTTTTGGGAGGACCTGGAACTGTCAAATCATGTAGTAAGTATGCGATCTGGTGCAGAGTGGCTGTCGTGCCACAGTATATGTACACGCACCTCACCTGTTCTAGCTCCCCCGCCCCTAAACACTTACACGGTGGGCGGTCGCTAAACTGTAAAACCTGATTGCGTTCCTGATGATGTATTCTACTTTATCCATAATGCTATCTTTTGTGTTTGCTTGACTAGTTTTGTTTTGTTTACCCGGGAATTTATCTGGCCACCATCAATTTTCCTTGATTGGCTGGATGTGGTGTGCTGACCTGATTTCCCTTGGCGGGGGGGGGGGGGGGGGGGGACAGGGGGGCTGGTTGCCCCAGATCACACCTTATCCCCCTATTGCAATCCGGCCGTGTCTCTGACAGTGCACATGTACAGGATCCATTGCAGGGGAACTGACCTGGTGATGTCACACGCCGGGGGGGGGGTATTTATTGTGTGACGGATGGGACTCCCCTCTGCTGTGATTGGTGTCAGGGGGGATCTTGGTGGGAACATTTGTGACCATTAGGTGCTCTCTGGTATCTGACTATGTATGTGCCCTCCATCGTTTCTACTCCTTCTGTTACCTTTGTGGGAGGGAGAGACTTCCAAACCGCCAATCACTGCTGTCAGCCTGCTGTAACCAATGGCTGCTGTTTATTTCCCTTTGTTCATACCTTCTTCCCTGCTGGGACCTGTAGTCCCTTGATGTAAATGAGACTATCCCTATGTAGTGGGTTGTGGTATTTACCTGTATTGCTTGATGGTGACCTCGTCACTACTATGTTTATGGCTGGTTATATTTTAAGGACAATCATTCCATGTTTATGGCCTCGTCATAGCCAGGCACTTCCTACATTTTGGGAACAATCACGGCGATTGATCCGCCCTTCTGAGGCGGTCACCTGTTTTTACCCCCCCCTGCACTTCATATTAGAAACCTAGAAAAGTAACTGCAGAAAAAGACTGAGTACTCGATCGAGTCTGCCCATTTTTTTTTGTTTTTTGAGGGGGAGGGTTTCATTACCAATTCAGCCCCGGAAGGTGTACCCCCCTTCCTGGCCAGGCCATTTTTTGCGATACGGCACTGCATCGCTTTAACTGACAATTGCGCAGTCGTGTGACGTTGTACCCAAACAAAATTGACGTCCATTTTTCCCCACAAATAGAACTTTCTTTTGATGGTATTTGATCACCTCTGCGGTTTTTATTTTTGGCGCTATAAACAAAAAAAGAGCGTCAATTTTGAAAAAAACACACAATATTTTTTACTTTTTGCTATGATAAATATCCCCCAATTTAAAAAAAACAAAAAACACATTTCTTCCTCAGTTTAGACCGATATGTATTCTGCTACATATTTTTGGTAAAAAAAATCGCAATAAATGTATATTGATTGGTTTGCTCAAAAGTTATAACGTCTACAAAATAGGGGATAGATTTATGGCATTTTTTTTTTACTAGTAATGGCGGCGATCAGCGATTTGTATAAATGTCACTGGCAGGGAAGGGGTTAACACTAGGGGGCGATCAAGGGGTTAAATGTGTGTTCCCTAGGTGTGTTCTAACAGTGGGGGGATGGGACTGCCTGGGGGAGGAGACCGATCGGTGTTCCTACATACTAGATCACACAGGATCATACAGATCCTCGTTCTGGCTCTGGCAGGAGTGCTGATTTCTGCTCTCCCAGCATTCCATAGCTTGTGAAATGATGAAGGCCCCAGGCACACCTCTGACAGACACCTGGATGGCAAACACCCAACAAGCATAGCGCCCCCCATTGATCTCAGTGCGTTGCCCTATGCCGCACAAGCGTGGCAAAGTAGCTCATGACGCGTTCCGCTTTGTTTTATATCCCAGGCATTTTGCCACATCTCTTGTATTGGGGTCTCACGTTTTGGGGGGACATTTACAATAAATGGCACTACAAGCATGAGGCACATATTTTTGCATGTTCCGGGATTGCGTGGAAACGTGCATTTTTGTGCGCATTACCGGAACGCGCAGATGTGACCGGAAACTGATATGGTGGAAAGTTGTCACCGCGGCATACCGTGTTCCGCCATATTTCCATTTTTTATTGGTGACCACCATACAAAAACTTTTTTTTAGAAGTGGGCAGACATGTGTAAAGTGCGCATGTTTTCTTTGGATGGGAATGTTGGAGGAAAGTTCTTTCTCTCCTTTACTCCGGAGTATGAAGAGCTGTAAAATGTGCTGTGAATGTGAGCAGACAGGGAATGTCTATGGCTCTGATCAATGAATACTGGACCTTCCTAAGAGGAGTCCCCGCAAACCACAAACCTTCCCAAAGCTGCAGAAGAAGGAAGGAAAATGGGGGGGCACATTTTCTTAGAGGGGGCTCCCTACAATTTCTGGGTTATGGGGGGGTCTCACTGTTGTTATGGAGATAAAGGGTCTCGCTGTGTAATTGGTGTCTCCACAGAGGGCCGTACAAGCCCAGAGGACCCCCGCCACCAACAAACCTGTCCAGGGGATTGGCAGGAAACCTGCAGGTATCGGCAACGGAGAAGAGGAGTCTGCAGAGCCAATCCAACAGGTAGGTCATGTGATACTAATCAGTCAGTACAGGAGACATTGCAGCTGTGCTCAGTCATCTATTTCCATCCTGTATATTGTACAGTCACACCAGTCCCTGCCTCCAAGGAGCTTACAATCTAATCTCCCTAACCCACATTCATACACATACTAGGGCCAATGTACCTCCCAGCATGTCTTTGTAGTGTGGGAGGAAACTGAAGTCCCCGGAGGAAACCCACGCAGGCGCAGGGAGTACATGCAAACTCCAGGCAGGTGGCGCTGTGGTTGGGAATTGAAGCGACGACCCCGGTGCTGCCAGGCAGAAGAGCTAACCACTTAATTCCTCTAACTTGTGGTGGGACTGCAGCTTCTTGTTGGATGTTTCTATACAATGTAACAACTCCTATGCTGCACTGCATGTGGATGAAGCTGGACTCGTAGGAAGATCTTAGTCTGCCAAAGCGATGCAGTGCCGAATCGCAAAAAGTGCTCTGGTCTTTGGCCTGCTAAATGGTCCGGGGCTTAAAGATGTGCGCGACAAAAAAAATTGTTTTGTTACATTTCGGCTACATTCATCAAGTTAATCATTTCATTTATTCGTTATGTTAGAATAATTAGTTTTCCGGATTTGTTTAGTATATTCGTTGTTCTGAACGGATTTGTATTTTCGGAAGATTTGCTATATTTGTTTTAACGTGTTAATTCATTATTTCGGGAGATTACTTTTGCACTCTGAGTAATCCCTGCTAATTCAACCCGCAAAGAGAAATGGAGTGAGCTGATTGGACAGTCGATTGGAGTCGCGTGCATCTGAAAAGAACGAATGGAATGAAATAAATTTCAGATTTAATCGTTATGTTATGATTTCGAGATTCTGATGAATCCAACCCAAACACAATATGTAAGAATCATCATCTTATTTCACTTTTATACATTCCTGGATTTATTGCAATATGTTTACATTGCATATGTACTGCTTTTTTTTTTTTAAATAATTAAAATGTTAATGCAAAATAAAAATGAAATGGATCCGAATCAATTCGGATTATTCGTAATGCCGTTACGTTATTTCTGATGCTTCAAACATTAATAAAAGTCCAAAACGATCACATCATGTCCTCCGATTGAAAGAAATGAACACGAATGCATTTGTTGTTTCGTTAACATTCAGAGTCGTTGAGATTTGTCACTAGTAAGATTCGGAGATTCGGATATATATTCAAATAATGAAAATTTTGTCCAAATTTAGATTCGCAACTAAATGAAAGGCACGTGTCTAGACTGCATCATTGATGTCATTTTTTATTTTGTGACACTTGAAAAGCAAAGAAACCAGCAGGATTATAGAGGAACTCCATTGTGGATTGCTTGTGTCATCTATGGTTAGAATGTTAAGGATTACTAATTATTATAATTAGTAGCTAGTCGCTTCCCCCCCCCCCCGGGAACCATTAGGTCCCAGGTTGATTATTGACTATACTCCTCTATGTGCCACCCGTAGTTATTAGGCTAATGAAAAGTGAGTGGGCAGGGCTGGGCATCTGTGATGGCTTTGCTCAGATACCTGTCCCCTCTTCACTAATGTCTTCCCCACCCTCCATTCACGGGGCTGAAAGCCTGACACGCTCCCAAATACATCTGTTACTGCTTTAACTACAATAGGCCGCTCATCCGTCATTGTTACCAATTGCCTCTGTAGACACATTAACACCTATCAATACCAATAGAGGATCCTTCGCATGAGAAGCATGGCTGGCTGCCTCCCAGAGACCGCAGGCTCCATTTGCATAGTGATTTTTAAATGTCCTAAAAGGTCACTGCTGAGTGACTGGGGTCAATAGGGCAGGCCAATATGCGGGACCTTCGGTCGTATTTCTCCCAGTTGTCCATTGCCCTAATTAGTCATATTTATGGCTTCATGGGTTCCTCGGTCATAATAAAATGGTAAGCCTTGGCTGTCACTTAACTAGCTGCCAAAATTCCCCTATTTCTCAGTACAAAACAAGCAGCACCCAACTGAGGCCCACATAGAGTATCTGTCACCCAGGCAGGTCATTTCTTTAACACACACCCCCCCCCCCCCTTTTATGTAGCAAAATAATTTTAGGTAATAATTTTGAGATTAAACAAAAGTAATACTATTAATGGTTTAGAGGAGCAACCTGGAGTGCGCTTTTTTTATGGTGATCTAGTATGATGGTGGGGGGTTAGTGAGACCAGGGCTCAGTAAACTCTTCAGCCTCGTACACACGATCGGATTTTCCGACGGGAATTGTGTGACGACAGGCTGTTGGCGGAAAATCCGACTGCGTGTGCGCTCCAACGGACAATTGTCGTCGGATTTTCCGCGGGCAAATGTTGGATCGCAAGTTTTTAAATTTTTCACTGATTTGTCGGATTTTCCGAGCGTGTGTACACAAGTCCGTCAGACAAAAGTCCAAAGTACAAACACGCATGCTCGGAAGCAAGGACGAGCCAGAAGCGGCCGGTCTTGTAAACTTGCGTTTGTAATGCAGAATTAACATTAAAATTATGAAATCTGGAAATGCAGCGCACATTCTCTTTTTTTTTAATAGGATAATAATGAAGCTTTTTGTTGGTGATACTGATGGAGTTATTGAAAACGAATTTTCAAAGGCTTTTTTTTTCTAGTGATATCAAGAATAATATTATTATGTTTTTTGTTTTTTTTTTATTTGGGCAAGTTACCACAACACCATTATCCCGTAGTTTTTAAGATCAAAGATACCTAAGATCAAATGTCCCTTGTCAATTTTACATTGCATTTTTTTAAATGTAACTACCGACTCCCAAACTGTCATTTGAAGTAAAACACATAGCCAAGTATTATTTTACACAATTTTTTTATTGTGCATTAAAAAAAGAAAACAAATAAAATTAGACATGTTATCTACCAATAGAACTTAACCAAAAAGTGCATTCTATGCATCCAAAAATATAGAAAATATACCAAATCAAATCATTATTATTCAACCAAAAAAATAATGTCAAAGCAATAACTCCAAGGCCAATAATAAATAACACGTTATCTCCTCCGATTCCGCAACATGTCTGGTTGACGAACGGCCGTTCAGAAACTAACTGAAAAGCGTGAACTGAAAAGCGTGAACTGAAAAGCGCAAACTGAAAAGCGCGAATCAACATTCACCAAACTTCTACTAACACGAAATTAGCAGAAGGAGCCCAAAGGGTGGCGCTAAAGAGCTGAAAAACAACATAGTATGTCACTACGTTCATATTTGTTGGCCGACAATTCCTTGACGTGTGTATGCAAGACAAGTTAGGGCCAACGCCCTCGGACAAAAGTCCACGGTTCTACTGGCCAACAATCCGATTGTGTGTACGAGGCTTACTAAAACCATTCATGACCCAAGAGTAAAAAAAAGATTATACCAATTCAATAAATGTATAAGGATAAAAAAAATTGTGTTTGGTGGTCAGTGAGAAGAAGAACGCTCTGCCATGAGTGGTCAGTACGTGGGTGGGTGCAGCATGGTGCGGCGGAAATAACACACTTAGACCATGTGCAGTTAATGGAACTTGTGTTGCAGTCAATGAAAAACAGTTCACAACAAGTCCAGCGGAAGGAAGCCAATCCTCATGGATGATAGTAGCGTGTAGCGGAGCCGAACTGAAGTGTCTGTCTGGAGGGGCGGAATGAGCCTGTGCGGCCCGTATAATAGTGCATAGGTTTCCAAGAAGAGTAGTGGAATCCCAAAGCTTTCCCTACTTGTCTGGAACCTGTCCTTACTGCTAATACTGTCTCTGACAGAAGGGTGACCTGCCCCTACTCTACCTACACATTGAATGCTCGCCAAATCCAGGAGCCCTAAGCCAGGGCATAGGCATGTGTGCAGGGTGTGCCTGGGCACACCCTAATCACCTGGTGCGCATTAGCATTATCTCTCTGTGTGCAGGCAGGAAGATGGGAAAGATCTCCCTCTTACCGGCTCTGCCATAAGAGAATTGCTTACACACTTCTCTTTCACTGTGCCAGTCAGGGAGATCAATGTGACGGGGCCATATATATATATATATATATATATATATATATATATATATATATATATATATATATATATATATATATATATATATATATATATATATATATATATATATATATATATATATATATATATATATGTAGACACACTCACATGCATGTGTGTTTGAGCTTTGGGGTGCACACCCTAATGCAATAAGCTGCGCACACCTATGAGCCAGGACTTAAATAGACTCTGCCTGATCCAAGATGGCTGCCAGGGTCACATGGACTGTCATTATCCAAACCGATCACTACCCCAGTGACACAGGTAACCATAGAGGAACCGTGTTCCTCCTTCCCTCTTCTCCCTCTTCACTGTTCCTGTGGTTGAGCGCCATCTGCTTGGGAGAAAGCAGACTGCACCTGCCTACAAGTAGCAGGAAAAGGCGCCCTAACAGTGACATCAGAGGGAGGAAAAATATAGAGGGTTGTGAAGTGTGCTAGGAGATCTAGAAGGGGCTTGAAGGCCTTGCATGGGGCTGGGTGTCATTGTGAGGGAATGGGGGGTTCTGGATGGGGTTAGGGAACTCCGCAGCAGATGCGGTGGCCCTGTTGGAAATGATGGTTCTGGAGGAGGCTAGGGGCAACTGTGGGGGACGGGGTCTCTGGAGGTCTCTCCAGGGGACTACCTGAGAAGATCCAAGTCTCCTAGTGCTGCCTCTGGTGAGTGATGTTACTTTCAGAACTATGCCGGCACCACAGGAGGTCAATCCACCCAATAGTGCGGGAGAGGTACCTTGTTAGTTGAAGACACCCAGGCCCCTCGTACCCCATTGGTTCCTAAACCAGCCGGTTTAGTGTATGGGCATACACACACAGAAAACTATTTTTTTTATATATGCAGTATTTGACAAACGTTAAATATTTGGAGGGGACCACATTTTACACATATTAAAAATAAATGAAAAGTCCAAAAATCCCCATTATGATAGAAGTGAGAGGATTCTGGGAGGTGACTGCCTTGTCAATGGCACAGACAGATGCTGAAAGGGCACCCTGGGTTCACCTCCCTCCCACTGAGTTTTCATGTCACTTTATAGTGATGCAAATGCAACAGATTAATGGCAAAGCCTCCGCGTGCGTCCCACCGCCCACCGCCCACCACCAGCCATCTATCAGCCATGGGATGAGGAGCTGCAAATGAGGTCACACCCAAAGCTGATCGAGACAGGAAAGTGACAAATTGTGACAGATTGTGTTTCTGCTGTAATGAGAAAATCAGTTCTGTGTAATCATTCGGAACTGTTTAAATAAAGAGCGTGTATGTCTCTTTAAGTGTTTTCAATTAGCTAGGAAGCTGGTTTCACATCTGTATGTTGCTGTAGCGTCTATTACAGCAAGTTATCACAATGCGCGGTGGCGCGCGGTTGGCAATGCCATTCATAGGAAAAGACACCGTAACGCACCACAGCACAGCGTGTGCAAATTTTACATCTGCGCGTTGTGCTGCACAAAAAAAATTGACACATCCAGGTTTTTTTTTGTATTGTGGAGCAATACCATGCATGATATGGTAACATACCCCAACCCACTGGAGCAGCATAAAGGGGACTTACTGAGGACATACTGCCATTGCTGTGCCCTTCATTAAAAATGCTAGTTGCCTGGCTGTCGTGCTGATCCAAAGGCTACTATAGATTCACAGAGCTATGTAGAGCACCTTGCTGGCCCCTCTATAAAATCAATTATTATTATTATACAGGATTTATAAAGCGCCAACGTGGCGCTTTACAATATAAAAGGGAGACAGTGCCGTTACAATAATGTAGCACCCTGATATTTAGGCAGGGTTGCTATTAAATTTATTTGCCAAGTGATAGTTGCCTTGGCCAATTGTTAGGGGGTCAATTGATTTCACCCTCATTCTGGAATTGCTGCACTTCTCTCTTTTGTCACTAGGTGGCCGGGTATCTGGTGACATTAGATAAGACGAGGACATTGCAAGGACAGATTAGGAATGAATGGGGTGTCTCAGCCATTGGGCAGGGATTTCCTTGGTCGCTTGGACTGCTGGGAAAATCTATTTTTTTGGGTGAGGTCAGGTGATCGGGGGTTCTGTGCCACCTGGACGGCTGTCTGGGTGGACGTGTGTCTTCTTGCCCCGAGCTGCTAGGCCAGAATCCTAAGGCCTATCCCGGGGACATCTGGCTGCTAGGCTATCTGAGAGCCTATCCGGAAGTAGTGCAGGGTTGGGACTGCGGTCGGTCTTGTAGTCCAACCAGATGTAACGGTTCCGCCGGCCGGGGAACCAGTCGTGGTCAGAGGTGGAGGCGAAGCTGTCGCCACCAAGAGACCGTCCACCCTACTACCAGAGACCATTGTGAGTAAGCTGAGGCCAGTACCAGAGCAGACTTCTTGCCAACCAGGGATGGTGTAGAAGTGGGAAAACTTCAAGTGCCAAGTCAGTGACCCAGCGGGACAGCAGAGGTGACGCTTGTGGCGTGCCAAGCCAGGGACTTAACGTATCAGCAGGGGTGAAGCTTAAGGAGTATCTGTGAGTGCCAAACCAGGGACCCAGCAGTGAAGTGGGGGTGACGCTTGAGGAAGATACTGAATGCTACAGTGAAAGAGCTCAGGGGATCCAGTGACTACTGGATCGGGAGTCTAGTGAGAGAGACTGGGAGCTTGCTGAGTGAAGACCCAGAGTGAGTGAGTGTGGGGTAAAGAGAACTGTTCGTGTTGCAGATAGTTGAATACATTTACCGTTAGTAACAGCTACAAGATTGTTGACATAGGAGATAGTGGTCCTACCTATACATAGGTGGTGTCCGGCCAGAGGCCTTCACTTGTATAGCTGTCTACCTATAGAAGTCTTGGAGTCTGCTAATTATCTTTGCAGCTACCTAAGGGTGTTGTGGCCCTAACCCTCTCTCCCACAGTTCTGTTTATGAGACAATAAATCACTTTGCGTTCAAAAAGTGTCTGGCGCCCACCTGTTCATCTTCTATTACACCCACCATGCCTTCTAACCCACTCTACACTGACGAATGTCAGCTTTCCTTAACTCTGGAGGTCACCATTGGGCTTCAGGGGCCCTGGGACTTTGCTACAATAAAATAAAATACAAGAGGGTTTAAAAGGGGCTGCTCGTAGGAGCTTACAATCTAATATTTAATGAAAAGGGAAAGATTTTATTTAAAAATGTTATTAGCATGTTAAGGGAGGGGGAGCCCGGGAAGGCAAAATAGAAGCAGATGAAACAACAACTTTAAAGCAAAACTTCAGCCAAGGATCCCTGGACAGGTAAGTGTCCTTAATTAAAATCTACGGCAAAAATGTTTAACATTTTTTGGAGGGAGACTGGAGCTCCACTTTAAGCATTAGGCCTTATTCAGATGAGCGCTGGTACCCGTACTGGGTGCATGGAACATTTGTTTTGGCGTCTGCATCTGCCCCCAGCCGCGTGCAGGCGGCCTATGGAAGTGGATGCAGACACAGCAGCTGGACAGATACAGTTGCATGTCTAAATTTGACAGACGCGCAGGAGGAGGTGCATGGTACAAAACGAAGAACTCGTCACAACTTATTGCCATTGGCCCCCTATGTGATAGAAATAAAGTTACATTAAAAAAAAAAACACCCCACCCTACACACAAAAGCATGCAGCCGGTGGAGCTACGTATGAACACAACAACTGCACTACCCCTATTATACATTACGTTTGCATTAGTGAGATAAATCATTCTAGGACCATTATAAGGTAAACTGATGACCTGTAACAGCTTTTTAGGCTGGGTTCACACTGCAGCAAGGATCTGCTCACAGCAGGAGTCTGGAGCGTCCCCGTTCACCAGTCCAGGTCCGATTTCAGGCCGAATTTTTGGCTGAATTGGGACTTGAAACGGACCAGAAGGACTCCTGTGCAATTCACACCGGAGCCGCTCTGGAGATGTGTGAACTGGCTCCATAGAGAGCCGGTCACACTCTCCTGACTTGCGAATTGGATGTGGAGAAGTTCACATCCAATTCGCAAAAGTGTGAACCCAGCCTAAAGCCTCCCTCACCTGTTGATAATTTGTGGTACCAAAATTTGTCATCATTTCACAGGCACCTGCAATTTTAAGATTTGACATGTTGGGTATCTATTTACTCGACAAAACCTCATCTTTTATATTTTGCCAAAAAATAGGCAGAGTGTTGTGTTTGCGTGCTCCAAAATTTATCAATAGAGGATGTCCCCGGGTTACAAACAAGATCAGGTCTGTAGACTTGTTCTTAAGTTGAATCTGTTTGTAAGTCGGAACAGGTACATTTTTTAAAGTGATTGAGAAAATTGACTAATACGGCTACAATCAAATCAAGTATTAAAGTGATTGTAAAGGTTTGCATTTTTTTTTTAAAATAACAAACATATCATACTTACCTCCACTGTACAGCTCGTTTTACACAGAGTGGCCCCGAACCTGCTCTTCTGGGGTCCCTCGGCGGCTCTTGCGGATCTGCGATTTTTATCGTGACTGCGACATTATGGCAGACACATCGGACACTTTTGACACATTTTTGGGACCACTGTCATTTATACAGCGATCAGTACTATAAAAATGCATTGATTACTGTAAAAATGTCACTGGCAGTGAAGTAGTTAACACTAGGGGGCGATCAAGGGATTAACTGTGTTCCCTGCTATGTGTTCTAACTGAAGAGGGGATGGGATTTGCTAGGGGAAGAGATATATTGGTGTTCATACTTTGTATAGACACACGATCTCTCTCTTCTCCCCTCAGAGAACTGGGATCGCTGTGTTTACACACAGCGATCCCAGTTCTCGCCGTGTCACGAGCAATTGCAGGAGCCCGGCGGATATAGCAACGGCTCCGGGTCGAGCAGCGGGCGCGCACACTCCTCCAGGCGGCGTGCGCGTGTGCTCCTCCGGCAGCGTGCGTGCGCCCCTAGTAGCCACAATAAGAAGCGACGTAAGATGATGGCGATTCGCGCAGCCGAGCCATCCTGCCGCAGTAAAACTGCGGCGGCTGATTGGCAATCGGTTAAGTGTAGCTCCAGCCAAAAAAACTATTTTTAAGTTTTTTGGATAGCATAGGGAAGAGGTAACACCCCTATAATGTTTGTTTTGCTTTCTGTGCCCCTGTTCAGAAGATTTCACCTCACTTTCTGTCCCAATGACAATTGGATTTTTGAAAATTTTGGGTTGTTGTGGAAACAAGCCTTGGCGATAAAGCATTGGAAGTACCCCTTTGCCATAATAACTCTACAGGAGAGAATTTCCCTTCCTAGGGGTAGATTATCTCCCACTTCCTGTTGTCTCCCTCCGTTTGTAAGTAGGAGTCGTTTGTAACTAGTGGACCGCCTGCAGTGTATTTTTTAACGACAATATGCATTTGATAAACCGTTGCACTAATATTGTGTGACATAAAACATTGGAACTGGCAACAGTATATTCTCCAGGGTCTCTGCTTTAAGAAAATATATCATGTTTGGGGGTTTAACTAATCTTCTGGCCTAAACTATGCGTTTTAATATGTGTGCAAAAACACAAAAACTGGCTCTGGCAGCAAAAAGGCTAAACACAGTAACAACGGTCAGCAGGACAAATGGAGTAAATCTCCCTAAGGCCCCTTTCACATTTATACGACTTCAAAGTCGCGCGATTTTACCGTGATTTCGCGGTCGCGATTTTGCCGCGATTTGGGAGCAGTACTACTTTGTACGACTTTGCCACAGCTTTGGCATTAGCCATTCTCAGCTTGTGCTTACAAAGTAGTGCTGAAATCGTGTCTATATTATTCAGGTACAATTTGCATGCTACTTGAGGGTTTAACATTGAGGTCTATGGAGTACAAATCGTATGGAAGTTGGACCAAAGTAGCGCAGGGACTACTTTGAAGTCGGCACGACTTAAAGCCATGCCAATATGAATGGTAGTCATTGAAAATCATGGAGAATGACTTGTCATATCAAATCGTGGGACAAGTTGTTTAAGTGTGAAAGGGGCCTTATAGAGACACGGACAGCAAACCTAACAGGGGTTCTAAACCATAATCACTCCGGCTTTCCCTTCACTTTTGCACCGTTGTTCCGGATCCCCTCCTGTACTGAAATAGCTTACTCTGATTTCACTACACACTGTGAGCTTCTCACAGTGTGATTGTGAGATTTAGCATGTCTGCCTGAAGGAGGCGCGTGATAATTCACAGCAGAAGCTGATCTGCAGTTCCCGGGGACTCGATGTTCGTAGTAAAACACAGAGAACGGAGATATGCCTATGTAACAAGGCATATCTCAGTTCTGAAGGGAGGAAGGGACGATACTGTGTCTCTGCAAATCACTGCCTAGGCGATCTGAGTGGAAGTGGGAGTGGGTACCTGTCAAAACTAGGTACCAGTGTTGCCAACCGCCCGTTAATTTACGGGCAGCCCGTAAAAATCACCCCATTTTGGGGGGGGGGCCCGTGAATGCCCGTTACGGGCAGCCGGTGCCCGTAGAAAAGATGGCTGCGGGCTGGCCATGAAACTGCGTATGCGCCGTTCCAAAGCCTGCAGGACTCGGGAAAGATCTACAAGCTCGGCAGGCCGGCGCATGCGCAGTAATGTAATGACGCTGCCTGGCGCCATTTTTAAACAGAAGCCGCCGGCCGCCGCTCGTTCTTCAGTTCTCGGCAGTTCAGCGGGGGGAGCAGGAGGAGCCATGTTACCGGGCCCGGGCGGCCACGGCAGGACATTACAGGGGGGTGAAGCTGGCCCAGTGCCGGTACCCACTCCCCCTCAAAAAAGTTACATGCAAAAGTGGTGGTGGTGGGGGGAGTACCTAAAGCAGAACTTCTCCTCTTGGGTGGAGCTCCGCTTTAAGCTTCCTGTAGACTTTAGATGGAAGAGGGACATCCCAATGCTATCTGACCATCTTAGGTGAGGGAAATATTATGAAATCTGACAACCTTGCAGCTTTATGTGAATGGAAGGGGGAGGTGAGGAGGTGAGCAGTGCAGATTTTCTAAACTGTCCAATCGATTGCTCCCTCCAACAGCATTTGGTGGCCTGCATTTAGAAGGTCCCATATGCCAAACTGGGCAACTCTATTTACTCTATTCTGTGTTGGTCAGACTGTCTCCAGGCATTCAGTCAGTCATCTAATTAAGGGGAAAGGGTCAGATGGGATCTCCCAATAATGGCAAATGTTTGCTGATCTGGTGTGGCCACATCTGTACCGCAAAGACCCGGGCCTGGAATTCAGACTGACAGATGACATTTACTGCCTACTGTTAATATATTACCTATTCTGATAAATAGACATCTGGAGTCTGATTGACAGAAAAAAAACTTTTCTATCCATGAACTCATAATTGTTCTGTCTCTATATATATATAGGCAATAATTACATATTTTATCTCTATTGCTGATTAATTTACTAACAGACGGTAATGCTCACAGCAGTGGTCCGCCTTTAATTTATAATACAATTACAGTATAAGTTCTAATACACCTTGTTTAAAACATTTCCTGACTTTTTTTAAAGCAGCCCTGTCAGTTCTATTAAAAAAATTCCAAATAGAGGTTTTGTGCAGTAAAATAGGTTCTATACCTGCCTTTTTGATGCACATGCCCCCCCCCCCCCCCCTATGTCTGCACTGTAGCCACCATAAGACTATTTAGCATTTGGCACCTCTAACAGTGATGGAAGGCTGCGTACCTCTTTCACACCAAGCAGTGACATACAGCCAGGTCCATAAATATTGGGACATCGACACAATTCTAATCTTTTTGGCTCTATACACCACCACAATGGATTTGAAATGAAACAAACAAGATGTGCTTTAACTGTAGACTTTCAGCTTTAATTTGAGGGTATTTACATCCAAATCAGGTGAACAGTGTAGGATTTACAACAGTTTGTATATGTGCTTCACATTTTTTAAGGGACCAAAAGTAATGGGACAATTAGCTGCTCAGCTGTTCCATGGCCAGGTGTATGTTATTCCCTCATTATCCCTTTTACAAGGAGCAGATAAAAGGTCCAGAGTTCATTTCAAGTGTGCTATTTGCATTTGGAATCTGTTGTCAACTCTCAATATGAGATCCAAAGATCTGTCACTATCAGTGAAGCAAGCCATCATTAGGCTGAAAAAACAAAACAAACCCATCAGAGAGATAGCAAAAACATTAGGTGTGGCCAAATCAACTGTTTGGAACATCCTTAAAAAGAAAGAACGCACCGGTGAGCTCAGCAACACCAAAAGACCCGGAAGACCACAGAAAACAACTGTGGTGGATGACCGAAGAATTCTTTGCCTGGTGAAGAAAACACCCTTCACAACAGTTGGCCAGATCAAGAACACTCTCCAGGAGGTAGGTGTATGTGTGTCAAAGTGTTAGCGCTTAGTCATTACCTCAATAGTGACATAGGGATCGGAGGATGAAACCACAGCAATGAACTTAGGTTTGTAGGATGAAACCACAGCAATGAACTTAGGGTTGGAGGATGAAACCACAGCAATGGCCTTAGGGTTTGAGGATGAAACCACAGCAATGACCTTAAGGTTGGAGGATGAAACCACAGCAATAACCTTAGGGATGGAGGATGAAACCACAGCAATGACCTTAGGGTTGGAGGATGAAACCAGAGCAATGACCTTAGGGTTGGAGGATGAAACCACAGCAATGACCTTAGGGTTGGAGGATGAAACCACAGCAATAACCTTAGGGTTGGAGGATGAAACTACAGCAATGACCTTAGGTGTGGAGTATGGAACCAGAGCAATGACCTTAGGTGTGGAGGATGGAACCACAGCAGTGATGAAGGGGTTGGAGGATGGAACCATAGCAATGACCTTAAGGTTGGAGGATGGAACCACAGCAGCGACATAGGGGTGTCAGGCCTAGGGGTTGGAGAATGGAATAACTTGGCGGGGTACACAGGCATCTGAAACCTCTAGAAATGTCAAATACTGCAGAGACTATGGAGGTTGCAGCAGTTGAACAGATAGAAGTAGGAGACACAGGTTGCTGGGGGGGGTGAATTTAAAACTACTACTGCAAAGAACGTCCATTAAGATATTTTGAATAACAGACACTGTTGATTTGAAGAAAAATATAATTTGACTTATTATCCATTATTTAAAGTTTTTTTTAAATTTCCATTTTAAGTTTTCAGTTCCGTTCATAACAGATGATCTTCAATCTTCAAAGAATATTTCCGGCACACACCTCTAGCAGTTTTCTTTAAAAAAGAAGTATGGGTTTCAGTTTTTTTTTTAGATTAATACTTACCTAGGTGGATGTAGCATCAGTCCGATGCTGCATCTGTCCCCCGTCGCCTGTACACTGAGAACCGAGCGATCGAACATCGCCGGTCTGCTTGATAGTACACACAATTTAGTGGTAAAATTAATTTTAAGTCCAAAACAATAAAGTGCTAAATCCCCGTTGTCTCGTGTATTAACCAATACATAAAGTATTGGTTCCCAGGCTCCCATGCATATTCCACAGTGACTGACATGTAGCTCTGTATGTTGCAAAGAAAACACACCACGTGAAAGGGGAAGTGAAGATCCCCACTCATCTTCTACTAGAGACCGCTTTTACATGGTCTCTAATTCTATGAAAGAACGGTCTTTTGGTCTTGCCCACATAGAACATGCCACCCTCACATTCCATGTAATAAACAACCCCCACAGATTGGCAACTGACAAAAAAAATTGGTCTATAAATTCTTCCATTGGGTAGCATTATCTCTGATGCTTTCCATATATATTGACAAAGGTTACATTTGCCACACGGTACTGTGCCTTTAAGTCTGTGGGGTTGCCTACCACATCGAATGGAGTGATGGCTATGAACAAGCTGGACAAGTTCCTTTAAAGATAATGATCTTCTGAAAGTAATTTCAGGATCATTATTTATATATTTGGATTTGTATATATATTTGGATGCTGTGTCATCAGGCTCTAAGAGATACCAAAATGTATTCAAAATCTCACGATTCTGTTTTTGTTTCCCTGAATAGCTTTAGATCTTTCAAGCTTGGAAACTTTGAGTGGGTCATTGTTATCTCCCCTATTATTGAGTCACTATCATCTTTCATTTTGAAGCCAGCTAGGTGTTATCCATTGAATCAGTGGATGCTAGATAGCATATGGCAAAGGTGAGAGTATTTTTTTTGAGGTTGACAATTTAATGTCATATTTACTGTGTCAAGCTTTATGGCACTTACTATGGTTTTTATGTATGACTTTTCTAGTGTTCCATATACGAGTCCCTTGTAACTACTCTCCTTGGCTAATACATGGGCTTGTGGCTCTTGGAGGATTTACATTCGGTTCCAACTGGCCACATTGCAGTTTTTAAAGTGACATGGTGGGTATTTAGTATGGCCTTGTCCCTTTAAACGTAGAGGTACACCCATGGGCACCTGCACAATTGTGTTGTATGAACCCATAAGGTTAAAAAGCCTCTAGTTTGTTTTATCAAATTTAATGACATGATAGAATATATATATATATATATACACACACACACACACACAATATACACACACCCCTCAGGTTTATGAATGGGTGTGCTCCTTATGTGACCACTGATACCCCTTGGGGGCGTTTCCTCAGGTGTCATATTTTCTTTCATAGCTGATTCGGCATATGCGTGCATGGTGAGAGCCTCTATCTTATGATTTATTAAACTATACATATGTGTTTTGTAAATATTGTTGTTGTGTATCACAAATAATGTTTTTATATTTGATTAAATGTTTTATTGTATTGAATTATAATGTAATATCTTATATTCAGTTACAGTAACACCCTGTACAATGCTTCATGAGTCTCCTGAAGAAGCCACATTTTTGGTGAAACATGTCGAGCAGAAACCACTGTACTTATGAAATGACCAAAAGAAAATTGTATTGATTTTAAACAGCATACTTTTTTAATTATGATATAAATAAAATTGATACATTTTATAAAACAATTATTTTGTTTACAAATATGTTGTTTCTGCACCTGAAAAATCCTTTCTCATCTTAGTCTAAAAATAGAGAAAAATTACTTATTTATAACATTTTCTGACACACAAAAAAAAACAACTTTTTTTTTAAATTTCCTTTTTTTTAGCAAAGTAGTTAAAAAGTGGTTAAAGTTGGACATAAGTAGAAGTACAGTGAGTGTTGTGAAGAACTGGTGGAGGATGATCAGTGTTCAGTGCAATCTCCCTCATTGCTGGGACAGGAGTCACCGGCAGGCTGTAGGATTTTATCCCTCTGTGTTTGGGGCCTGGTGAAGTAGTATGACCTTCAGCCACAAGATGGTGCTAACACACAGAAACACTAACCACTTCAGCCCCGGAAGGTTTAACCCCCTTAATGACCAGGCCATTTTTTGCAAAACGGCATTGCATTACTTTACCTGGCAATTGCGCGGGCGTGCGACACTGTACCCCACAAATAGAGCTTTCTTTTGCTGGTATTTGATCACCTCTGCGGTTTTTATTTTTTGCGCTAGCAACAAAAAAAAGTTTACTTTCTGCTACAATATACTGTATATCCAAAAAAAAAAAAAAAAAAAAATGTAAAAAAATAAATTTCTTCATCAAGGCCAATATGTATTTTTCTACATATTTTTGATAAAAAAAATCCCAATAAGCGTATATTGATTGGTTTGCGCAAAAGGTATAGTGTCTACAAACTATGGAATACATTTATGGACTTAATTTTTTTAAATTGTTTTTACTAGTAATGGCTGCGATCAGCGATTTTTAGTGGGACTGCGAATGCGGCAAACAAATCTGACCCTAAGTGACACTTTTTGGGGACCAGTGACACCAATACTGATCAGTGCTAAAAAAAAATGCACTGATTACTGTATAAATGACACCGGCAGGGAAGGGGTTACCATCAGGGGCAATCAAAGGGTTAAAGCAGTTGTATACCCGCTGGTTTTTTTTTTTTTTCTACACCTGCAAGGGAAAAGGCATAATGAGCTAGTATGCACCGCATACTAGCTCATTATGAGATACTTACCTTAGAACGAGGCGCCGGCATCTCACACAGTCCACGCCGAGGGAGCTGACATCTCCCCTCGGCGTGTCTTCCGGGTATCGCGGCTCCGGCGCTGTGAGTGGCCGAAACCGCGATGTCGTCACTCCCGCGCATGCGTGCGGGAGACTCCTGTCCGGCAAGCTCCGGAGTTTGCCGGGCTGTCTGCCGAGAATCCCCTGTGCGCATGTGCCGCTGCAGTCAGCGGCTCACTGCGAGGGGAATATCTCCTAAACCGTACAGGTTTAGGAGATATTTTTTTTACCTACAGGTAAGCCTTATTATAGGCTTACCTGTAGGTAAAAGTAAAAAAAAAAAAAGGTATACAACCACTTTAAGTGTGTTCTCTGCAAGTGTTTTCTGACTGTGTGGGGGATGGACTGACAGGAAGAACACAGGGATTACTAATTACTAGGAACAGAAGATCCCTGTGTACTTCCCTGTCAGAATGGGGATCTGCCTTGTTTACATAGGCAGATTCCCATTCTGCCTCCCTGTGGAGCGATCGCGGGTGGCCAGCGAACATCGGCTCCGCCGGACCCTCGTATTGGCTCCCCCTCCATGCAGCGGGCGCACGCACCCACAGTATTTAGTGCAGAAAACAATGTAGGGGTATATTGTTTCGTGCAATAGAGCCGCCCTGCCGCAGTATATATGCGGTGGGTGGTCTTTAAGTGGTTAAAGAGGAAGTAGACTTCCTCCGCTGACATTTACCTATAATTAAGCTTATAATAAGGCTTACCTATAGGTAGTGTAAATATCTTCTAAACGTGTACCGTTTAGGAGATATTTACATTACATGCAGCCAGTGACATCGCTGCGCATGCGCTCTGAAGGAAAGGCCACAGGTACTGCTCCTTCCAAGCCCTGTGTCGTGAAGGGTGTCTCCCGTGTGCGGGAGTGATGTCATCGTGGCATACCCTGATGAAACAGGTAGATATGAATTTGTATTGATGTAAACATGACATTGACATAATACTGACCATGTCTGTATCCTTTAAGGTTCCTGTGTGTTAGCACCATCTTGTGGCTGAAGGCCATACTACTTCACCAGACCCCAAAAACAGAAGGATAAAATCCTACCGCCTGCCGGTGACTCCTGTGCCGGCAATGAGGGAGATTGGAGTGAACACTGATCATCCTCCACCAGTTCTTCACAACACTCACTGTACTTCTACTTATGTCCAACCCCATAGGCAAGGAGTGGAGCCACTGCGCTTAACTCACAGGGTCCTGTATACTGCCACCTGGTAGAATGCCCAGTGCCAGTCCACCTCCTACATTGAAAGAACCAAAAACGCAACCAATGGGTTTTACTGGCACCAAATACCAAAAAAAAGAGAGACCATATTCTATAAATGACAACTTTATTTATACACAACAAAAAACAGTTGGCGTCTCAGCCTGCATATAAATGAGTTTTGCCACTTCTTCTTGGAACCTACAAATCAAAAACAAAAAAAAACAAGGTTTATATAAACAATAATAATTTAAAAAAAGCAATAATAAAAAAAAAAAAAAAAAAAAGTAGTGCGTGCAAGTCATGACATTTTGCGGTGGGACTGCGCTGGAATATCCGTCCAACCCAGTCCTCCTGCACCTGGTGTGAATGCATCTTTAAACAGCAGCTTATATATATTTTTCTCAATTAAAAAAAAATAATAATAATAATTAAAAAAAAAAAAAATTACAATTTTTTCTTACAATTTTTATTTACATACTGTGACCAGAACAAGAGTGTTACCATAGTGACACTATCTGCATGCTGGAATCTAAGATGTATAGCCCAGTGTGATACCATAAAAACAATTATAAAACTGAATTCTATCTCAGACAAGTGCAGTGGTAAAGGGAATCATGAAACTCAGCTAATCTGTTAAAGTGGAGTTCCACCCAAAAACAGAACTTCCACTTTTTGGAATGCTCCTCCCCTCCGGTGTCACATTTGGCACCTTTCAGGGGGGAGGAGGGAGCAGATACCTGAGCAGATAGGTATTTGCTCTCCCTTCCAGGCATAGATCACCGCGGTGGTCGCGGTGACCTACGCCACGTTCGGTGCCTACTCTGTCCCCCCCCCCTGCTGTCTTCTGGGAGACACACAGGTCCCAGAAGACAGCAGGGACCAGTGAGGACGCGCAGCGCGACTCGCACATGCAGCAGTAGGGAACCTGGAAGTGAAGCCGCAAGGATGGCAGCGGCAGCATCCGAGAACCGACGGACAGATTGACTTTGGCTGCCGACATCGCGGGCGCCCTGGACAGGTAAGTGTCCATATATTAAAAGTCAGCAGCTGCAGTGTTTGTAGCTGCTGACTTTTATTTTATTTTTTTTGGGCGGAACACCGCTTTATTAATATGACAGCCCTAAAGATCTGTTAAAAAACGGCAGATAAATATTTCTGACAAACACACATTTCTGTGCTCACTAAGCAGTAGTAAAGTGGTAGTAAATTCTGTTTAAAAACAAAAAACAAAAAAAAACCAAAAAATCGTCCCACCTGTAGGTGAATATGTTAGTATACGCTGAATGCTAACACATAACACATATACACACACTGGGCGGATTATACAGTGACTGATCACTATGGCAGCCAATCACAGTGATCAGGAACGGTCCTCCCAGTAGAGAAAAATCGCTCCTGCGCATAAGTGGATAACCAGACAAATCGTGCAAAGACACAGGCCTTGCTGCCCTCAAGGATGGGGAATCCTAATAGTCAACAAAAGAGAAAGAAAGAAGGGGTGCACCAGCCATGTGCATTATCCTTTGGATGTAAATTTATTAAAAAAAAGATAAAAAGGAACTACTCACAAGCAATTGTAGAAGATTTCACAATGTAAATATCCATTGACTAGCAGCATGTGAACAAAGATGAGCGGAACCCTCCCCTCACTGCCGGGCTCTGAGGAAGAAGGGATGGACCATCCCTTCGAAACGCGTCAGTGGCAGTGACACCTGTGAGTTCCTCTATGATTTCTGGAGGGTTCCACTCATCTTTGTTCGCATGCTGCTAGTCCAGAATTTAGAACCACTTGAGGTCCTGATAATGATTTCAAGCCCTGATGAACGGGGGAGTGTGTTGGCCCCAAAAAAGTGTTGGTTGTTTAATGGGATAGTATTATAAATCATTAACTTAGACTCTTTCACCATTTGGTTTGGTGCTCTGGTTGTTTTTTAGCCTTAAAGAGGAGGTCCGTCCAAAGAAAAAAAAAATAAAAGCCAGCAGCTACATATACTGCAGCTACTAGGTTTTAATAATAGGACACTTACCTGTCCTGGAGTCCAGCAATGTCGGCACCGCAGCTGATGTTTCCATAGCTGTTGGGTGCTGCCGCTGCCGCTGCCATTGAGGCTAAGGGAACCCGGCAGTGTAGCCTTGCGGCTTCAAGCCGGGAACCCTACTGCTCACACGCAAGGCCCAGCTCCTCTCTCCTACTGGCCCGGCAACAGTGGGAGGAGGAGGGAGCCCCGCGGTGACGTCATAGGCCACGGCGCGGACTCCCGAAAGTGGGAACAGGATACCTGTCAAAGACAGGTATCCTGTCCCCCTCCCGCCCCAAAAGGTGCCAATTGTGGCATCGGAGGGGGAGAGGAGACAAAAGAGCATAAGTTCCACTTTTGGGTGGAACTCCGCTTTAAAGACTTCTAAAACAGCACAGGCAAAGGATTCCACTGCAGATCATTAAAAATGTTTGAATTCAAAAAGCCGGCCCTATTCTTACTGTCAAAGAATCAGACAGCCGCACAGTCTTTTGGAAGGTATTACCAATGCGCTAACCAGGCCAGAGATACTCGGTACCTCCCCCCGACGACCTGACACATGGTAATAGGCGAACTACTGTTCCCAGCCAGTCCATTACTGCCAATGCTGCGTTCCCCGGCCACAGCATTCTGCACTACTCTTGATAGCTCCTCCCTCTCGGTTTTCTCTCACAGTGACCTTCTCCAAAAGGATAGTTCTGTGTCCCCGTTCACAGAACGCTGATCTACTCTCCTCTGCTTTACTGCTACTTCTTCCGTACTGATCTTCTTCAGCATACAAGTCCTGTGTTCCCCGGTCACAACAACCTGACACCACTTCAGAAATGAAGATCTGTACCTAGGATTCCCTCCTAGCGGTTCCACCATCCCTCCTCCACACTCGGCGCATCCTAGAGTTGCCACCTCATCCCTTTAAACCCGAACACATATTGATTACACAGGTTCTGTGGGTTTAAAGGGATGAGGTGGCAACTCTAGCGCATCCCCACGTGGGGATGCCCGAGAACACCAGCTCAATACTCCATTCTGTCTTTTCCTGCTTTCCAGAACTCCTCCCTGGCAGCATGTGACCTCAGCTTATATGGGAGGCCTGCTCCCTGCCAATACCAAAGGGTAATTGGTCAGAGCTCCTCACATGAGCTGCCTGTCACTCAAACCTCAGGTCCAACCTCTCTTCCAGAACAATCTTTCTGAAAGCAGGGGAGGCGCTTCTGAGTCAGGGCACAGGTGACCACACCCCCTACTACACCAAACACTCCCAGTCCCAAATCAAAATAACCAGGCCCAGCCTAAAGCACAGGCCTGGCTAAATTTACCTGCACTTGGACCCTGAGCTATAGAAAAATACAAGTCTAGGACCTACCTTCAGGTGGAGGGTGCTACAACTATATAAGCTCAATTTACTGTTAAAAATAAATGTGAAATGTTTTAGTCTCCGCCATCTTGCTACACCCTGCACTCGTCCACAGTAAGGATACAGTGAGAAGGCTGTGTTTCATCAGATATGGCGACCCGTCAGAAAGTGTAACGGAAGTGACGTTTCGTCGTCGCCATATTGCTACACCCCACACTCATCCATAGTAAGGATAGACTGAGAAGAGCGTAAGCAGACATCTTGTTACACCCACCGGAGTTTTGCATTTTACACATTTTTTTTTTTTTAATAGTAAACTGAGTTTATATAGTGAAATACAGTACTTACAACTCCGTGTGACTGTTTAGATGTTGAATTTTTAAAGCAGCCAACTTCTGTCAGATTGACAAGCCTGTAAGATCAGCACGCTTGCCGCAGCTTTCAGAATTCAACATCTAAACAGTAAGATGGAGTCAGTAAGTACAGTATTTCACTATATAAAGTCAGTTTACTGTTAAACAAAAAGTGTAAATTACAAAACTCCGGTGGGTGTAACAAGATGTCCGCTTACCCCCTTCCCAGTGTATCCTTACTATGGAGGAGTGCGGGGTGCAGCAAGATGGCGGCAACGAAATGTCACTTCCGTTACACTTTCTGACGGGTCGCCATATCTGATGAAACACCGCCTTATCACTGTATCCTTACTGTGGACGAGTGTGGGGTGTAACAAGATGGCGGCGACGAAAACATCACTTCCGTTACAAAATCTGACGAAACACCGCAAAATGCAGATGTGACAGGAAACATGTCACCTCCACTTATGCCGCGTACACACGGTCGGACTTTTTGGCTACAAAAGTCCGACGGACGCCGACGGACTAAGTCCGGCGGACAATCCGATCGTGTGTGGGCTTTCCCGGACTTTCAGCGGACTTTTCCAGCCGCAAATCTGATGGACTTTAGATTTGGAACTTGCTTCAAATCTTCGTAACTCCGTTGGACCCAGTAATCCGCTCGTCTGTATGCTAGTCTGACGGACAAAAATCCACGCTAGGGCAGCTATTGGCTACTGGCTATCAACTTCCTTATTTTAGTCCGGTCGTAGGTCATCGCGTACGAATCCGTCGGACTTTGGTGTGATCGTGTGTAGACAAGTCCGGTCGTTAGAAAGTCTGTTGAAAGTCCGCCAAAAGTCCGTCGAAAGTCTGTCGGACGGGCTGTCGGACTTTTGTAGCTGAAAAGTCCGACCGTGTGTACGCGGCATTAGAGTTGCCACCTCATCCCTTTAAACCCGAGCACATATGAATTACACAGGTTCTGAGGCTGATTAAATGCGGATAAGGCACCAAGTGAGTGTAATTACCAACTTAATCAGCCACAGAACCTGTGTAATCAATATGTGTTTGGGTTTAAAGGGATGAGGTGGCAACTCTACCTCCACTTCCACGTGTTGCTTCTAATGTATTGAATGTTTGTTACATTAAAGTTCATTAAAAGAAAAGAATAAAAGTGGAGTGGAGTGGGCACATGTTTCCTGTAAACAGTGGAACGCCAGCTTCAGCCATTCACTGTTTGTTACAATAAAGTTCAATTAAAAAAAAAAAAAAAGTGTGGAGTGGAGGGCACATGCTTCTTGTAAAACAAGGAACTCCACTTTGCAGCCAGGCCTCTTTGTGAACGCTGGGCGGAAGTGAGGTCATATGCGGAAGTAAAGGGACAGCTGGGTCCCACGTGAGCAGCATGGAGGGGTGAGAGTGACTGTCATGTCTCCCTGATGACTGTATTATGTTATCTATATATTGTGTGCTCCTCGTCTACAATACAGGAGGATTGGGAGGGGCGGGGTCTTTTGTGGGACTGTCAGCTGCCTGTGTCCTGCCATATGCTGCATAGGGAGAGAGAGAATGTTCATTGTTCTCCATTGAAGTATAGCTGATATTATTATTTAAGGTACTTATACAGCGCTGTCAATTTACACAGCTCTTTTACATATACATTTTACATTCACATCAGTCCCTACCCTCAGGAGCTTACAATCTAAGGTCCCTAACTCACATTCATACATACTAGGGACAATTTAGACAGAAGCCAATTAACCTTCCAGCATGTCTTTGGAGTGTGGGAGGAAACCGGAGTCCCCGGAGGAAACCCGCACAGGGAGAACATGCAAACTCCAGGCAGGTAGTGTCATGATTGGGAACCAGTGACCCTTATTTACTACTAGGCGAGAGTGCTACCCACTACACCACTGTGCCACCTGAACATGACACCCCCCCCCCCTCCTGGTCAGCTCAGCTGCCCACCTTCTGGAATACTAGTTGGCTGCTGATCCTCCGGTTTCAGTGCTGTCCATTAATACAACTGGGTGCAGGACGCGTGTGGCTGCGCTAATCCTGGGTGGTTGCAATGGGCAACAACACTTGGCAACAAGCTTAGTTTGGTTGCTATGGGCAATGACGTTTAACAAAGTCACTTATGAAGGCAAACACACAGTCCTTTTCCTCTGTGTATCCCAAACATGGCAAAACAGGCAAAGTCTCCCCCCCGGCTGTTGACAGTTGCTAGGGGCGGCGGCCAGCAGGTGAACTGTGAAGGCAGATCTCGGTGGGACCTCCAAATGTAGCGGTGTGGTCACCACTTGGTTTTACCTGGAACAGTTATGACAGACGGAATCAGAACTCTCTATGTACGTACATGTTCTAAATCTGTGACTCAGAAATCGCTGTAGCCATTGGATCAGTACCACAGCCAGGGAGCAGTCCGAGCCCACCCGAACTATCCCACCAAGAAGCTGTCAAAGCCGACAGCCAATCACAGGTGTCAGAGGCATTCCCTGCCCCACAGCTGGAGATGGGCTCGGGCGTGTTCGAAATCCCACATGCCCGATCCGGCCAGGAAGCCGACGCTGTACACCTCTAATTAGGGTTGCATCGATACTAGTATCGGTGGCGATACCGAGTATTTGCACAAGTATCGGTACTTGTGCAAATGCACTGACACCTGAGACCGATACTTTCAGGCTCGGCTCTTTGAGCTGTCAGCGGGTCTCCCCAGAAGTCCGGTAATTGGAGCTGTCAAAAAAAAAAAAGCATCCTGCAATGTTTATTACCAACATTGCTCAGCCTCTGAAACACTAAAATAAAAAGAAACATTGTTTCTTTTTGTATCTTTCTGTTTCTTCATCTGCAGATCAAAGGGATGAACAAAAGTTCCTCTGTTTAACCCCTTAATAACCCTTCATTTACTCTAATCAGCCTTAATTAACTCCCCACTCTCCTCCATTTAATTATTATTTTCCTGCTTTTTTTTTTTTCTTTTGTTCGCTTCTATTTTATAAACAATTAAAACTTTTTTTTTTTGTTTGCTTTGTTAGTGAATATTTTTACACATATATATTAACATATATTTACACATTTTCACATTGAAAAAGCGCTACATTAAAAAAAAAAAAAAAAAAATCGATTTCATTTGTAAATAACTTTTCAATGCTTTGTACCATTGCTAACAGCTGAAGTTAAAACAAAACAGTTGCGGTAGGTATCAGTAATTGGTATCGGTAATTGGTATCGGCGAGTACTAAAATAAAAAGTATCGGTACTCATACTGGTATCGGTGCATCCCTACCTCTATTCACAGGCAGTGAGACATTTCCCGATCTGTGTAGCTGCAGACCAGGAAATATCTCACTGCCTGTGATTAGAGGTGTACAGTGTCGGCTTCCTGGCAGAATCGGGCAGGTGGGATTTCGAACACGCCCGAGCCCATTCCTACCCACAATTACACATCCACTCACCGGCCACTTTATTAGGTACACCTGTTCAATTGCTTGGTAACACAAATTGCTAATCAGTCAATCACATGGCAGTAAGGATTGGCTCGGGCGTGTTGGCAACCCCCACGTGCCCCGAGCCCGCCAGGATGCTGACACTGCGCAGCACTAATCACAGGCAGTGAGACGTTTCCCGATACTGAGCTGCAGACACCGGGAAATGTCTCATGGCCTGTGATTAGCGCTGTGTAGTGTCAGCTTCCTGGTGGGCTCGGGGCACGTGGGGGTTGCCAACACGCCCGAGCCAATCCTTACATGGCAGCAACTCAATGCATTTAAGCATCTAGGCGTGGTGAAGACGGCTTGCTGAAGTTCAAACTGAGCATCAGAATGGGGAATAAAGGGGATTTAAGTGACTTTGAACCTGTCATGGGTGTTGGTGCCAGGCGGGCTGGTCTGAGTATTTCAAAAACTGCTGATCTACTGCTATTTTCCCACACAACCATCTTTACAGAGAATAGTTCTAAAAAGAGAAAATATCCAGTGAGCGGCAGTTGTGTGGAGGAAAATGTCTTGTTGATGTCAGAGGAGAATGGGTAGACTGGTTCCTGATGATAGAAAGGCAACAGTAACTCAAATAACCACTCATTACAACCAAGTTATGCAGAATACCATCTCTGAACGCACAACACATTGAACCTTGAAGCAGATGGGCTACAGCAGCAGAAGACCACTTCTATCAGCTAAGAACAGGAAACTGAGGCTACAATTCTCACAGGATCACCAAAATTGGACAATAGAAGATTGGAAAAACGTTGCCTGGTCTGATGAGTCTCGATTTCAGCTGTGACATTCAGATGGTGGCATAAACAACATGAAAGCATGGATCCATCCTGCCTTGTATCACCGGTTCAGGCTGGTGGTGGGGGTGTAATGGTGGGGGGGATATTTCCTTGGCACACTTTGGGCCCCTTAGTGCCAATTGAGCATCTTTTAAACCCCACGGCCTACCTGAGTATTGTTGCTGACCATGTCCATCCCTTTATGACTACAGTGTCCCCATCTTCTGATGGCTCCTTCCAGCAGGATAATGCACCATGTCACAAAGATCAAATCATCTCACCACTGGACAATGAGGTCACTGTACTCCAATGACAAATCTGCAGCAACTGTGTGATGCTATCATGTCACTATGGACCAAAATCTCTGAGGAATGTTTCCAACACCTTGTTGAATCTATGCCACGAAGAATGAAGGCAAAAGGGGGTCCAACCCGGGACTAGCAAGGTGTACCTAATATAGTGGCCGGTGGCCACTGCTCCTACAGCGCCCCTGCCCATTTAAATCAATGGGCAGCGCCGGCAAAGCAGTGCTTTGCCCGCGCTTTTAACCCCTTTTTGGCCATTAGCGGGGGTTAAAAGCGCCCTGCTAGCGGCCGAAAAGGGCCGCAAAAATTACGGTAAAGCGCCACTAAAAATTGCAGCGCTTTACCGCCAACGCCCCAGTGTGAAAGTAACTAAAGTGTTAAAACCGCTATCATTTTTTTTTTTTCTTTTTGCCATCTGTGTCTCAATAGGGAAATTTCTCTTCACTTCCTATTGACTCAACAAGAAGTGAGAGAATATCTTTCAAATATAAGGGAAATATTTTCTTAGTGGTCTCGGGAACTGGTGTCCCCATTGGAAGTTTTCGCCTCTCTTCCTGTTCTGGTGGCAACTGAAAATTATTTTCATTCCCGGTGACATTCGTGACCAGAACGGTTTGCGAGAATGAACTTCCCTTACGGGGACACAGGCGGCAACTAAAACCTGACAGGGGATTCAAAGCTTCCCTATTCTAAGTCCTGCTTTTAGTTACTTAATTAACCACTTCCGGACCGCCCACCGCACATGAACTGTGGCAGGGCGGCCCCGCTGCACGAACCTATACGTCGGTCCATGCATTCGATACAGTGGGCGCACATGCCGCGGGAGCTCACCCGCAGGTCTGGCGGACTCTATGACCGCCGGCCTCCCGCGATGGTGTTAAAGAGAGGCAGAATGGGGATTTGCCCATGTAAACAAGGCGGATCCCCATTCTCACCGGGGAGAGATCAGCTGTTCCTAGTGATCAGAAACAGCGATCTCTCTTTTCCCAGTCAGTCCGTCCCCCTGACGGTTAGAAAGCATCTCCCTAGGGAACACTTAACCCCTTTGATCACCCCCCTAGTGTTAACCCCTTCCCTGCCAGTGCCATTTTATACAGTGATCAGTGCATTTTTATAGCCCTGATCACTGTATTGGTGTCACTGGTCACCAAAAAGTGTCACTTAGGGTCAGATTTGTTCACCACAATGTAGAAGTCCCGCTAAAAAAATGCTGATCCCCCGCCAAAAACAATAAAAAATTAAAAAAAAAAAAATCTTTCCCCTATTTTGTAGATGCAATAACTTTTGCACAAACCAATCAATTTACACTTATTGTAAATATTTATTTATTTTTTTAACAAAAATATGTAGCAGAATACATATTGGTCTAAACTGATGAATAAATTAGTTTTATATATATAATATATATATATATATATATATATATATATATATATATATATATATATATATATATATATATATATATATATATATATATATATATATATATATATATATATATATATATAAAATTATTTTTTTTTTTTTAGTTTTTGGATATGTATTATAGCAGAAAGTAAAAAATATATATATTTTTCAAAATTGTCAGTCTTTTTTGTTAATAGTGCAAATAATAAAAACTACAGAGGTAATCAAATACCACCAAAAGAAAGCTCTATTTGTGGGGGAAAAAAAATGGCATTTTGGGTACAGCTGTCGCACGACCACGCAAACATGGCCTGGTCATTAATGGGGTAAATCCTTCCCAGGGCTGAAGTGGTTAATTGATGACATGCTTTCTTCTTCTTCTTATGCTCTTCTTCTCTAAACCATGTTGGCAGGTCCCCCGGATCACAGAACTTGTGCCTCTTTGACCTGAACCCAGAAAGTGATTTACTCTCGGAACTTTTCCTGAATAATAATAAAAATGCAAAAGAGGGATTTGCGGAAGATAAACAGAAACTCCCAGGTAAGAATCTACACTCTGCTTTATAATTCTCTGCATCTCACTAGGGAGAGAGGCTGAAAACCATGGACAGACCTGTGTATGGAGGTAACTGAAAAAAGAACTGTCTGTGTTGGCAAGAACTATACTGTTCAAGGGATCTGTTTTTTTTGCATTCAATAGAATGAATAGCAGGAAAAAAAAAAACGTTTTCTTGCAGTCTGCAGGACAGTCTGGTGAAATTGCAGATCCTTCATTTTCTCCTCTGGCGGAGAGAAGCTCCTCCCTCCCAGACTGAGCAGCGCTTATGTAATGCCGATGACGGCAGTGAAGACCTTAAATCTGCTTATATTTTGTCTTCTCTGCATCCTAATTCCCCTAATCTGCTAATGAAATTTTAACATAAAACTATTAAACTTTTTAATACACACCTTATTCTGGACCCAGTGATGTCATTGCTGGGTTTCTGTGCTTCTCTATGCAAAGCAGGTAGATTATGGCTGGTAGAATGGGCTACAGGGGGGCTGTACATAGATTACTGAAAACGTCACGCCCCCCTGCCTCAGTACTCCTCTCAAGAACCCTAAGGCTGCATTCACACCTGAGCAGTTCAAAGTCGCGCGTTTTTTACCGCAATTTTGTTCAGGTCACCAATGTAAAAGGCAGAAAAACGCCTGTAATCTGCCCCAAAGAAGCTCATGTTCTTTTTTGAGCTTAGGGCGTTTGTCAGGCGTTTTGCTTCAGGTGAACAGGTGCCATTGAAATAAATAGGATTTTGCTTGTTGGACTTGTTTCAGGCGTTATTTTTAGGCGTTTTATGAGCTTAAAACGCTCAGGTGTGATTGCAGCCTTAGACCTTATGCAAGCAGTGGGCGGGCTCTTGGGTGGAGTTATGCCAATATCAAAATGCCTTGATGGGTGGGTTTCAGCCTGGAGGAGTGGGAGTTCCCAGGCAGGCTGCTTTTGATGGAGACCGCCCCAGGTAACGCCCACATAAGAGTCTAAAGCCTCGTACACACGATCGCATTTTCGGCAGGGAATTGTATGATGACAGACTGTTGGCCTAAAATCCGACCGTTATTTCTTCAGACAATTGTTGTCCAGCTTTCAGCCAACAAATGTTGGATGGCAGGCTAGTAAATTTTCCGTGGACAACGGTCTGTTGTCAGATTTTCTGATGGTCAGTACACAAGTCCATCACACAAAAGTCCAAAAGACCAAACACGACATTAGCAGAAGGTGCCCAAAGGGTGGCGCTCAAGAGCTGAAATCTCACATAGTACGTCACTACGTTCGTGTTTGTTGGCCGACAATTGTGTGCCGTTAGTATGCAAGACAAGTTCCTGGCACACGCCCTTCAGACAAACGTCTTATGTCGCGTACACACGGTCGGACTTTTCGGCTACAAAAGTCCGACAGCCTGTCCGACAGACTTTCGACGGACTTTTGGCGGACTTGTGGCGGACTTTCTTACGAACGGACTTGCCTACATACGATCACACAAAAGTCCGCCGGATTCATACGTGATGACGTACACCGGCCTAAAATAAGGAAGTTGATAGCCAGTAGACAATAGCTGCCCTAGCGTCAGTTTTTGTCCGTCGGACTAGCATACAGATGAGCGGATTTCTGGGTCCGGCGGAGTTAACGTAAAGATTTGAAGCATGTTTCAAATCTAAAGTCCGTCAGATTTGAGGCTGCAAAAGTCCGCTGAAAGTCCGGGGAAGCCCACACACGATCGGATTGTCAGCCAGCTTAAGTCCGTCGGCGTCCGTCGGACTTTTGTAGACAAAAAGTCCGACCGTGTGTATGCGGCATTACGCTCTGTTGGCCTACAATCGGATCGTGTGTACGAGGCTTTACACCGCTTTCACACTGAGGCGGTTTTCAGGCACTTTAGCGCTGGAAATTGCCTCTGCTAAGCACCTGAAAACCACCTCCCATTCATTCAAGTGTGACTTTTCACACTGGGGTGGTGCGCTTGCGGGACATTCTGAAAAGTCCTGCAAGCAGCATCCTTGGGGCAGTTTGGGAGCACTGTATACAGCGCTCCCAAGACGCCCTGCCCATTGGAATAAACCGGCAGCCCTTCCGAAGCGCCTGAAAAGCGGTTCGGAGGCGCCGCAAAATGGGTGCTTTTAACCCCTTCTTTGGGGCTAAAAGCGACCCACTAGCGGCCGAAAAGTGCCGCTAAAACAGCAGTTAAGCGCCGCTAAAACGAGTGGCGCTTTACCGCTAATGCGGAGTGGCCCCAGTGTGAAAGGACTCAAAGGCTGGCCATACATTATACTATTTTCTTGTACGATTTTCCATTAGATTTACCAAAACCATATAATATGAGGTCACACCGAAACACTTTCCATTTGTATGCAACCAGGCAGGCCCTTGAACTACATAGTTGAAGGTAAATCATAAGAAAATTGTATAATGATTGAAAAAACTTAAAGCCAGTGATCGAAAGGGGTGGGCCCAAGACAGTCAGGCTAGGGGAGGAAAGGGCTAGAAGATGCTGGACATCCTCCTGCCAGGATATGAAGCCGGCTCTGTCTGATATTCCACATCTTCTACCGCACATTGTGAGAAGCTCACAGTGTGCAGGGAAATCGGAGTAAGCCATTTCAGTCCATGAGAGGAGTCTGTACAACTGTGCAAGACTGAAGGGAAGGCCGGAGGTCAGCTCAAAGTTGAGTCATGCCGTGCATACCTGATTATTATATTTTTTTTTACAACATGTAGTTATCATTTTCATTTAGAAAATTCGGAAAGCAGAGGATCCAGCATCCTGGAAATTTCAAATCGGATGAGCTGCACTACTTGTCAGTCCACGTTTGACAGCAGAGAGGAACAGGTAACTGTTATTTGGATTCCTTTCAGACACGTGTATGGCTCTGTGTTTATTTCCTTTCACTAAATTATTTAGCTATTTGACACAGTTGAGCTCAACTTTCACCCTGTCTAGAAGAGTAGAATATAATAATATAAAAATTTCTAGCACTTTTTTTTTTTTCACACACATTTTTATTTTTTGCTAAGGTTTTATAGTTTGTTATAAAATTTTGCAAACAGGTAATTTTTTTTATCCTTTTATTGATGTGGGCTGATAGGGGGCGCTGATAGGTGGCACTGGTGGGAACTGTTTTAGCAGCAGTGACTGTCAGTGTCCCGTTTACACAAGCCAGCAATTGGCTTATTGTTTTTCTCATCACGCTGTTAGTGTGAGGGGAAAAAAAAGCCAATTGCTGACTTCTATTACATCATGTGATCAGCTATCATTGCCTGACAGCTGATCACGTGGTAAAGGCCCGGGATCAGCCTTTTACTCGGATCTGTGATCAGCCGAGTCCCACGGACCCAGTGATCATAGAGCGCACTACACTGCATGGAGAGGTTGCAGATAAAAAAAATTTGCATTTACTTTAAATGTATTTATTTTTTTAGGAGCCTGGAAAGCATTGCACCAGTGATCGGCAGATCTCCTGCAGAATGTCAGTGTGAGCTGTCTGCCCCATACATCGTACGGCCAAAACTGTTTCATACTGGCAGGAAGATTTAATGAACTACTACATTGCATGGTAGTTCATTGAGAACTACAACCCGACAGTCGCAAAGGTTGTCGGGACTTGTAGTTCATTCGTACACAGAGCTCTGTGAATGAATGATGTAGCAGTGTGGACGGAGACTCGCACGACCTCGCTGGTTTCAAAAAGTGACAGCTAGTACAGGGAACATCTCCCCCGTACTGCTGTCACAGGGAGAGAGGACAACAGGGAGCGGCTGCAGCAGTGAGAATATGTTACAAAGGTGATCTGGTGCAGCTGTGCATAGTAACTAGGGATGCACCGATACTATTTTTTTTTACAATGAGTACAAGCACCGATACTTTTTTTTTTTAGTACTCGCCGATACCAATTACCGATACCTACTGCAAACTGTTTTGTTTTAACTTCAGCTGTCAGCAATGGTACAAAGCATTGAAAAGTTATTTACAAATGAAATAAATTGATTTTTTTTTTAATTCAGCGCTTTTTCAATGTGAAACGTGTAAATATATGTTAATATATATGTGTAAAAAAGTTCACTAACAAAGCAAACAAAAAAAAAAAAGTTTTAATTGTTTATCGTTTATAAAATAGGCATGAACAAAAGGGAAAAAAAAAAGCAGGAAAATAATAATAAATAGAGGAGAATGGGGAGTTAAGGGTTATTAAACGGTTAAACATAGGAACATTTGTTCCTTTGATCTGCAGATGAAGAAACAGAAATATACAAAAAGAAATAATGTTTCTTTTTATTTTAGTGTTTCAGGGCTGAGCAATGTTAATAAACATTAACAACATTGCAACCGGCTGCTTTTTTTTTTTTTTTGACAGCTCCAATTACTGGACTTCTTTAACACAGGGGAGACCCACTGACAGCTCAAAGAACCGAGCCTGAAAGTATCGGTTTTAGGTATCGGTGCATTTGCACGAGTGCAAATACTCGGTATCGGCACTGATACTAGTATCGGTGCAACCCTAATAGTAACCAATCAGCTTCCAGGTTTTATTGACAAAGCTTAATTGAACAAGCTGAAGTTAGAAGCTGATTAGTCACTGTGCACAGCTGCGCCAGATTCTTGTGCACCAGTTTTAGTAAATCTCCCCCATTGCTTTGCATTGTAATATAAAGCTGGAAAGCACAACCATTTTACAGCATTGCAAATTCTTGGTATCTAATGAGCAAATATCACTGCGCCCGTATTCATATAAATTTACAAACGATACATAGAATTGAGATTTGTTCACAGTGAAAAGATTATTTCCATCAAGCTCAACTCTTTTTTTTTACATGCGTTTTTAAAAGACTATGGGGGAAATTTTATCAAAACGGGAGCAGACAGAATCTGGAGCAGCTGTCCATGGCAAACAATCAGCTTCTATCCTCAGCTTGTTCAGTTAAACTTTGAAAATAATAGATAAAACTGGTTGCCATGCACAACTGCTCCAGATTCTGTCTGTTCCCATTTAAAACGAAGCTCCACCCAAAAGGGAAAGCTCCGCCTTGTTCGCATCCTCCAGATGTGTAAAGCACACTGCGATATTGTTGTTCTGTATTGAACTCTCTAAGTGAACTGTGTGCCTTTTATGGTTCTTTGTATATGTGTCATCTCTTTATTTTTGAGATAAATAAAACTTTTCTGTTAAAAAATAAATACATTCCTCTCTGTATATTTCCTTTTTAAAGAAAGAACATTACACTTTGGACTGGCATCGCTTTAATCTGAAACGGAGAATCAAGGGGGCAGGCGTTCTGAGCGAGGAAGACTTCCAGAACAAGACGCAGGAAGGTGAGAGGAATGACGGACATGACAAGGGGCAGGTGTACAGGGCAGAACACAGGATACGGGTGAAAGGTAACGAGGATTGTGGGAAGAAATCTGATTTTGCTTTTTTGCAGGGGACGTGTCCAGTATTTCTGGCTCAGATTCGGAGAGCTCAGATGAAGAGGATTCAAAAACGTCCCTCGAGTCCAGTTTAGAGTCCTCTCTGGACTTGGGTCATCCAAACCGCTCCCAAAGGGTCCTGTTCAGGAATGGTCAGGGGAAACTGCTCTCCGTGTACCGCTGTGTGCTGGGGGTAACAAAGGTAAATTCACAGTGACTGCCACATATGGACAGCTCAACACTAGTCAGTTATTATAGTGTATTTCAGTGTTATTAGTGTATTTCAGGACATGGAAGTGAGCCCAGAACAGCTACTGAGCTGTGTAAAGTGTCTGCAGGACCAACCAACAGTGGTGATTCTTATGGCTGGAGGAGGACATTTTGCTGGCACGGTGTTTAAGGGGTGAGGATATCTATACACACTTACTTTCCCCTTATTGTATTGTTTTTTAAACTGTCAGAAAGTATCATTTAATTGTATTTTTGCCAAAATATGTAAGCTCGCCACCCACGCCAAGGGGTCCTCATGTCTGGTGAGTCTTACACTAAGGCTACATTTACATGGCTGAATATGTGCAGTTAAAGCGGAGCTCCACTCAAAAGTGGAACTTCCGCTTTAAGGACTCCTAACCCGCCCTCACATGCCACATTTCACAGCCGGGTGCCCACACTTGTGATGCTGGCAGGAGAGAGAACCGAGGGTTCGGGCGGCCGCATCGCTGGACTGTGGGACAGGTGAGTGTGTGTTTTATTAAAAGTCAGCAGCTACACTTTTTGTAGCTGCTGACTTTTGGCAAACACAAAACCGAGCGGAACTCCGCATTAAGTTAGCCATAGATGGTTTGGATCTTGGGTGGATTAGTAGGGACCGGCTGAGATTTGAACCATGTATGGCCAGATTGATTGTACCCAAGTTGATCGATCAATCAACTTGGGTACAACCAGCCTGTTGGATATTATATGTGATTATTGCCAGTGGCTATAGTTGCTAGCAATAATCACTGTGTGTTCTGCCAGCCGTGATGGCCCCCCTGCTGGTGAGAACACAATAGCTAGCAATAGCGAGAGGGATTCCCCCCCATCAACACTGATTGTGTTGATGGGGGAATTGAGCGATTTTCTTTCCTGCAACCCATGGTTGCAGGAAAGAAAATCGCACCATCTATGGCCGGCTTTAGTTTGCTGTGCCCAGAGGTGATTAAATGCCACCTCTGGACACAATAACACTCTCTCATACAAACTGGATGATTGCCTGCAGCCAAAACCCAGCAGAAATGTCGACTCAGGATGCACACTTGGTGCGCCCAGGGTCAGTATTCACATGTAACCACTTGGATGAGTTGATACAGGCAAACAGCAGCAGTGCCTGCCATTGATTTGTACAAATCTGACATCTGCAGCTGTTCGCATGCAGCGTTTACAACTGGCAGCAAAATCTACCACTTCTGACAGTGGCTGCCCCTGGCCACTGCAAATCAGTGATGTGAATGTACCCATATGCCGCGTACACATGATCGGACTTTGCGCCAACAAAACCGTGGATTTTTGTTTGAAGGTTGTTGGCTCAAACTTGTCTTGCATACACACGGTCACACAAATGTTGACCAACAATTCCGAACGTGGGAACGCGGTGACGTACAAGACATATGACGAGCCGAGAAAAAGGAAGTTCAATAGCCAGGGCGGATCCTTCTGCTTGATTCCGAGCGTGCGTGAACTTTTGTGCGACGGACTTGTGTACACAGGATCGGACTTTCCGACAACAAAGTTTTGTTGGCGAAAAATTTGAGAACCTGCTACCAAACATTTGTTGGCGGAAAGTCCGACAGCAAATGTTCAATGGAGCATACACACGGTCGGACTTTCCGACAACAAGCTCGCATCCAACATTTTCCCGTCGGAAAATCCGACCGTGTGCACGCGGCATTACGCTTTACAAGGTACGATAAAAATAAGTTTATTATATGGGTTACTTGAGCTCAGTCCCGGTCCACACACCCAGGTAACTCTTTCATACTGAAATACAAAAAAACAGGGTATTTATTTGTGGATGCATAATGCTTGTAAACATCCTTTTCATGTCAACTATACCATTCAATTAACAGGTGGACCGGTATGTACCGTATTTATTGGCGTATAACACGCACCCCAAGTTTAGGAGGGAATTTTAAGGAAAAAAACTTTTAGGAGGGAAGTTTAAGGAAAAAAAACTTACATTAAAATGCCCATCAATGCAGCGTTATCAGTGTCCATCTGCAGCCTTGTCAGTGTCATTGCAGCCTTTGCAGTGTCAGTGCAGCCTTGCCCCAGTGTCCATTGCAGCCTTGTCAGTGCAGCTTTGCCCCAGTGCAGCCTTGCCCCAGTGGTCAGTGCAGCCTTGTCATTTTAGCCTTGCCCCCAGTGTCCATTACAGATTTAAATATGGCTACATATTAATATAATATAACCTACACATAGCGTGCAGATTAAAAAATGGCGCCGCGGAGTTCGTAGGGACTCGGCGGAGCGGAACGAGCGCCGCCGAGATCACAGTGACTGGGCGGAGCCGAGATACACATAGCCGAGTGTACTCGGCTCTTCTCAGCGCCGCTCACAGTCACGCGCAGTCCCGCCCTATGATGGACATAACACAGGTCCAGTGGCGGGACTGGGCGTGACTGTGAGCGGCGCCGAGAAGAGCCGAGTACACTCGGCTATGTGTATCTCGGCTCCGCCCAGTCACTGTGATCACAGCAGCGCTCGTTCAGCTCCGCCGAGTCCCTACGAACTCCGCGGCGCAATTTTTAAATCTACACGCTATGTGTATGTCGGCGGCCTTCACGGCGATCGCCCCGATCTATCAAAATTAGCGGGGATCGGCGTATAACACGCACCCACAATTTTCCCCTGATTTTAAGGGGAAAAAAGTGCGTGTTATACGCCGATAAGTACGGTATTTTAAAAACTTTTCACTTTCTTCCCACCATAGCACAGTGTCACACTATACACCAGCAGTTCTGGATATGCCTCTGGTCGATAGACTATAAAGCAAAGAAAGCTCTATCCTCTCAGGTTGTAACGTGAGGCCAGCTTTGGTTAGATGTACCTATATTCTTATCCCTTCCTTCTTCCTTTTTTTTTTTTTTTTTTTTTTTTTATTAATCTCATTGTGTTTTTTTCTGTCTTGCTTATACAGGAAGGAGGTGTTCAAACACAAGACCTTCCACCGGTACACAGTGCGAGCAAAAAGGGGAACTTCTCAATCTCTTCATGATTCCCAGAACCGCAGTCACATGGCCAAGTCTGCCGGGGCATCTCTGAGACGATACAACCAGGCTGCACTAATGGCGGTGAGGAGTACACTTTGTGCGGGTGTGATACAATTTACAAGGTTCTGTTAAAAGGTCATTCCACCGAAAACTGAGTCCGTCCCTGGCTCCCTATATGTCTTGGATGCTACAACCATTGAGCTCTCCCTGCCTTAATTCCTGAATTTGGTCCTTTCCCTCTGGGAGTTTTGGTTGTTCCGGGCCAACCCTTGTGTGCCCAGATCCTCCTGTGACATTCTTCAGAATATTCAAAAAATAAAGAAACAATCCAGCAGGGATAGTGGGAGCCTCTCAAAATGGGCAAAGTCGCTGTGCAGGGATTTCACCAATACTGTCCCCAAGAAATAGAAGAAACGTTAACTTTCCAGCTTCTACCAAATACTGAACTATCAGTTTTGTCTAAATTGGCCTTTTAAATGCTAAACTCCAGCTATTTAAAAACAAAAAATGGCTTTGCATTAAAAAAAAACAAAAAAAAAACTCACCTTTTTTTTAATTTTGATGCTGTCCCCTTAAAAAAAAAAAAAAACTCCTCTGGGTTGAATGATGGCCAATGTCATTCTACTCGCCTCCTGTGAGTCTAGGCCAGTGTTTCTCAACTCCAGTCCTCAAGGTGCCCCAACAGGTCATGTTTTCAGGATTTCCCTCAGATGAAACAGCTGTGGTAATTACCAAGGCACTGAAACTGATCAAATCACCTGTGCAAAAAAATGAAAAACCTGAAAACATGACCTGTTGGGGGCGCCTTGAGGTGTGGAGTTGAGAAACACTGGTCCGCGCTGTCATGGGCCCGCCCCCTGGAGGGAAGGTCTATCCCCTCAGCCTGGGATTGCAGTAAGGACCGGCCACTCTGCTACTGGCACAGAAGATGAAGAACTTGTGATGTCTCCTATGTCTCTTAACTTTGGTATGCTCTTACTGCTGCAACTCCAGCTAGAATCGCATTACTGAAAACTGTCTCCTATGTCTCTTAACTCTGGTATGTCTCTTAACTCTGGTATGTCTCTTAACTCTGGTATGTCTCTTAACTCTGGTATGTCTCTTAACTCTGGTATGTCTCTTAACTCTGGTATGCTCTTTTGCTTAAACATCTGTTGATTGTCCACATTGCTATTGTTTTTGTCCCCCCCCACCATGCCTTTCCTTAAATTATGGCCTCTTCTTAAATTAAGGCATCCTTATCTTTATTAGCTAAGCACCTATAAGTCTGTTTCTGAAGTGAGAATTTTTCTTGGCATAGCCAGCTTTGTTTTATTAACTCCCTGATTAGCAATTAGAAGCACCCTACCCCCATTGCTAGCAGTATATAACTAAGCAACTCTTGGGAAAGGCACGTTTGCAGATGAGGTTTTTTTCCTCAAAGTGGGAGCACTTCTGACTCTGCACTTCAGCGAAGGAACACAAGAAAACACCTTGAAACATACAATACAGATGACCTTGTTTACACCTTCAGCTCTTCCTCCCCCTTCCAAAATGCAATGTCTACCACTCCTTCTGACAGCTGTGTCTTCTATCCTTAAATTATCTCTCCTGCACCCCTTCTCTCCACCCCACACCTTATATATATCACCCTCACTTCTGTCCTCTCCATATTCCTGCACTCACCAACTGGCTAATTCTAAATCCACACGTCCAATACTCCAAACCACTGGGGCATGTCCCCCCATATAAATCCCACTCCTACATTACCTTCCTCACCCTTCTGCTTCTCCTATCTTCTAGTGATGTTTCCCCAAACCCTGGGCCTCCTTCATCTAACTGTACTCAACACGCCCATTATCGTACACCCTCTGGCTGCAGCCGCAATGCACACAATCTAGTTCCCATTTCTCTTCTTCCCAAGACCAGACTCCCTTTCTCTTGCACCCTTTGGAATGCTCGCTCTGTCTGTAACAAACTCACCTCCCTCTATGATCTCTTTATCGCTAACTCATTTAATCTACTTGCCATTACCGAATCAGACACTGCGTCTTATGCTGCTCTATGCCACGGTGGTCTTCTCTGGACTCACTCCCACAGACCCAGTGGACGCAAAGGAGGGGGTGTTGGAATCCTCTTAGACCCACATAGCACCTTTCAACTACTTCACCCACCTACTTCTCTGTCACTCTCTTCATTTGAGGTGCACTGCATTCATCTCTTTTACCCAGTTTCTCTAAGGATAGCTGTGATTTACTGGCCCCCTGGTCCAGTATCATACTTTCTTGATGACTTCTCTGCCTGGCTACCCTACTTTCTCTCTCCTGAAATCCCCACAATCATTCTGGAGGACTTCAACATCCCTACTAATACTAACATTCCTGCAACTTCCAAACTTCTCAGTCTAACCTCCTCCTTTGACCTGAAGCAATGGATACATGCTCCTACTCACTCTGAAGGCAACACCCTTGACCTCGTCTTTTCCCACGTATGCACTGCATGCAACCTCTCCAACTATCCTTACCCTCTCTCTGATCACTACCTTATGAACTTCACTCTCTCCCTCATCTCTGCCTCTTCACCCTCCATATACCTAACAGTTACTCGTAGAAACCTTCGCCATCTCAACCCTTCTCTACTCTGCAACTGAACACCTCTATGACAAAATCGCACCTCTGTCCTGCACCAACCTAGCCACTTCTGTCTACAACACTTCTAGCCTCACCGGACACACTGGCCCCCTCACTACACACACAGTCAGGCCCCGCCCCCTTCAACCCTGGCAAACAGATCACACTATAAGTCTGAAAAAACACAGCCGAGCTCTCGAGCGCCTGTGGCGTAAGACGAAGTCCCAGAAAGATTTCAGCCAGTATAAATCTGCCCTCCAAAAATACAATTCCAACCTCCTCACTGCCAAGCAGACCTATTTCATCACCCTCGTTAAAAACTTATCATCCCTTCCCCGTCAACTCTTTTCTACCTTCAACTCTCTACTTCGCCCTCCTCTGCCTCCACCCACCAACTCTTTTACTGCCCAGGAGATCGCCAATCACTTCAAACAGAAGCTTGATACAATTCGCAAGGAGATCTCTACTGTTCAGACACCCTCCGTGCCTTACACCTCATGTCCACAGATACAATTATTACTTCCCTCTTTCAACCCCACCACTATAGAAGAGGTTGTCAAATTACTTGCTAATGTCCATCTTACCACCTGCCCTCTGGATCCTGTTCCCTCGCAAATGCCACAGCCTCCCTCTAGCTCTATTCTACACTCTCTAACCCACATCTTTAATCTCTCCCTCTCTTCTGGCATCTTCCCCAATTCCTTAAAACATGCACCTATCCGCCCCATACTTTAAAAGCCCTCACTGGACCCATCCAATCTTAACAACCTACGCCCTCATCTCCTTGCTCCCCTTTTTATCCAAACTCCTTGAACGTCTGGTCTACAACTGACTGAGCGTCCACCTTGCTGATAATAGCCTTCTTGATCCCCTTCAGTCTGGTTTTCGTCCTCAACATTCCACAGAAACTGCTCTCCTAAAAGTAACAAACGATCTACTAACGGCCAAAGCTAAGGGACACCATTCTGTACTCTTACTTCTGGACTTCTCAGCTGCCTTCGATACGGTTAACCACCCCCTCCTCCTCAAAAAACTCCATGCCTTTGGTCTCCATGACTGTACTCTTCGCTGGTTTTCTACCTACTTATCTAACCGCACCTTTAGCGTTACCTACAATTTTACTGCCTCCTCTCCTCTTCCTTTCTTTGTTGGGGTCCCCCAAGGTTCTGTTCTTGGACCTCTCCTATATTCAGTCTACACCTCCTCCCTGGGTCAGCTTCAAATACCACCTCAACACTGATGACACCCAAATTTATTTCTCTACCCCTCAACACACTCCTATAGTCTCCTCACGTATCACTATTTTACTCTCAGATATATCAGTCTGGATGTCACACCACTTCCTCAAACTTAATCTATTCAAAACTGAACTTATCATTTTTCCTCCCCCACGTGCCTCTTCCCCTGATCTCTCTGTCAAAATTGATGGCACAACTATCAGCCCATCCCCACATGCCAAGGTACTAGGTGAAGTCCTGGATTCTGAACTCTCCTTTAAGCCCCATGTCCAATCACTGTCCAAATCTTGCTGCCTCAACCTCAGGAACATCTCCAAAATACGCCCCTTTCTAACCAATGACACAACAAAGCTCTTAAGTCACTCGCTGGTCATCTCTCGCCTCGACTACTGCAACTCCCTTTTCATTGGCCTACCTCTACATACTCTATCCCCCCTTCAGTCCATCATGAATGCTGCTGCCAAACTCATCCACCTAACCAACCGCTCTGTCTCTGCTACTCCTCTCTGTCAATCCCTCCCACTGGCGTCCGCTCACCCAACAAATTAAATTCAAAATACTAACAACTACCTACAAAGCAATCCACAACTCTGCCCCCAGCTACATCACTGACCTAGTCTCAAAATACCAACCTAATCGTTCTCTTCGTTCTTCTCAAGACCTCCTGCTCACTAGCTCTCCCATCACCTCCTCCCATGCTCATTTCCAGGACTTTTGCAGAGCCTCTCCAAGCCTATGGAACTCCTTACCTCAATCTGCCCGTCTATCTCCTACTCTATTAGCTTTTAGATGACCCCTGAAAACCCTTCTCTTCAGAGAAGCCTATCCTACCCACACCTAACCACTGTATTTTCATTTTGTCCATCTGATCATCCCCCACAGCTACTCCCCTTTGTTCCACTTGACCCTCCTTTATAGATTGTAAGCTCTAACGAGCAGGGCCCTCTGATCCCTCCTGTATTGAAGTGTATTGTAATGTCTTCCCCGATGTTATAAAGCGTTGCGCAAACTGTTGGCGCTATATAAATCCTGTATAATAATAATAATGTCACCGCACTGACCAGAAGTGACCTGAAATTAAAGCTAAACTCCAGGAATTGCACACAAAAAAAAAAACCTTGCGCAGCAAGAGTGAGATGCTCGTCAAGTCTAGGGGTAGAGGAAAATGCTGTTACTCCTGTCTCACTTCTGAATGCAGCAAGCTTCCTCTGTGCTGCGAACAGTCCCCTGGAACTTCTTCTCTGAGGTGTTACGGCTGTCGGTTGCATGCTGACCTCATCACATACAATGCAGGACCAATAGCCCTGTGTTGTACATGAGGATGCCAAGGCTTGCCGAACTGGTTGTCGAAGAGGGGGGTGCTGGAGCCTGTTTAAGCAAGGAATAAGATAAGTACTACATCTTCTACCACCCATAGACTTAATGAGCATGTACCTTAGTCTTAGGGTTGCAAGAGTATTTTCTTGTATAATTCCTGGAGTTCAGCTTTAAAGTGGTAGTAAAATTAACGTTGTGAAAAGTTGCTGACAGGCAGAGTATGTATGACAAAGGAGACCGTATCGGTCTCTTCTGTCATACAGACTTCCTCCTGCCACATGCGCAGCTCAGTAAACATTTACAGCCCCCGATCTGTGCTGTTGCTATTCTTGTGCGCATGCATCAGAGTGATGTCATTGCGACCCAGTCATTCAAGCGACCAAAGGCACAGAACCCAGAAGGATGGCCGAGTGAAGATGGAAGCACCTAGAACCTGCCGGATCCATCACAATGCAGAGCTGGAGGGCTCAGCTTGACAGGTAAGTGTGCCATAATATGCTAGTATGCTGAGCATACTAATACATTATAGCATAACCCACCTGGGGACCCCAAAAAGAAGAAACTACTGCAGACTTTACTAGCGCTTTAAGGTACTGTATGTATCTGGAGAATAAAAAAAAAATTGGCTTTTTTTCTCTAAGCCCTCGTTTACATTGGAGCAACTTGTCATGCAATTTGACCTGTCAAATCGCATGACAAGTCACACCCTATTGTCGTAAGTGGCGCTGTTCAAATCGGTGCGACTGTGACTTTGCAAAGAACGAGGGCTCAATGCTCCTTTTTTTTTTTTTTTTTTTTTTTTTTTTTAGATACTGCAGAGCTCCGGGGTACGTCCCACAGTAAGATTTTTTTGACAAAAGATTTACAGAATGAAAACAATATTTTTCATATTAAAATTCTTTTGTTTTACCAAGTTATCACAATTTCCATTCTTTTCTTACCTCATACTATAATATAGAGATCCATAGCGGGATTTCTCATAATTCAGTGATGGTTTATGTCAGCAATGCTTGTTCAGTACATTATTTTGTTTTCTTTACCAGGACATCAACCAGTTGTTGCAGAGTTGGACAGAACACATTGCTGAGGCTCGTGGAATCTTCCTGCGTGCTCCTCGCTCTGATAAGACTCTTTTCTTGGGGCGGAACTCCCCAATCCCAAAGAAGGACCCACGTGTTCATGGCATTCCCTTCAGCACTAGGAGAGCCACCTTCCGAGAGGTGCAGCGTGTACACACACAGCTCTTTACTCTGCAGGTACACGGTAAGTGCAAGGGGAAGAGATAACTGTAGACATAATTTATCATGCAGAGACCGCCTACTGAATAGAGGATAGGGCGAGGAAGCATGAGAGGTCCTTTGTTTGTGTATTAGAGCTGCACGATTAATTGTTAAAAAAATCGTGATCTCGATTCAACCTCCTCACGATCTCTATGCAGAATTACCCGATTCATTCATGTAACAAGTGTAGAGACTTCTCTGCTCACTCAGCAGTCAAAAAAAAAAAAAAACAGGCAGTCTGCCAAGTTTTTCATAATTCTCAGTGCTAGTAGAGAACTAGAAACATTGTAACTTTTCCTTCTTAGATCAAAGGGATGACCTTAGGTGTGTAATTGAAGGAAGTTTAACCACTTAAAGCCTAAAGCTTTTTCTGACACTAGTTTCTTACAAAGTTAAAAATCAGTATTTTTTGCTAGAAAAATTACTTGGAACCCCCAAATATATATATATAATTTTTTTTTTTAGCATAGACCCTAGGGAATAAAATGGCGATTGTTGCAATATTTTATGTCGCACGGTATTTGCGCAGCGGTCTTTCCAGTGCAATTTTTGGGAGAAAAAATACACTTCAATGAATTAAAAAAAAAACTAAACAGTAAAGTTAGCCGAATTTTTGTTATATAATGTGAAAGATGATGTTACGCTTCGAGAATCGTGAGAGAATCGTGATCTTTATTCTAAGCAAATATATTGTGATTCTCATATTAGCCAGAATCGTGCAGCTCTAGTGTGTGTGTGTGTGTGTGTGTGTATATATAATATATATAATGTGTGTGTGTTCCTGATTATTCTGCCATGGCAGATGTGCCTGGCTCTTTTTCAATTACTATTGGGCATTGGTTCTTTTTTGATGAAGATTAAACATTTGCTACAATCTTGTGCAACCTTTTTAGGAATTACCTACAACTGAACTGATCAGAAACCAGTTTAATTGGTTCCCAGTCAGCGGGAGCAGGCATCCTGGCTTTTAGCAAAGACTGTGATTTGAGAGCCAGCAGCTGTGCAAAGCGTTGACTGTGGTCCCCCCGAAGGGTGGCACAGGGCACCTTGCTGGGGAACATTGATAAATCGATTGCGAGCAAGAAGTATTTAGCCTAGCGGCAGTCGCTTTAACCTCCCCCCCCCCCTTTTTTTATTTGCAAGATTAAATAAGGATTGACTATGTCATCTAGTCACAAGATATTTGTGTGCTTCATATCATTTTAAAAGAGCTGTAAAGTGTCATGTTTTTTCTCCTGAATGCATTCTATGCATTGAGGTGAAAAACCTTCTGTGCTGCAGCTGCCCCCCCCCCCCCCCCCCATAGCCCCCTTTTTTCTTACCTGAACCTGATCGTTCCACCGACAAGCATCAGCCCCAGCAGCTTCAATGCCTGTCTCTATCCTCATTGGATAAATTGATAGCAGCAGGAGCCATTGGCTCCCGCTGCTGTCATTCAAAATCCTATGACCAGGGGATGGGGCTGAGTCCTACTGTCTATGTCGATGGACGCAGCAGCACTCAGGAGCATGCCCCCATGGAATGCAGCTCTCCGTGGGGGCACCCAATGAACAGGAGGGGCCAGGAGTGCCGCTGGGGGACCCCCAGAAAAGGAGGATCGGGCCGCTCTGTGCAAAACCCTTGCACAGAAGAGGTAAGTATAACATGTTTGTTGTTTTAGAAAAAAAAAATAAACCTTTAAAATCACTTTAAGTATCGCAATGTGTCATCACACCTGTGGTCATTTATACTCTTTGTGCACAGACAGGGAAGTACCAATCATTGGAATACGGGAGAAACCTGTCAGATCCAGAAAACCGAGACGGACAGAAAACCAGGAGGAGACAACCGGTAATAACTGCAGTGATACATTTTAACGGCATGGTATATTACAGCTCTTGTTACAGGGGTCTTCAAACTATGGCCCTCCAGTTGTTCAGGAACTACAATTCCCATCATGCCTAGTAATTTTAGGAGTTTTACAATGCCTCATGGGACCTGTAGTTCTGCACCAGCTGGAGGGGCGCAGTTTGAGGATCACGTTACATTCTAACAATACATCTATTAAATTACTTATAGAAAACAAATCAAAAAAACTTTAATGTGGAAAGTTGTTTTTTTTTTTAAGATTTTTTCCACCGTCCAAAAAAATTGCTTTTGTAAACCTAGAAAAACTTGTCAGAAGGGACTCATTCTAATAGCATAGGATCAAAGTAGGAGATAGAAATGACAGGGGTTGATTTACTAAAGACAAAAAGACTGTACAGTTGCTCCAGAGTTTATTAAATTTAGGTAAATATTCACTTTGCAACAAATACTAAATCACATGCAAGGGAAAAAAAAAACAGCATTTTTTGTTTGCACATGATTGGATGGTGGAAGTCGGCAGAGCTTCTTTTCATTTACTAAGCTCTGGAGCAATTGCACTTGCAAAGGGCACAGTCTACCCCTTAGTGCTCTTAATTGACACAAGTACACACTAAAGGGATATGCTTTGTTCATATTGCATGTCTGAGGTTTACAACCACTTTAATACATAATTAAATGTATTTTTAAATTTCACCTTTTGTAAAAAATAACACATCTTTTTGCAGGGAAAAAAAATGTGCATTTATTATTTTTTTTACCAGGAGCCTGCAAAGCATTGCACCCATGATCAGCAGATTCCAGGTGCATTGCAGGACTCCTGCAGACTGTTGGTGTAATCTGTCTGTTTTGTAGCTCATAAGGACAAGCAGTTACACAATGACAGGAAGAAACAACGAACTGCCTAAAGAGCTCAACAGCACCCTGGTAGCTCATTGAAAACTACAAGCCGACAACCACAAAGGATGTCAGTACTTGTAGTTCTCCCGTTCCCAAAGAACTTTGTGAATAAATGACGTGGCCGGGCGAGCAGATCATGTTTTTTTTTAAACCTTTTTTATTTTTGTAATTGTGACAGCGAGTTCGGGGAGAAGATCCCCGTCACAAGAGGCGGTTGGTCAGACAGTGGCTGCAGCAGTGGGACCATGTTGAATGTTCCACCTTAAAACACGTCTGGAACATGTTCCCCAAGGTGGACTATCCTTTAAATACAGGCAGTGTAGGCACCCGAATGTGACCTAGTATCGGCCTCTTGCTGTCCCTGAACAGCAGAACTGGAGTGTGGGATGAGAGAGACAATTTATTCATCTCCTGATCAGAACTTGCTGATAGGAGGAGAGAGCAGAGAGATGAGTTCATCACGGTGCTGCTTCTCCTTTCACTGTCTAGTCACAGATCGAGGTGAGTCCAGGATGATCTGAGCTCAAACACGTTTGCAAATACATGCGTAAGCTGCAGCAGCCACGTCACAGCACCCTGGTGTATTGCAGTCCTAACGCTATAATTTTGAGAGTCTCCTGAGTTGGAGCACCTTTATAATAATGGATAGATTAAAGGCAGGTATGCCTGGAGGAGGCTCTTCCTTAAAGGAATAGGGAGGTAATGGACACTCAGCAATAACACAATGGGAGCGAAGGCATACAGTGTGTCCCCTCACCAACTGGACTCTCAAAATGGTAGTGTTGGAACTGCGCTACATTGGGGTGCCATAACATAGCCCCTGCAGCTCACACAATTATTTCCAAACGTGTGCAAACTAAACCCCTTGGTTTTTAAGGTGAACTGTTAGACAAGGTCAATTCGGTTTGTTGCAGGCTGGCTGGTAAGTGAGCTGGGAATTTTTTTGTTGTTGTTGTTTGACATGCGTCACTCTTCAAAATGCTCTCTGCTGCAAAGGCCAGTTATAGGTTGGGGTGGTTGCCAATTGTTTACCTTCCCTACCATTGTGCTATTGCTGGATGTCCAGTCCCTATACCCTTTTAAGTAGGGCTGAAACGATTATTCGATATTATAGATAATAATCGATAATGAAAATCTTTATCAACGATTTTCATTATCGATTAGTTGGTCCGCACATTCCTCCTGTCCGTCCGTTAAAAAGAAAAAAACCTCCCTCCTGTGTCCTCGGCGCCACTGTCTGTGACCAGGCATGTCCGGGCGCGCCTCTCCTCCTAATTGACGTTATCCCCACTGATCTCAGCCCCGCCCACTGCTGCCTCAAGGGAACAGAGAGACGAGGGCGAGAAGCCGCGAGGAGAGCCGAGCTGAAGTGCACACTGTGAAAGGTAGCGGCTAATGTCATAGTAAAAACAGTTACACAGTACAACATTCATTTTTATGACCAGTGTCCCATCCTAACTAAGTATTCCTGGGGGGGGGCCCATCATTGGTGTTCCCGGGAGGAATAGTACCCCATCATTGGTGTTCCGGGGAGGAATAGTACCTCGTCATTGGTGTTTTATTCTGCAGTTTGAGTGTAACACTCAGTTTTTTCATTATTACTTTTAAATAAACGAAAAAATGGCATATTCCTTTTTTTTAATCGAAAAAATAATCAGCCGATTAATCGATTATGAAAATAATCGTTAGTTGCAGCCCTACTTTTAAGGAGTAGTGGGCTCCCTCCAGGCATACCTGCCCTTTAATATATGCATTATTATATATGTACTCCAACTCACTCTCAAAATTATAGTTAGGACTGCAGTACACTGGGGTGCCACGACGTGGCCGCTGCAAACGTGCAACTAAACCCCTTTTTAATGTGAACTGTTAGACGAGGCAATTTGGTTTGTTGCAGGCTGGCTGGTAAGTGAGCTGAGAGTTTTTAACCCTCCGCAGCCTGTGATTGGACAGTGAGCAGCTGCACATTAAGTCATCCTTTTTCGCTCTCCTGTAAGAATGTTCATAGATTTAACCACTTGCTGCCCGCCCTATTACAGAATGACGGCAGCAAAGTGGTTTGATATTCCTGATCGGACGTCATATGACGTGATCAGGAATATCTAGCCGCTGCGCGCCCCTGGGGGCGCGCATCGCGGCGATCGATGTTGCGGAGTGTTAGTCTGACACCCTGCAACACTGATCTAGGTAAACAGTCTCCGACGGAGACTCTTTACCACGTGATCAGCTGTGTCCAATCACGGCTGATCACGATGTAAATAGGAAGAGCCGTGATCGGCTTTTCCTCACTCGCGTCTGACAGACGCGAGTAGAGGAGAGCCGATTGGCTGCTCTCCTGACAGGGGGGGTCTGTGCTGATTGTTTATCAGCACAGCCCCCCCCTCGGATCCTACCCAGGACCACCAGGGATGCCGCCCAGGACCACCAGGGAAGCGATCCACACTGGACCACCAGGTATGCCCCTAGACCACCAGGGAAATGTCACTGTGTGCCCAGGCAGCTGCCAATCTGTGCCCACTGCAATGCCTACCACTGCCAGTGCCACCAGGGATGCCCATCAATGCCTCATTTTAGTGCCGTGTATCAGTGCCCATCAGTGCCGCCTATCAGTGCCACCCTAGCAGTGCCCAGCAGTGCCGCCTTTCATTGCCCATCAGTGCCACCCAGTGCCGCCCATCAGTGCCGCCTATCAATCCCCATCAGTGCTGCATATGAGTGCCACCTACCAGTGCCCATCGTCAGTGCCCGCTCATTGGTGCCGCTGTATCAGTACCTGTCAGTGCCGCCTTATCAGTGCCCATCAGTGAAAGAGAAAACGTACTTATTTACAATTTTTTTTAACAGAAACAAAAGCAAAACTTTTATTTTTTTCAAAATTTTCGGTCTTTTTTTATTTGTTTAGCAAAAAATAAAAACCGCAGAGGTGATCAAATACCACCAAAAGAAAGCTCTATTTGTGGGAACAAAATGATAAAAATTTAGTTTGGGCACAGTGTAGCATGACCGCGCAATTGTCATTCAAACTGCGACAGCGCTGAAAGCTGAAAATTGGTCTGGGCAGGAAGGAGGTGTAAGTGCCCGGTATTGAAGTGGTTAAGCTGGCAATAGATGGATTGAAAATCGTCTGGTTCAGCAAGGGCCAGACAAATTTTCTATTCATCTCCAGCTGTTCATCCTCTTATGATGGAAATTTTTAATTTGTTTATCGGCTGCAGCTCTGATCTGTATATTTTGACAGCGGAGGAGTCACCACTGTCAGATTACAATGATACAGCGGAGAGGATTCTTCCATCCACCCCACTTCTGTGAATGGGAGATTCCAATTGTTTTTTTTTTTTTTTCAGATCAGCCCACTGGATGATCTAAAAATAAATAAACTGTCATTCTATGGCCAGTCTTAGACTGACAGCACCACGTGGAGCAATAGGTTCCTGGTTCTCTGAGTGTGTTGTGCAGAGGGGTTCCAGGAAACTGGTTTTAGGTCAGAATCAGCTACTTTGTTTTATATGTAAAAACACACATCACTTTTGTGCGGTCACTAAGATGGGGGTGAGAAGAACCTCTGCAACAGAGGCCAGACAACAATAAAAGCACTTTATTTAGTAGAATGGAAGTAGGGTTCAAGCCTCTCAAGTTTGTACTAATGTGTTCCCATTAAGGACATTCTTTCCCACTTCCTGTGTGGTCATCAGCACAGGAAGTAAGGACAGATCTCCCCTTAAAGAGACACAGACTGCATCAGAAATCTGACAGGAATTCTATCCTTTCCCCCATTAAAAAAAAAAAAAACTCAAGCATGAAATGACTGTTAAACTAATGTACTGTATTTGTAATAATGTATAATTAACATGTAGTCCTCCTTCATCCATATTCATTATGAAGCTCTGTGCTATATGTTAACATTAGATGCCCCCGAGCAGTCGGAAGAAGATGATGATCCGGTGCTGGATGAATATGTGGAAGAAGAGGTGACCATCAGCACGCTGGATCTCAGAGAATACGAGGTGCAGCCAAAAAGAAAAAGGAAAAAGAAGAAGAAAAAAGATGTGTCAGGTGACTGATCTCCACTCAGAGCAAATACCACAAACCTTCTGTTATGTTATGTCCCCTTAGTAAATACTCCATAATGTGCTGCCTAGGCTCTCCACACCCTATAGATGCAGGAGATGAATATTTAGGTGTATGAGCCTCAGTGGTCACATGCCTTATGAAGGGGACCTGTGAGGCTCCGAAACGTCGCTTTTGTAGCTATGATTTGATCGCTGAATAAAGCTTTGGGCCTGTCCTGGAGGTCCTTGATGTGCTGGTGACGTAATTCTCGCTTTGAATGTCTTTGGTTTCCAGCCGGTGGTCACTGCAGCACCCACTTGCTTTTACAGCCACCTTCAGGAACGTGGTGCGTTGGGAATATTGTGCTTAAGCTCCAGTAGTGTCTTTGCTGTCAAGGAGGGCTGGAGACCTGATTTTCCTCTACTGCCATCTAGTGGTAGAGAAATAAGCTGGTAATACTTACCTTAACCCTCCTATTGATGCATTGTGGACTCTTGCCATCTCCACATACACTGCAGGACTGCTGGTCCTGAATTGTAGGTGACGTCAGAGTGCAACCAACAGGATTTTTTTTCTGTTGCCTGGAGTGGTGCTTTAAATAATTCAACTAGGTCTTGTCCATCCCCCAGCCTGTGACTGGTCAGTGAAAAGAGAAGCAGCAGACTGATGAGCTCATCTCTGACGCTCTGCCCTCTCTCTGTCATGTTCCTTGTTAGCACATGAGCACTGCAGCACACCTAATTGGCTCCTTGTGCCACTCATTCCTATTCCAGTCTGAGCTTTGCTTTACAGGGACTTGCAAGAGACTGATACCAGGTCAATGTGGGGTACTTGCACAGCTTGTATTTTAACAAGTATATTTAATGTGTATTGTATCGCATTCTCTGCAATTGCTAACTAGATCTATAATTGCCTTTCTGTTTTCAATGAGTTTTCACAGTGTTACAATATGTAGAGCTTAATGGAACATAACTAGAATTCCCCGTTTTATAGCCAAAAGCAAAAAAGAATAAATGGGTAGTAATGAGGGCCCTAAAAATATTCACATGAACCAAATAGTATATATGTGTGTGTGTGTGTGTATATATATATATATATATATATATATATATATATATATATATATATATATATATATATATATTTATTATTATTTTGGATATGTATTATAGTAGAAAGTAAAAAATATATATTTTTGCTTTCTGATATAATACATATCCAAAAATATTATAAATATATATATATATATATATATATATATATATATATATATATATATATATATATATATATATATATATATATATATATATATATATATATATATATATATTTTTTTTTTTTTGCAAAAACGTTTTTTTCTTTCCAATTTTTATTGAAACTTCAGCAAAGGTAAAAAAAACAAAAAAACAACCGGCACATAGACCACAAATACTGTACATAGTTTACACACCGCAGTACAACATTTCTTAACAAGATGACATGGAATTTATTCCGTAAGAACTACTTCCTTCACACAGCCCCCAGCTAGCTACCTCCAGCCCACGTTACTTCTTCAGGGTGCAGTTTAGAAGTTGACTCATAAATGACATTGCATTACTACACATGGCCGAATGGGCCTTAAAAAAAAAAAAAGGAGGGGGGGGTTTGGGAAGAGAGAATGCATAAAGAAAGCCATTGTTTTCCATGTGCCCTGTTAACACCACAACACTGGTATCATCGTGTGTAATTTTTTATTTTTTCTGCAGAAATCTGCAACATGTATGCAGTTTTCTACACAGAAAAAAAAACTCACCTGATATCATTTTGTGGTGTGAATAAGCCATATAGAAAACAATAGTTGTTTTTTTTTTTTGTGGTCTTGCAGATAATTCATGTTGAAAATTTCTGTGCAGAAAAAAATTCACATGACCGCAGTGTTCTGCTGTGAACAGGGCACATAGAAAACAATGGTTTTCTTTGTGTCCTTGCAGAGGCCTACATAATAAATACACATGTCTTTGCACATGGTGTGAATAAGACCAAAATATTCTATCCAAGACAAATCTGTAAAAATTTTTAAAAATTTCCATCTGTGTGGGTTTTTTTTTTTGCATGCATGATGTGAACAAGGCCAACATAGCATGTAAATTGTACTATACAAAATCTATGTATTGGTGCTCACAAAATATAATGTGCTTTCTCCCATAGAGTCTGTGGCTGCTCAGGATGGGGGTGGATTAGGTTCTATATCGCAGGAGCAAACAGAAAATTCCACTGATAATTACGAAGAGTTGACCAATCAGGAGCCACTGCTATCAGCATTGGAAGGTAAGAACCTAAAACTTCCTAATGAGAACCAAAAATTAAAAGATCAGTACATGTAGGTCATAAATGCAGGTGGAGCCCCAAACAGTTGTGCCAATTTCAAATATGATATTTTGCAGGGGAGAAGAACCACTGCATGCTGTCGGCAGGGGGGGGGGGGGTGCAAATGTTTGGCACAATGGTACATCTTACACTCCAATATGAGTGTAACGTAATCCTAAAAGTGCAGTTAGCCTTTAAAGCGGAGTTCCACACAAAAATGGAATTTCCGCTTTTCGGAACCCTCCCCCCCAACGGTGTCACATTTGGCACCTTTCAGGGGGGAGGGGGGTGCAGATACCTGCTTAAGACAGGTATTTGCACCCACTTCCGGCATAGACTCCCATGGGAGTCTATGCCTCTTCCCGTCCCCACCGCGCTGTCTGCTGGGAACCGGGAAGTGAAGCCGCAACGCTTCACTTCCTGATTCCCTCACCTAGGATGGCGGCGGCAGCTGCCGAGAACCGAGCGGGTTCTCGGCGTCGCCTGCCGACATCGCTGGACCCCGGGACAGGTAAGTGGCCATTTATTAAAAGCCAGCAGCTGCAGTATTTGTAGCTGCTGGCTTTTAATATTATTTTTTTTTTGGCGGTGTGGGTGGACCCCCGCTTTAACATGTGTTGCGTTTCGGGAGTCAACTAATTTTGAATGGGCTGCTAACATGTGGTTTAACACTTGCATCACATGTGGTTCACATCTGCATGCTCTTGGTATTGAGTTGCCATTTAAAATGAGTTGATGGCAGCTGCAACATAGTTGTCAAAATTGATGGCACTGCACCACGTAGCACTGTGTCTCCTGGGTTGTAGAGACTTACAGTAAAACATGCGTTACTGCACTGGTGTGAATTTAGCTCCTTTTTGTAAAAATAATGGAACACTATGAGTTTAGTCCAGCAAGGTGCATGACACCCGGGCTTAGCTCTATTTTTTATATCAGTAGTAGTACTGAAAGACCGCTACTGCTGATCCTTCTGAGGTTTTTTTTTTTTTTTTGCGCTAATCACCAAAAAAAGACCCACAATTTTGAAAAAAGAAAACAACAATTTTTTACTTTCTGTTATAAAGCGCATCCAATAAAAATATTGAAAATAATCAAATTTCTTCATCGATTTAGCCCAATATGTATTCTGCTACATATTTTTTGGTAAAGAAAATCCCAATAAGCGTATATTTATATTTGCACAAAAGTTATAGTGTCTACAAACTATGGGATAGATTTATTTATTTTTACTAGTAATGGCGGCGATCAGCGACTTATAGTGGGACTGCAATATTGCGGCGGACAATTTTGGGCACTAACTGACACTTTTGACACTTTTTGGGGACCAGTGACACTAATGCAATGACCAGCGCTAACAAATATGCTTTGTCACTCTACTAATGACACTGGCTGGGAAGGGGTTAAGATCAGGGGCGATCAAAGGGTTAAATGTGTTTCTAGCCAGTGCTTGTGTACTGTGGGGGGGGGGGGTACTTTTACTAAGGAAAGGGATAAATACGTGTCCTTGCTTTTGCAGGAACGCAGGATCAATGCCTTCCCTAATGACAGAACGACGATCTGCCTGGTTTACATCAGCTCGCCATTCTGCCTGTGTACTAAACAATCGGCAGGTGCCGAAGGGACATCGAATCTGAAGTACCCACCGCTGGGCTCCCGAGCATGAGCCCACCTACTAGGGAGAGCCTGATCATGTGTGTGTGTATATGTATGTATGTATATATGTATATATATATCTATATATATATATATATCTATATATACATACATACATACATACATACATACATACATACATACATATAATGTGTGTGTGTGTCTCTCTCTCTCTCTCTCTCTCTCTCTCTCTCTCTCTCTCTCTCTCTCTCTCTCTCTCTCTATAATAAATATATATATATATATATATATATATATTAGAGAGATATAGATATATAGACACACACACACAAATTATCCGGCGCACAGCTGCCGCCCTGTAGCAGTCAAACTGCCATAGTGCGGTCAGCAAGCAGCTAACCTCTTGGCGCTGATAGGACGCAAGTATGCGGGTGGGCCTTGGCGCTGAGCGGCCGCATATATGCGTGCAATATTGCGAAAAAAGGTTATGCGATCAGGAGCTTTTGGTTCATGCCATTTACGGTGGCCACATGATCATAAACCCCACCTTTCCTCCCAGCATCTGAAACCCCTTAAAGGACCAGGAGGCCAAGGGGCTTAACTGAACACCTATACATATCCTGTAACAAAACTTAAAAAAAGGACTTTGCATTCTCATTACAGCAGCCTTTAAAGCTGGCAATAGCCGAGTCTAATTGGTTTCTATATGCATGCTGTTGTGTTTACACAAGGTGATGAGCTGAGCAGGGTGCGGAATTCCTTGTTCACCTGCTGCAAGACGGGAGATTCTGAGACCGCTAAACGGATCCTGCAGGATCTCACCCCTGACTTTTCCTCTTCCTCGCCCCCTCTGACCAGATCCCCAGCCTGTGAGGTGGTGAGCAGACTGGTGAATGAGCGTCTTCCATTGGAGCAGCGTACACTCCTACACGTAGCTGCGGCAGCAGGACACGGAGAAGTGGCTTGTCTGCTTATGAATGCTGGCTGGGACCCGGCCCTCAGGTAATATCTCATGGCCACCCTCAAAATTATTTATTTAACTAAATCTGTTTGGTGCATTTAGTAAACCAGTGCAAAAGTAGAAACCTACAAAAAAAACCTCCCATCTTATACTGGTTTACCTTTAAAGTGGACCTTTCCGTTAAATTCACATCAGTATGCATCTCTGCATGCTGATGGGAAATCATCTAACACTCATTATTTAAAGCTCAGGACAGATAAAAATAAAAATCCTTCCTTGCTGTGAGGCTGTGCTTGATTTGTCTAAAGCTGGCCATAGACTGTTCAAATCTTGGCTGGTTCAGCAGAGATTGGCCGAGATTCAAACCATGTATGAGCAGGCAGATTGTATGAAAGCTGATGGATCAATCAACTTGGGTACAACCAGCCTGTCGGATTTTTCATGTGATTATTGCCAGCGACTATAGCCACTAGCAATAATCGTTGTGTGCCCACCCCCACCCCCCCCCCCCCCTCCTTTCTGGGAGAACACAATATCTCAGTGGGAGGAATTTCCCCCATCAACACTGACTGTTTTTTTGTTTTGTTTTTTCCGTGACATCTTTCGCCGGGAGCAATAACTGTTTTTCTTTCCTGATCCTCTGCTCCCCCACAGTCCAGTGGTAGACTGTGCCTCAGCATCCTCTATTATGGACTATGCTCTGGGTCTTGATGTCAGGATCCTAGACCTCTAGTGCGCAGGGGTTCAGAAGCTGCAGGGAGGAGCAGAGGATTGGGTAAAGCCTAGTACACATGGGCCAAATGTCAGATGACATTGGCCGGTTCAATACAAAACTGTCTGACATTCGGTCCATGTGCATTGCAGCCAGTCCGACAGAAGCTGGCCGTTCACCGGCCTATGTCGGATGTGCATGCTGGAAAACCAGTAGCTGACCGGAGTGTTCTGGCGGGAGGGGGGGCGGCGTTCCCTGTCAGAACACAATAGAACAGCAGGGGAGATTGCTGTACCACCATTGGATTATTAGTACAGCGACTCAGACCGGAGCTGTCAGATGTTTTTCGTTCAACCCACTGTTTATCAGTTGGAGTCAGGATAGGCCTTTTCAGAAATTGCTTATAGGCAGACACAGGAAATAGTTGGACAGATTGGGGTAAGGAGTTCCAGAGGATTCGGGGGGTCTGGGAGGAGTCCCAGAGGTGAGCATGAGAGGAGGTGACAAGGGGGCTAGAGAGCAGAAGGAGGAGCAGAGAGGACAGTTTGGTTGGTATTTTGAGACTAGGTTAGTGATGTAGCTCAGGGCAGAGTTGTGGACGTCTTTGTTGGTTTCTGGTAACTTACAAAGAATTATAATGACTATTTTTATTGTTGCAATAATTTTGTTTTCCGTATTTTTGTTGCCAGTAATCCATTTGTAATTGTTTCTTCTAGGGACTCTGCCGCACAGACGCCATATTCCTTGTGTGCTGATAAACGCACCAGGAACGGCTTCCGGAAATATCGGGAGGATAACCCAGACAAATACAACTACAGCAAATCTCAGGTGTGTGTCAAAGAGTTTTCGTATTTGTAAAGTGTTTCCCTGTCTTCTCAGCATGCTTGGGGCGGGGCGAGGGGGTCAAAGCTGGGAAATTGAAATTAAATTTTTAGATATACGTTTTTGTTTTTTTGTTTTTTTTGCCTCTAAGTGTCTTTGCTGCTCTGACAGGTTTCTTTTTTTTTAATTAAGTATAAAGTTTGAGCATAATATTCAATATGGAGCTTACATACATTAAACAGGGTGCAACAGGCACCTAACAAAGGAGTAAAGTCTGACATCTCACATCTACAGCTGAGATAGTCCCAGTCATTGTCATTTGCTTATAACCATAGCATTTCGGGTTCATAACAGGTGTAGGTAATAGTTGTGCTTGGGAACTCACCACGCCAACATGGCGGGGAACAGAGCTGGCATCATATAGTGTAGTTGGTGTATTCTACTACCTGAGGGAGAGTGGAAGGTCAGGGTCATAAAGTGTGGTCTAAGCCCATTGCAGGAAGGGGGACTCCTCCTAGTCTATGCAGGTAGAGGAATCGTCTACCCATCTGTCCCAGATTTTATTGTACTTGCCTGGGCATCCTCGGTGGAGGTAGAAGACTTTTTTATATGGGAGGGTGATGTTCACTGCCCTTTTCCATTGCTGGATACTAAGGGAGGCAACTCTGAGCCACAGTTGGGCTATCTGCATACGAGCTGTGAAAAGGGTTTTCTGTAAATAGGTGGTTAAGTATTTCTCTTCCTCTGGAATGGGGTAGGAGGCCAAGTATACACTGGCGTGGGCAGAGTGACAGGGGGGAGCCCATACGGTCGTGTAGGAATTTTACGATTTGTGTCCAGTATTGCTGAAGGGGTGGGCAGGACCATATCAGGTGGTAGAAAGTGCTGTCAGTATCGTTACACCTGGGGCAGGCTGAGCCGGCATCCAGCTTATATTTTGAGAGGTGTGAAGGGGTGATGTATGATCTGTGAAGGATGTAGAGGTGCGTGAGCCGGTCTGATAGTTTAGGGGACACTTTTTTATAGGACTCTAGTATTTCCCCCCCCCCCATTCCTCATCTTCCAGTTCCCCCAGGTCAGACTCCCGTTTAGTTTTCTGTTGATAGGCATGGGTGGTGGCCGAGGGCATTAGAAGGTGGTTGTAAAGAAAGGAGATGAGTTTCTTGGGATCCCTTCCCAGGACCATGTCTGCCAGAGTTACCGTCTCCAGCCTGGGAATAGAGGCACCAAACTGGGATTGGAGGGCATGTCGTACCTTAAGGTAATGGAAAAGCATATGATTGGGGAGGGCGAACTCTTCCTTGAGGGCCTGAAATGATCTCACTGTGCCAGCTGATATGACTTGGGGAAAGGTATATGATGCCTTTGGCAATCCATATGTTGTGGTAAGGGATAGTCATCAGTTCAGGTAGTTGGGGGTTGTCCCAGAGTGGTGTGTGAGCATGTAGGGGGGGAGCATCAGTAGTGTCCAGCGCCAGTTGCCATATTTTGCAGTAATGGGTCAACATATGTCGTCTGTCACCAAGGCAGGGGAGACCCCAATGATTAGAAAAATATCTGGAAAGGGTGGGCCACCATGTTGGCGACCGACGTGCATACCATGGTAGAGTACCGAAGCTTATCTTGGTGGTTGAAGTAGAAAAAGTGGGACAGCTGGGAGGCTATGTAGTATAGTGCAAGGTCAGGGAGGGCTGTGCCACCAAGGTGAACAGGGCGTTTTAGGGTCTGCCATGACAACTTATGTCTGGAGGGGCCCCACACAAACGTATTGAGTATGGATTCCATAGATCTAAAAACTCGGGCTGGGATGTAGAGAGGGGCATGCCAGAATAGGTAGAGTAGCTTGGGAAGGAGGATCATCTTAACTAGGTTAATGCGACCCATGACTTCAAGAGGGAGTCTAGCCCAGACTATGGTTTTGCTTTTGAGGAGACCATACAAGGGTTCTAGATTGAGGTGCATGTAATCTTTAAGAGATCGTGAGCACTGTACGCCGAGGTATTTAAGTTGGTTTGTCCTTACTAGTGGGAGGGCCACCTGAGGGGCTGTGGGGGCCGTGATGTCTATGGGGAGAATTTGGGATTTGGACCAGTTGATCTGCAGCCCCAAGAAAGTGCCAAACTGTTGAATTAAATGTGGGGTCGCTGTCAATGAGGGGCCGGCGTCCTCTAAGTACAGGAGCATATCATCCACATAGAGACTGAGGACTTCAGTCACTCGCCCCATGCGGAGGCCCTTGATGTCGGGGTGTGCCCCAATGGCAATGGCAAAGGGTTCAACAGCCAATGCATAGAGCATGGAGGGTATGGGACATCCCTGGCGGGTACCCCGGGACAGAGGGAAGGGGTCTGATATTTTGCCATTGACCTGGACCCGGGCAGTGGGAGCCTGGTAGAGGAGCTGGAGCCATTTGATGTATCTGGGGCCGAAGCCGAATCTGCGGAGGCATTCCCACAGGTAGCTCCATTCAACTGAATCGAATGCCTTAGCAGCATCTAGGCTAACCACCACCCGGGAGCCGACGTTGTCATGAGTGGCTTGGAGATTCATGAAGAGCCTCCAAAGGTTGAATGCAGTGTTTTTATTGGGCATGAATCCAGTTTGGTCGGCGTGTATGAGGCTGAGTATCACTTTATTGTATTTTGACATCTAATTGTAAGAGAGAAATGGAGCGCTGCGATTCGGGGTAGAGCGGGTCTTTTCCTGGTTTCGGGATAAGGGAAATGAGGGCTTCACCCATGGTGTGTGGGAGTGTGCCAGTCTCGTATATGTGTGAGTAGAGTGTGTGTAGCTTGGGGAGGAGGATTTCTTGGAATGGGGAGTAGAATTCCAGGGGGTAGCCGTCGGAACCCGGGGCTTTGGACGTCGGTATACTTGCTATTGCCTCTGCTATGCATTCCTCAGTGATAGGCGCCTCAAGGAGCTCTATTTGGGAGTCAGTGAAGGAAGGGAAGTCAATGTTCTGCAGAAGTAGATGTAGGTCGTTCAGGGGGCGACCAGCCTTTGAGGTATATGGGTCTGAGTAGAATTGTCTAAACTCGTGGGCCACCTGCGTGGGGTCAGCAAGTATGACTCCAGCTTCGGAACGGAGCTTTACCACCACTGGAGGGCTATAATACAAATGGGCCATATATGCCAAGAGTTTGCCAGCGCGTTCACCATGCTCAAAGGTTTTTTGTTTACTAAAGAAGATGACCCGTTTAGCTTTTTCAAAGTGTAGATGGTCTGTTAGTCTAGAGTGTAAGCGTAACTGGACAGAGTTGGAGATCGATGGGTCTGCCAAGAAAACCTGCTCAACAGACCTTAGTTTTTCCTTGGTTTGCTGTAGGATAAGCTTAGAGGAGATCTTGTGTCTATTTATGCGTATGGAAAGTATCATGCGGACATGCAGTTTGAATGCCTCCCACACTATCCCCACTGAAGCTGACCCCGCATTGGATTGGAAGTAATGGGTCCATTCTCGTTGGATACTCTCCAAGTCCGTGAGGAAGGTGAGCCAAATGGGTTCAGCCTCCAGATGCGGATCGAAGGGGTGGAGGGAAGGTGTAGGGTAGCCCAGTATGGTGAGTGGTCTGAGAGGATCCTGACACCGAATCCCACATCAAGGAGGTCCGGGATCAGAGTGGGGGACAGCATAATCATATCTATGTGAGACATTGCGGCTTGTGAGGGAGTGAAGCAGGAATAGGCGGTAGTGTTAGGGTACTTATGCCTCCAGGTATCTGTCATGGCGAATTCCAGGAGGAACCTGCCAAACCTAGTAGAAGTGTGTTGGGTTGATGTTGGGGTGGGCGAATGGGAACTGTCAAGGAGAGGGTTGATGACCATGTTAAAGTCCCCTAACCATATGGCGGGCACCGTGGGGTGCTGGGTCATGAACATCACTGACTCCCTCAGAGTGGTAAACTGAAATGGTGGGGGGATGTAAAATGGCAGGACCTCAAGTCCATCGAAAGTGGCGTGAAAGAAGAGGAACCAGCCCTGTCGATCCGACTGTAGGCTGTGGAGTTGGAACTGTACCCACATGGCAATGAGGATAGCAACAGAGGTATTGGTGTAGGGGGCCTGGTAAACCCACCCCACCCAAGGCTTCTTGAGTGCCATCTGCATTTGACCCGTTATGAGTCTCTACTAGAACAGAAACATCTGCACGCATGGCTTTGAGGTGGGAGAGGACAGCCAATCGCTTAGGTTTGGCTCTCAGTCCCCACACATTCCACATTACTATCTTAAGGGACGCCATAGTCGTGATGGTACTGACTGGGAGTGCAGTCGGATCAACTAGGGGCGGCCCGTGTCCACCCCCACACATAATATAATTTCTGTATACAGTATCATATTGTGGAACATGGGTCCCGGTGTTTGGTATATGATGGTGCCCTACGAGTGGGTCATAAAGGGCAGCATAGAAGCCGCAACAAGCCAGCAGGGCATCATGATGGCGAGGAGGCAACCAGGGGAAAACAGCAGCAGATAATCAAACGTATATAGCAGTGTAAGACATGTCAGATAATACAATGAGCAAGTAAACAGTAACATCAAAAAAATAACTTTGCCAGCTCTGGCCCAGCGCGGCAGTTCAAACTTGTGGCAGCCCTCCACTGCCATGGGGGTTGCTGCTGGCCAGGGAAAGAAAACTTGATGTAGCAGTGATTTGCATCTGCATTGATGGGAGTGGGGGGAAAGTGCATGGGGAATGGAGGTCCAGATGCATTCTTGCCTGTCCCTGGGGGTGTGCATCGAAAGTGCACAACGGTGCTATGTGGGATAGCATATAGATGCTAAGGGGGTGCAGGTGCATTGTTCGAGAGTGGCTGCATGGATGCGTTTGGGGGACAGTGCATATCAGGGGGACTAGGGTGAAGATGGCGGTGCGCTTGTTGCCCCGTGCCGGACCAGGAGAGGGGAGTTTGGGTAGTTCAGGGGCACTACCCAGAGTGCCCCAAGTGTGTCCAAAAAGGGGGACAAAAAGAGAGGGGGGTAGTAGTTGGGGGGGGGGGGGGTGGGGTTGGACAGACCGAGGTCAACTTACGGTTCAGAGGGAATGGTAGGATCAAACGTCTCGAAAGTCCCGATCAGCAAGGCGCATCTGTGAGATGTGACCAGGATGTTAGGATGGTGCAGGGGCAGCTGCGTCCTTTCTCTCCAGCCATGGAATGACCGTGGAGGGGTCCTCAAAGTGTGCCTTGCCGTCTCAAATCACACGGAGGCGCGCTGGGAACAACATGGCGTAGGCCAAGTGATGATTGCGCAGTTGTCGTTTAGCTTCAGAGAACTGTACCCTCTTCTTCTGGACCTTCTTGGAGAAGTCTGGGAATACTGCGATGTGCCGGTAGATGGTGTCCCGGTAGTTTAGTAGCTTCGCTATGAAGATGCACGGAGGGGCTCCGGTTGGTGGTGGTCTTGCAGCGAGCCGGTGCGCGCGTTCCACTACGAACGTGGAGAAGGCCTCCCTGCCAAAGTTGGTGATGAGGAGGTTTTCCAGGAGCCCCGCGAACCTGAGGTTACAGTGGCGGAGTCTGTTTTCCATGTCATCCTGCTTGCTGAGGATGGCATTAAGTTGGTACTGGAGCCATTCCGTGGTGATCTGTAATGGCGGGATGTTATCTTCTACTTGCCCGATCCTGCGCTCCGTTTCGGTCACCCTCTCCCTCAGCTTATGAATGTCCTGACAGATAAGGGAAATGTCTACTTTGACCTCCTATTTTGGACGTGAGGGTCGTTTGGCACAGGGAGACGGCATCGAGGATGCGGGTAGTGTCTCCGGAGGGTGGGCCTTCCTCCCCCGAGGCAGGCGCGGAGCCATCTTCCTCCGCTGTGTCTCGTTTGTCATTTCGGTATTAATCAAGTTTCGCCAAAGCTCCCTGAGCAAGCTTCGGTGGCTACATGAGTCCCGAAGGTTCTCTAGGCAGATCAGGTATTGTGTTCCAAAAATTAGGATGATTTAGCCCCAAAGGATGAGAATGGGCACCCGGAGCTCTCACTCTGCACTCCTTACGCCATACAGCTTCAGGCCACACCCCCCCCCCCCCCTATCAGGTTTCTAGTTTCTGAATATCCGCTAAACGTGTCAGTAACCAGGCAACAAATTGCTTCCCTGTACAAAAGGTCTGGAGATGATTCTCTGCCTGTGCTTGACAGATGAGTCATTGGTGAGAGAAGCAGACATCGGGGTGCTGTACTATGCCAATTGGCAAGAGTGTGAACTAAAAGTAGTTTAACTCTTTTGCTGTTACTAACCTATACATCGGCAGCAGTGCGGAGTTAACCAACTCCTGGCTGCTGTGTAAATCTGACAAGCCGGCTGTCAGGTGGTTGATGGGCTTCCTGTAGTGTGCCCACACCGTGATTCTTGGGTTCTGTGGGCCCAGGACCCTATGGCGGGTGTCACTAGGGAAAGAGGAGACTACAAATTGGCAGGCAGCGTGGTGCAGCAGCTCGGCTGTGGGTCCTCTCCTCCATGGCGGCTTCCAGCTCCTTCCCTCCTCCTCCTAGGCATCAAATAAGATCGCCTGTCCTTTCAGTCAATTGGGTGACCAGTGTCAAAACCTGCTTCCTGATTGGCCGGGAGGATGATCAGTGTTACAACAGCAAATATTCATTCGCTGTTGTAACACACCAGGGTGGGATCGAAGCGCACGCTCTGCGACCCGAGCCCACCCTATATTTAAGCCTTTTAGAGCCTCTGGCTCTAATCGGTGCTTCAAAAAAACAGCCCCTCCCCGTTAGAATTCATGCACTGGTGTTCTGAAAGGGGTCGGACACATGGATAGGGGAGGTGGTGATGGACAAGGTAGGCGGCGCCTGTGCACCTTTTAATAGACGGGCCACCCCTGCACGCAATACGTCATTTCTGAGTTTGGCTTTCAATTTCCCCGGCCTCTATGGCTGGGAGTTTAGCTAATGGAGCACAATCTTCAGTGGAAGGCAGGTAAGACATTAGGGGTCCAGTGGACACCTGTAAAAATTAAAAAAAAAAATTTTACCCCCTTACACACCCATACAAGCATAAACACATGCGTTGGGGGCGCCTACGTATGAAGTTGTGCACTACCTATGTTGCGTATTGCCATACAGCGATAATTCTGAGGCCATTATTCATGGTTCTCTTTTAATATTTTTATCTTAGGTCTGGTATGGATTTTGAGGGGAACCCCCATGCCCAAATTTTGTACAATAGCGGCATGGGGTCCCCCTAAAATCCATGCCAGACCCTTGTCTAAGCATGCAGCCTAGCAGGCCAAAAAGGGGGGGGGGGGGAGCGAGCAAGGGCCTCTTTCCCACAACCCTGGCCAGTGGTTGGGGGGGTCTGCGGGCAAGGGGCTTATCGGAATCTGGGGCCCGCAGAGCAGATCGAGCCCCCATCCCCCCCCCCCCAACACATGAATGAGTATGAGGTACGTAGTACCTCTACCCATTCACTGAAAAAGTGAGTCAAGACCCAACACAAGTTTTTGACAATTCCTTTATTAAAAATGAAAAACAATATCCCCGGTGAAGATTCATCATTAACCACGATGCCCGCTGCCACCACCTAACCTGAAAAAAATAAAAATAAAATAATGGTCTGGTATAGATTTTTAGGGGAGGGGGGGATCCAACGCCGTTTTTTTTCCCGGCGCTCCTTAACCAGCCAATGTTAAAGATGCCAGTGGCCGCTGGCTCCTAAAATTTGCATCTGAACAGATGCTTAGGAAATTCGCAGTGGAAACAGAGGGGGAATTCACACTGGACATGTGTGAAGGTAACCTTAGAGTAGGGAATGGTAAAGACTCTGTCCAGTTGGAGAGATTTTTCCTTTACTTCCTGTCCCAGAGGCACAGTGAGATCTAAGATGAGATATCACCAAAGTATGCATTAGATAATTTCTCTTCACCTCCTGTTCTTGTGACAACTCACACGTTTCAGATTTTTCATCACTTCACTAGGACCAATCATCGCGAGGGTGACACTACCTAGTTGGTACACACACTGCAATAAAGAGGGTCTATCCTTCTGTATTCTATAACAGTATTCTATAAAAAAAAAAAAAAAATCTTTGGCTTTACATACACTTTAATGACCCAGCTGGTCTCTTTACCCCCATAGTTTTCGGTAGCAGGGCAGAAGGTTTTTTCCTCCAGTTAATTTTGACCTTTTAGCCCTTCAATAATACGTGTCCTTGAACATTTTTTTTTTTTTTTTTGGTGGTCTCAGATCCCAGGACCCATCTCGGAGGAGGCCGAGGCCCGCCGGGCTGAAAAGAAGAAAGCTCAGAAATCCCTGCGAAAGCAGAAAGAGAAGGAGGAGAAGGAAGAGAGGCTGAGGAGGGAGGCCGAGGAGGCTGAGAAGAAAAGATTTGCAGCAATGAGTGACCGGGAGAAGGTGAGACATTTCAGAGTTGATTTTCACTGATTCTTTTTCATCATTCCATCCTAAAGCCTGGTACACACGATCAGGGTGTTGGCCAACCGAGTGTCCGATTTTTGTCTTCAGGGCGTGTGCCTGGAACTTGTCTTGCATACTAACGGTACACAATTGTCGGCCAACAAACACGAATGTAGTGACGTACTACGAGGAATTTCAGCTCTTGAGCGCCACCCTTTGGGCCCCTTCTGCTAATTTTTGTGTTTGGTGAGCATTGATTCCGAGCATGCGTGTTTGTACGTTCAACATTTGTTTGACGGATTTGTGTACTGACCATACAAAAATCTGACGTGGAGCCGCTGTCCGCCGACAATTTACTAGCCTGTCATCCAACATTTGTTGGCAGAAAGTTGGACAACAATAGTCAAAATTAGCTTACAAAGGGCCAGATTTTAGGCCAACAGTCTGTCAACAGACAATGCCCTGCCAACAATCGCATCGTGTGTGTACGAGGCTTTAGAATAGTTTAGGCATTTTGAACATCGAAACAGTTTTGATGTTTTGCAATGGAATCCTTTGCCTGTGCTGTTTTTAAAGTGATTGTAAAGGCTGAAGGTTTTTTACCTTCATGCATTCTATGCATGTAGGTAAAAACCTTTTAAAAAAAAAATAACCCTTTTTTTTTTTTTTTTTTTATATATATATATATATATATATATATATATATATATATATATTTCGGAAAAAGAAACTTGCCTTTTTTATAACCACTTTTAGTGGACTCAGTGAATTCTTTAACCAGACTGAATTTTGTTAAATGCTTCTACTAATATTGGGGGGAAATATTCATGGATATCCTACAGGTTAAGAAATCGAAAAGAAATGAAATCTGGTGATTCCTAGCACTGATGAAGGGGGAATCGCGTTTGCCCCCAAAACGCGGTTGCTTTGTGATTATATTGTAAATCGTTAGCGACTTGAACTCTTTCTTCATTTAGTTTGGTGCTTTTGGTTGTCTTTTTTTAATCGCATTATGACCATCTACTGAAGGGGATTCTTGCTTTGTTGAATGATTATGTTTTGTCTGTGCTATTGAAATAATAGGTATTAAAGGTCCAGCACCTCTTGGATTCGTCTTTTTGGAGCTTTCAGTCTTTGATATCCTTCTGTTTTCTTTACAGAGAGCTCTGGCAGCAGAACGTAGATTGGCTGCTCAGCTCAGCCTCGGCAAAGAGACCGCTGGGAGTAATGGAAGGTAGGGATTGTTGACACCTAGCTGAGACTATAAGAGGAGGGGGTTCTAGCTTGAGCCCGGGTTCACACTGTAGCGATGCGGGAACCAGCAAGATTCCAGCACCGGTTCCCACATCGCATCTCTCCTGCAGACAGTTCATACAGCCCTCTGCGAACCGCTGGAAGTGTCAATACAATGTAAATGACACCCCCAGATCAGTTCACAGATCACAGTGCGAACTGTGTATTCGGACAGGCATCGGATCGCATGAGTGAGAACACCCATGTGATCCGATTCCAGTGCGGGGAAAAAAGTCCCTGCACTCCTTTTTTTTTTTTTTTCTGCGAGTTCAACCATACAACTGTATGGCTGAATTCACATCGCACAGACATCGCATGTGATCGGCACCTGCGGTGCGGGTGCGAATCACATGCGATGTCTGAGATTGCTATAGTGTGAACCTGGGCTGAATTGAATATCATTTTATTGTTGCATGCTATCATTTTTAAAAAACTTTTTTCTATGTGTTGTTTGTAATTATATGTACATGGGGGCAGCCATCTTTGCTCTTCTTATACCCCTGGCTCTCTTTCCTGCTGTGTAGTGCTACACAATAGTTTCTCTTTACCGCTCATCCTCACAATACAAATCTATCAAGTCTGCTGACTGAGTGAATAACTCCCAGAGAGTCCTTTACTTTCAAAGACTGGGCGTGCAAAATCGCGTGCAGCCCTGCTTACAAACCAATCGGCTTCCAAGTTTTATTGTCAAAGCTTAATTGAACAAGCTGAAGTTAGAAGGCGATTGGCTGCCATGCACGGCTGTACCAGATTTTGAGTGGTCCAGTTATAGTTTTGCTGGCCATACACTATACGAAAAACCAGCCGAAATTCGGTCATTTAGACAGTTCTTCCGTTTTTCAGCCATTTAATGGGCACAGGTCGGTAGGGATGTTTTTGAGCTTAAAAAACGAAGGACAAGTTTGGAAATTTTCTGCCGAACAAATGTTGAATTGAAAGGTAATGCGTTTCCCGTCCAAACTGTTTGCAATAGGTATATGTGAAAAAAACAAATAAAAAACAGTTTCATTTATTTCATTGAACGATTTATCAGTCATTACATGATGGTACTATCGTTTGCTCTCACGGCCGAACGTTTGTTTTTCAAAAATGGGTTTGAACGAATTTTCGTATAGCGTAATAGTGTATGGCCAGCATTCACACTTCAGCGTTTTGAATCTGCCCGCGATTTGAAAGCGCCGAAGTGTGAATGACAAATCCTGGGACTTGCATTTGAGATGCCATTCATTTGAATGACCCCTCAAATCGCAATGCGGGTCTGCCGCAATTGTCACGTGATAAATTGCGCTGCAATCGCGGCGACCCGCATAGCGCCCGAAAGTAGCGCCTGAACTTTTTTGGCGACCTCCCTCATCAGTGCTTCTTATATCTTATGTCAACCATTCTGCAGTTAGGAAGAACAATTGTAGTTTTACTCCATCAGCAAGATCCCTCTGCCATAATTCCGACTTTGTTCCTGCACACCTGGGAGATATGTGTGTTCTCTTCAACCTTTCTGTTCCTCCTCCTCATGTTACATTCTCCATAATATATAAGAATTAAAAATAAAGAAAAAAAATCCCACAGGGTGTGTCAGAGCCCCCAAATTATCTGAAAGATATAAGAAACTGTCCAGATGTTTAAATTCTTCAGCATCTGAAAATTAAAACCTCAGTTTTTGGTGGACTGATCCTCCTGCAGAAAAAGACGCAAATGGTCCATTCAGCCTTTTTTTTTTTTTTTTTTGGGTTAGACTAAGGTTATGTCAAACATGTTTAACCCCTTTTATTGACGCACATATGCTGACTTACGGAAGGTCTTTCTTCGTTGGGCCACATGCAGTATCTCACAAAAGTGAGTACACCCCTCACATTTTTGTAAATATTTTCTTCTATCTTTTCATGTGACAACACTGAAGAAATGACACTTTGCTCCAATGTAAAGTAGTGAGTGTACAGCTTGTATAACAGTGTAAATTTGCTGTCCCCTCAAAATAACTCAACACACAGCTATTAATGTCTAAACCACTGGCAACAAAAGTGAGTACACCCCTAAGTAAAAATGTCTACATTGGGCTCAAATTGTCAATATTTTGTGTAGCCACCATTATTTTCCAGCACTGCCTTAACCCTCTTGGGCATGGAGGTCACCAGAGCTTCACAGGTTACCACTGGAGTCCTCTTCCCCTCCTCCATGACGACATCACGGAGCTGGTGGATGTTAGAGACCTTGCGCTCCTCCACCTTCCGTTTTGAGGATGTCCCACAGATGTTCAATAGGGTTTTAGGTCTGGAGAAATGCTTGGCCAGTCCATCACCTTTACCCTCAGCTTCTTTAGCAAGGCAGTGGTTGTCTTGGAGGTGTGTTTGGGGTCGTCATCATGTTGGAATACTGCCCTGCGGCCAAGTTTCCAAAGGGAGGGGATCATGCTCTGCTTCAGTATGTCACAGTACATGTTGGCATTCATGGTTCCCTCAATGAACTGTAGCTCCCTAGTGCCGGCAGCACTCATGCAGCCCCAGACCATGACACTCCCATCACCATGCTTGACTGTAGACAGGACATACTTGTCTTTGTACTCCTCACCTGGTTGCCGCCACACACGCTTGTCACCATCTGAACCACATACGTTTATCTTGGTCTCATCAGACCACAGGACATGGTTCCAGTAATCCATGTCCTTAGTCTGCTTGTCTTCAGCAAACCGTTTGTGGGCTTTCTTGTGCATCATCTTTAGAAGAGGCTTCCTTCTGTGACAACAGCCATGCAGACCAATTTGATGCAGCGTACGGCGTATGGTCTGAGCACTGACAGGCTGACCCCCCCAACCCTTCAACCTCTGCAGCAATGCTGGCAGCACTCATACGTCTATTTCCCAAAGAGAACCTCTGGATATGACGCTGAGCACGTGCACTCAACTTCTTTGGTCGACCATGGCGAGGCCTGTTCTGAGTGGAATCTGTCCTGTCCTGGTAAACTGCTGTATGGTCTTGGCCACCGTGCTGCAGCTCAGTTTCAGGGTCTTGGCAATCTTCTTATAGCCTAGGCCATCTTTATGTAGAGCAACAATAATTTTTTTCAGATCCTCAGAGAGTTCTTTGCCATGAGGTGCCATGCTGAGCTTCCATTGACCAGTATGAGAGAGTGAGAGCAATAACACCAAATTTAACACACCTGCTCCCCATTCACACCTGAGACCTTATAACACTAACGAGTCACATGACACCGGGGAGGGAAAATGGCTAATTGGGCCCAATTTAGACATTTTAACTTAGGGGTGTACTCACTTTTGTTGCCAGTGGTTTAGACATTAATGGCTGTGTGTTGTGTTATTTTGAGGGGACAGCAAATTTACACTGTTATACAAGCTGTACACTCACTGCTTTACATTGTAGCAAAGTGTCATTTCTTCAGTGTTGTCACATGAAAAGATAGAAGAAAATATTTACAAAAATGTGAGGGGTGTACTCACTTTTGCGAGATACTGTATATGTTTTTCCAGAAAGTGTGCTGCACAGTGCTCTCAGCACAGAGACTGACTGAGCTGTCACAGGAGTCTCCTACTAATTAATGATCAGGAGCTGGGTGGACCGTACCTGATCACTGTGATTAGCTATGAGTGATCAGTCACTGTATAACCCACCCTGGTGTTTTTTTTTTATTATTATTATTTATTTATTTTCTTTTTCCTCTTGTTGAATGAAGAAAAAGATACATTGTATACTTAAAAGATGCATTGTATCTTTTTCCCCTTGCTAGAGAAGACAAGTGTAAACCAAAGTTGTGTAAAATAAAGATAAAATAGCTAAATGAGGGTTTGATCTAGGTTAGGGTCAAAGGTCATACTCAAAACCAGGGTCAGTGGATTTTAGATGGGTTTAAAAAAATAAAAGCATTTTTACTTTACTGTCAGTTTTCGAATGTTTTAGGTAGGATATTAAAAAAAAAAAAAAAAAAGCAAAATTGGTGCTGTTGTTTCTGGGCCCTGCTACAGGTAAAAACAACAAACGTGTGTTAAGGTATGTTTTGTTGTACCTTTTGTCCTGAAGGGGTTAAATTCACCTATTACTGATTGACTTCTGCTGGAAGTCTATTTCAATCATCCACTACTCGCAGGAGGATGCTTTGACATGAAGGCAGAAACCAGCAAGGAAAAGGGTGACTTGTTGGGTCATTTAGAGGAGTAGTGAGCTGCAATTTGCAGAAGCATCTCACCGCTTGGCACTGCCATAGCAGCTAGGAGGGTTTTGTTTTTTATCAAGTTCCCACTGCTCTAGGTCATGGTGTATCTAGTGTTAATTAAGCCTATAATAAGGCTTATCTGTGGTACAGTGAATATCTCCTAAACTTGCACCAGTTAGGAGATGTCACTGGCTGCTTCAACTGTCAATGTCACCGACACTGACCGCGCCGTCCATTCAGAGTGCTGTGCCATAAACCGTGACTCTCGTAGGCATCTGCAGGAGAAAAATCATCGCTGCCCGGCCAGAATGCCCATGAACCTGAACTGACAACGGAGCCGACACCCCGCCGGAGGGCTTCGTTTTACAGGTATGTTTGCCTTAGGCTGGATTCACACCTTTGCATTTTTAGTGCTTTTTCCATTTGGCAGATTTGCACTACAGAACGTGTTCCATAGGAAACCATGTTAAATGGACTGTAGTGCAAAATGCAAAAAACACTAAAAATGCATAGGTGTGAATCCAGCCTTAAATGTGTTAGCATGCAGTGCATACTAGCACACCATGACATTAATCTGCAGGGGGGGCTTTTTTTTTTTTTTTTTTTTTTTTTTTTTTTCCTTTAATAGAATTTACTACCACTTTAACTGCTGAGTGAACATAGAAATGTGAAATCTTTATCTGCAGTTTATAGTATTAACAGATTAGCTGAATGGCTGGATTACCTTTTGCCGCTGCACTTGTTTATGAGAATTCAGTTCTGCAATGTTCTATAATTGTTTTTATGGTATCACACTAGGCTATAAATTCTAGCTTCCAGCATGCACCTGACCTTTTTCGATTTTTTTTTTTTTTGCAGGAGATGCTGGCTATGCGGAGAGTCTCTTTTAGGAAAAGTGCCTTTTGAATACCTCGATTTCTCCTTCTGCTCTACCCGCTGTTTACAGGAACATCGCCGGAGCCAGTCCAGCAAATCTCAGAAGTAACTACTTGTCCTCTACCCAGAGGAGATGGTGTGTCCATGAACTGTGAGATAAGGACCCTGTGAACATACATATGAGTTTAGAAATTGGCTCCGTGTGTGGTCACTCCTCATCATGTCATTACTACTACGCTGGAGGAGTCTTCCTATCCTGGTTTTAAATCACGGGGGCATGTACAACAAGGTTTTCTAAGTGAAAAACCAATGAATAAGAATATTGAAAGTGCTGTCAGCTTAAGAAACGAAGAGCCAAGTTCTTTACTAAAGAGTTCCTTATATCAGACCTCCGGAGCACTCAAGGAACTTTGTAACCTTCCTGTGCTAATAGCAATGTCCTGAAAGTAAGATCAAGGGGTGCACAGTGCCATGTGGGGGACCCCAAGAGAAGTCCTGACACTGCAGGGGTTCCAAATGCCTGGACTTTCAGACAGTTGAACTTCCACTTAGAGATAAGGTGGGTCTCTTGGTGCTCTGGAAGGCTTGGATTAACATTCTCAAAGCCAGGCATTTCTGCTCACACAAATGAAGTGAGATAGTGGACAGGCTGACTAATTAGGAAATTCTTGTTATCCATCACAATTTTAGCCAACGGCATCTACTGAATAAATATTTATTACTATATTACAGATTTTGAGAAATGTGTTCTTTTTTGTTTTTTTTATCCTTTTACTGAGCTATCAGATGAGTGATGTTTGGTGAGATTCTACTAAAGCCAATTGGGGTGAAATGCTTATGTGGTTGTTACCTTGTGGGCAATATGGATTTCCAACAAAATATTGATTTGGAGTATTAGTTGAGCTTTGGTACACTTTTTTTGTTGTTAACTGCTTCAGATCCACGCTATAGCCGCTACAGCTACAAAGCGGATCTGCTTTGCCGGGAGGCCGTCAATAGACGTCCTTCCCTTCACATGATCGCCACGCCCCCCTGAAGGGCGCGTGCGGCGCGCGCTGTGATCACCCGAGTCAATGAGACTCGGGTGATCACAGATCAGAGTATCGATCCCGGCCCCTTACCACATAATCAGATGTCAGCCAATGACAGCTGATCAAGTTATGTAAACAGAAGATCGGTAATCGGGGTTTTTTTTTCTTCTCACACTGACAGCGTGAGGAGAAAAAAAAGCCGATCACTGGCTTCTGTTGAAGAGACATTGGTCCTGAAGAGGAAGAGGCGAAGCCGTCTTTTATGTGTCCACCAGTACCGCCTGCCAGTGCCACGAATCAGTGCCCACCAGTACATAAGTGCCAGCAGTCAGTGGTGCCAATCAGTGCCACCTAGCAGTGCTGCCTATCAGTGTCACCTGCAAGTGCCCATCACTGCCTCCCATCAGTACCGCCTATAGGTGCCCATCAGTGCAGCCTCATCAGCGTACATCAATGAAGGGGAAAAATAACCTGTTTGCAAAATTTATTAACAAAATATAAAACGGTTTTGTATTTTTTTTTTTTTTAAATCTCGGTCTTTTTAAAAAAAAATTTAACAAAAAATAAACCCAGAGGTGATCAAATACCACCAAAAGAAAGCTCTATTTGTGGGGAAAAAAAATGATAAATCATTTGGGTACAGTGTTGTATGACCGCGCTATTGTCATTCAAAGAGTGACAGCGCTAAAAGCTGAAAATTGATCTGGGCAGGAGGGGGGTTTAGGTGCCCAGTAAGCAAGTGGTTAAATTAAACCTGATGTGCAAAGCAATGATACACCTACCTCCCCTCCTCAGCAACATGCACCCACCTTTTCTTTATCACCCCCCCAGTTTTTGAGCATAGAGAGGAATCCCTCTGTACACTAGGCTAAAGACGGTCTCCCCACCCCCCAGTGCTGGAGCAAAGACCAGGAACCAGCCATATCTGATAGGATAAAAGGGAGTGAGATGCATACTCCACCTACCCAAAAGTATGGGGCATTTCTTGTCTCTTTTAGCAGCTGAACGAAGCTCGGCGGACAAATGCAAGTGAAAGTATGTGCAGCTGAGGCACATTTTCGAAAAAAAAAAAAGAAATGCAATGCATGTACAATAAACAGCTCCCACTGCAATTCTCCCCCTATCTCCACCATTGTGCCCCACAGGCTGACCAATCTCGGATCTAGCACTGATACTTTTCTGGGCTAAATGATTCCAGAGCTTTAGGAACCCAACCCCTGGGGTTAAATGATCAACCCGCCATTGGATAACGAAAGAACGCTGCAGGAATTGGTGCCATGTCATTATGCAGTGCCATTCTCTGCAACATTAATAATCTGCCTACCTCCCAGAGGAGGAAAAGGACCTGTGATGTAGCCAGACAGAAGACACATGGAAGAATGATATACAATATATACCAAAAAAAGAAAAAGGAGCAGAGTGATGACCTTATTAGAATGCCGCTGCTCCTTTACTGTCACACCAGGCAGATTCTGATTTTTTTTTTTTTAACTTTTTTTTTTAAGGAGTGCTCCTGACCAACTTATACTGGTGCTGCCCTTGAGGTCCAGATTAAAGTCTTTTCGGTCTGGGTACCTGGATTACTAAACTGACCACAGATTTACAAAATCCTCTTTCAGATAAATCGGCTTATTTGCCTGCTTGCCTTAAATTTAGCTTTATTCTATGGCTACAGCCATTAAATATTGGGATTGTACTTGCAGATCAGCCTTTCAACTTTTTTGTTATTCTTTCCAAATCAGTGCATATACATACAAGCTTGTCATACAGTGGCGGCTGGTGCTCAAAATTTGTGGGGGGGCGCAAACAAACTGAAAAAAAAAAGCCCATCAAACGCAGCCACTGTGCCATATCAAACGCTCCCACTGTGCCATCAAATACAGCTACTGTGCCCATCTTATGCAGCCTCACTGTCCCATAAAATGCAGCCTGTATTCAATGCAGCCTGTGTTCACCCCGTTCTCTGCGGGAGGTCCGGACCGGCACTAACCTTGCTCTGGCATCCTCTCCTCCTGTTGTATCTCCTTCAGTGGGCAGCGGCGGTGGAGAAGTCCGCATCTCATACTTCCGTTTTTCTCTCTCGGGCGCAATGGGAGAGAGAGAACCAGAAGTGACATCCAACTCGGATGTCAATGAAACCACCCGGCTGTAGTATTAGATACTATGGGTGCTGGGCAGAAGCTGCTCGGCGCCTCGGAATGCACCGCAAGGCAGAAGCTGCTCGGCGCTTCGGAATGCGCCGCAAGGCAGAACAAAAGCCTGCAAATGAAGCGCCGCGTCTGCAATCTCTACATAGACGTTGCGCTTCCTATAGTGCACCTTGTCTGGCGCCCGAACACAGTGCACTTAAGGACCCTTTATTTTTATTTTTAAAGGGCCATTTAAAAAATTTTTTTTTTTTTTGTGACTTGCCTGTAGGGGGTGGCGCCCGAGCGCCCCCTATGGATGGGCCGCCACTGTTGTCGTATATGTTTTGTGCCGTATGTCGATCTAGTATTGTTGGTGTCCTATTTAGTAGTTTGCTATTATCAGCCCTTTTCTTCTGCATAAAAATGTCAGACACCAGTTTGTGACACCCGCACAAAGGCAGAACATACAGACTCCATGCATAATGAATGGGGGGAATCAAAACCAAGACCCCAGTGGCTAACCAGCATGTTGCCATGTATATGTACTGCATAAATACTCTTGTGGAAGCCCCCCTCCCTAACAATGGTCAGCTGGAATGTTAGTCTTATGGTGCACATAGATGTACATTAAAAGCTGTTGGTCAATACAGCTGGGGAATCACAAGATCTACGAGTTCTTTACGGATACAATATCTGCCTTTCACAGAGTCTTTTAGAATATAGTGAATTTTATTATTTACATGGTCATTGCCCACCATTAGCAGAGATGGTTGTTGGCACTGTGCACCTCTGGGTCAAATCTGATCAACCTGTGGCCTTCAAACTCTTAGCAAACAAGTCCCAGCAATACCATAGCTGCAGCCTGCTTGGACTTGTAGTCCTCTGGATCCCAGAGGACCACAGCTTGCCCATTTCTGGTTCTACCAGGCTTCACACTTTTTGAATATGAACCAGAAACTTTTATATCTCGTGACCGAATTGACAGAACGGCATAGACCATCCCAGGATATTTATTTTCCTGGCCACAGATCTCGACTGTCCAACTACGAACAATAACACTTTGAAGCACAGCTTCAGACTTTGATGTGACATTATAATAAAATTGTATTTTGTGCTGTTGAAGATTGACGATGAACCTCAGTAGATGGGAATGGCAGAATCTCATCTTCTTGGTAAAGTGCCGTTCAGGATGGGTCGGTCCAGAAAGACGGCCGTGGGCCAGTCTGGAGCATGTTCTAGTTCCAGTATGGTGATGCGATTCGGTTGCGACAGGCTTAGAATATTGCTGGGTACATACAGGGTAATCTGTGGCCCTCGAGCAGGCCAGTATCTTCCAATGTTGAAGCCGTTTATCCAAACCTGGCCCTGCAGGAAAATAAGAATAAGCCAATAAGAATACAACATACAAAACAATAAGTGGATTTCTAGCATGGGCATAACAATACATAATGTTACCATGATTGGCCTTGCAGTAAATTGGACATAGGAAAAAAGTTTAACCCCTCAGGCATCAACCCGGTACCGCTTTTTAGAGCTTGCAGTCAGCATTTTAGTGATAACTGATGGGCCTAAAAGCCGCTTGTCTGTTATCCTAAAGGAGTGGGAGGGGACGTCCCCCCCCCCCCCTCCCGCCATGCTTCCCGGGCCTCTCGTCCCACCAGGAGACCCAATCCACGACCCGGCACTTCCTCCGGCTAGGCTGAGACTGGAACGAAGCCAGAAACGGCTTTGATCTATGTAAAAACGTCACTTCCGGTTTACTCGGCTGGCAATGGCGCAGATTTAAAGAAATATGACAGTATTCAGAATCGCCGTTTTTGGCGATCTGAATACTTTTAGGTGCAAAGGAAGGATTTGGGGTCTTTTAGACCCCCGATCCCTCCATAAAGAGTACCTGTCACCACCTATTACTGTCACAAGGGATGTTTACATTCCTTGTGACAGCAATAAAAGTGATCAGAATTTTTTTTTTTTTTTTTAAAAGGGACAATGTAAAAAAAAAAAAAAAACCCCAAATAAATAATAAAAAAAAAATTCAATTGCCCGCATTCTCGCGCAGCAAAGAAAATGCATGCATAAGTCGCGCCCGCATATGTAAACTGTGTTCAAATCACACATTTAGTATCGCCGCGATCGTTGGAGTGAGAGCAATAATTCTAGCAAAAGACCTCCTCGGTAACTCTAACCTGGTAACTGTTACATTTTTTTTAAAGGGTCGCCTATGGAGATTTTTTAGGTACCATAGTTTGTCATCATTCCACAAGGGTGCACAGTTTCAAAGCATGACATGTTTGGTATGTATTTATAACATCCTCTTTTACATTATACAAAAAATTAGGCTAACTTTACTGTTTAGTTTTGTTTTTTTTCATTCATAAAGGTGTCTTTTTTTCCCCAAAAAATTGCGTTTGAAAGACCGCTGCCAAATACCGCGTGGCATAAAATATTGCGACGATCGTCATTTTATTCTCTAGGGTCTCTGCTAAAAAAAAATAGATATAATGTTTGGGGGTTCTAAGTAATTTTCTAGCAAAAAAATATGGATTTTAACTTGTAAGCAACAAATGTCAGAAATAGGTTTAGGCATGAAAGGGTTAAACCCATTGACGGCATAGTGCGTTAAGCTACATTGTAGTGCACGGCTTTACTAAAAGTGGTCCCTTTTTTTTGCGTTTTGGCACATTTGACAACCCAATTGAATTAAAGCGGACCTTTCACTAAATTTCACATCAGAATGCAGCTCTGCCTGCTGATGTGAAATCATCCAACTGTCCGTTGGTTAACAAAATATTTTTTCGTCTTTTTTAACCTTTTTGTGTGTTCCAACTTTCTGGTTCTTCTTAGGCACTGGTGACGTGGCCAGGGCCTCACAGATGTCCCTTGGGATGGCTACAGCACCAGTACCTTCCATGGAGCTCTCATTCCTAAACTGAGATCTTGCAAATCTTTAGGAACAAGACTGTTTTTTTTTTTTTTAACATTTTAACAGAGGAGTGTATTGGCTCACAAGTCATGTGCAAGATGAACCACATCATGTGCTACATCTTTGGCATGTGCCATGTACCAATACAATAACCTATTGATATTAAAAGATCCCCGCACAAAAAAAAAAAAAAAAAAAAAGCTTGCACCGATTTTATCAATGCAACTCGTCAAGATCTGCAGAAGTGCGTTACTGTGTATCGCTGTGAGCTTCGGGGTGTCGTTTGGAATGAATGGCACCACATTACACAAACATGCATAATGTTCATTGACATAACATGCAAATTACTGCAAAGCAACAGTGTGAATCTGCTCTGTTATGTCAGACTTGAAAAATCTACCGGACCATCATCTGCATACTAATTCTCTGCCGAGGGTGAACTGTAAGTTGCACTTTTACTACATTTTTAGTTTTTGTTGCTCTATGTTTTATCTTTTAGATATTGAAAATGAACAGAATTTTCTATGCTGCACAGTTGTCTTTCCCTAAACCGCAGGAGTGATCTACAGTATATTTTAGTAAAATGATCATATTTCTGATCAGAGGCTGATGGTTTCCTTTTTTTTTTTTTTTTTTATTTACCTTTGTCCATTTGGGAAGTTTTAGGAATGTGTCTCCCACCGCACTGATTTGAAAAGTTCCGCTGTAGAAGGTCGGACCACTTCTGTTCTGCAAATTTGCATTCATCCAAATGTGATTATCTGAGACGTGCGGCCAGCCTGCTGCGATTGGGCCATCTATATCGAGCGAGTACACCACCCAATGTCTGAGGATGTCTCCCCCCAGAGTCAGGTTTCCCACCAAACCCTAGAACAAAAAAAAACATTGATGTGCCATAAAAAAAATACATAGACTGCTGTCCACACACTGCTAGTGAAAAGGACGATAAATGTGCTTCCTTTTCAGTCGTGTGTTCATAGTAGAAGGAAAGTGATGTCATTCTCTTTACCTTGAAATCATTCACATCTGCCCCAAAATTGATCCTCCCCATATTTTCCACCAGAACATCCAGCCATTCTCCTGCGATCCCCGTCACATTAACATCCCTGAGGCTGTCTCTCTCCAGCACACCACAGAATCGCTGTGTAAAGAAAAGTGAATACAAGCTTACATGGGAAATATGGGCAATAAAAAACAAACTATTTTCCATCTTGCTGGTGCAAATAAACAGGGTTGTGTTCTCTTACTGTTGGTCTACACAGCAAACCTTATCTATGGGACAGTTGCATCTCCCCTATTGGCTCTAATCCTTTACTAGGCACTAGCTAATCTAGTTTACATTGGTGACTAAAGACACTTCTTATGCCGCGTACACACGAGCGGACTTTACAGCAGACTTTGCCCGGCGGACTTTGACGGACTTATGCTGCGTACACACGAGCGGACTTTACGGCAGACTTTGCCCGGCGGACTTTTCGACGGACTTTATGACAGACTTTCCGAATGAACGGACTTGCCTACACACGATCCACCAAAGTTCGTCGAATTCGTACGTGATGACGTACGACCGGACTAAAACAAGGAAGTTCATAGCCAATAGCTGCCCTAGCGTGGCTTTTTGTCCGTCGAACTAGCATACAGACGAGCGGACTTTTCGACCGGACCCGATTTCGACGGATAGATTTAAAACATGTTTCAAATCTAAGTCCGTCCAACTTTTGAGAAAACAAGGTCCACTGGAGCCCACACACGATCGAATTGTCCGACGAAATCCCGTCTGCCGGGCAAAGTCTGCCGTAAAGTCCGCTCGTGTGTAGGCGACATTATATCTGGTTTTACTGCTCAACTAACCGCTCCAATATCATGCAATCACAGGATACATAGTGCTCTCCGTTTTAAAATGTATTAAAATAACCCCCGCTAAAAAGACACTTACAAGATATTTGAATAAAGCTTACAGGTATACAATTCAAATGCGTCCAGTCGCTCACTACCATGGCTGTGTGACATCACAGGCTCGGCTGCTCCCCTACATCTAGGAGGGGAGGAGCCGAGCCCGTGACATCACGCAGCCACAGTGGTGAGCGAGCGCACAAATTTAAATTGTATATATGCGAGTTATATTCAATTAACTTGTAAGTGTCTTTTTAGCTGGGTTATTTTAATACAATTTAAAACGGAAAGCACTATGTATCCTGTGATTGCATGATATTGGAGCGATGGAAGAGAGTTAAAGGAGGAGTGTGTAGGAGAGATCAATTCTTTACCCACTGCAATCACTCAGGGGGGTTATTGACGCTAAAGAGGGCTGACGTTGAACAGTTGATCGATTGTGGATGAGGGAGATCGTAGAGGAGGGGGGAGTAAAGATTTATATCTGAGTCTGTCTGGCTCATTGTCGATGTGAGCAGGCATAACGGCTGGTGATGGTGTGCACAACCAAGCATTGTCTATAGAGCACGATGGTGAATGATATAAACAGATGTTCACAGCAATCAAGAAGTCACACACATATATATTCACTTATGAACTTTATTTAATGGGAGATTGTCATGAGCATATTGTGTTATTGATGCACATCTTATTGATACTAGATTTACTTTATCATGATAGTAGCGCGCTATATATATATATATATATATATATATATATATATTTTTATATTTTATTTTTACTTTTTTGTATAGTGAGGTGAATTCACTAAGAGTGTACAGCAGCTGCAGCATTTTGATATATTTATTTACAGGATTGTTTATATGTTATTTTGCACTTTAGTGATAGTTAGGGGTGGCGCTGATTGTTACATACACACAATTTAGACCCCAGTAATCAGTTTTCACCTAATACTGGCTGCTGGGAGGGTATTTAGGTCCTCCCCTATTAGTCCCTCTCGCTCCACTATTTTGCTGCTGCCAGATCCTATTGCCATTTATCCTAATATTGCTTCTGCCTTGTTCCTGCTCTGCCTTGCTCCTTTGCCCAGTTTTGTTACCCCTTTTGTATATAGTTAGTTTTTAGGCTTCGTTAGGTTTATTAGTCAAGTATTCTGTCACTGGGTTTTTGGTTCGCTTATATTATGTTTGCAGTGTGCTGGTGTTTGGATGGTTTTTCATTCATGAAAATGTAAATGTCATTCATGTAAATAAATGTCACTTAAAACATACACAGTCTGGTCCCAGTTTCTTGTAGCCACACAGATCTGGGAATCCCTGTTGCGTATTACTGACAGGCAAAGTTATCGTCCCTAGAGAAGACAGACCGAGCCAGATCTTTGCTTGTTCAAAGAGAAGCATGGGCTTGAAAGAGAAAAAAAAAACACCTATACTCACCTAGGTGGAAGCAGCATCAATCCCTCGCCAGCTCTAAGACTGAGAATGGGGTGATCATAGACCAATGATCACTCGGTTCTCAGCCTTCAGTGAGCCGGTGACTAAGTCACCGGCTCTCTGCTCTGCCCCTCCAGCGCTGGCTTGTGGATGGGCCGGGAGAGGCTGGCTCAGGTTCTCAGTGGCTCGCTGGGAGAGGTACCAGTCCAGGCATCTGGGTGGATCCTTACCATATAGTCCAAATCTTTTCAGAGCTTGTACCCACTGTCACGTCAGTCAACAGCAGCCCTTAGCCCGCTGTCGGCTGATAATGGGTCACAGGAGTGCCGTTTCCCCAGAAGTACAGCCAACATACCTTTTTGCTATACTTCTCCTTTTTATTGCTAGTGATACCTCAAATCAGGAGCGAAGGATGGATTGGGCCAGCAATATTGATTTGCAGCAATGGAGTTCTGGGTTTGATCCTCACAAAATGCCATCTACCATGGATTAGAAACATGACCCTTTTTTTACATTTTTTTTCCACCACAGCATTGCGGTGCCCTCTTGTGCATTGTTCACTAATGTATAGTGCAGGGGTCTCCAAACTTTACAAAGGGACAATTTACTGTCCTTCAGGCTTTAGGGGGGCCAGACTTTGGCCAGTGGAAGTAGAAAAGGCCCAAACATCAATGAGAGTAAACAATGGCCCATCATTGGTTTTAGTGGGAGGAATAGTGCCCCATCATTGGTGTCAGTGGGAGAAGTGGTTAAGGATCATTTGTGTCAGTGGAAGGAATAGGGCCTCAAAGGCCAGACAAAGGCAGGCAAAGGGCCACAGTTTGGAGATCACTGGTATAGTGCATTGGAGTGTGATTCACAATATATGGCACCATAAAGCACTGCAGGCATACCCTAAAATTTCAAGTATATCTAAAGCCAAATTTAATTATTTATTTTTCATTTTCAAGAGATGATCTCTCCAAAATATCCTCAAACAGTTTTCACTGGAACTGTTCTGATGACTCCAAATAATTGTGGATTTCCCATCACATTCTGTCCCACTGGATCAGGAGTCTCTAAACTTTCTAAACAAAGGACCAGTTTACAGTCCTTTACAGGAGGGCCGGACTGTGGCCATTGGGAAAAAATTGTCCAGGGTTCAGTGGGAGTAAACAGTGCATCTTTGGCATTCGGGGGGAGAAATAGTGCCCTAGCTTTGTTGTCAGTAGAAGGAATAGTTCCCCATCATTGGTGTCAGTGGGAGGAATAGTGCCCCATCGCTGGTGTCGGTGGGATGAATAGTGCCCCATCGCTGGTGTCGGTGGGAGGAATAGTGCCCCATCATTAGTGTCAGTGGGAGGAATAGTACCCCATCGCTGGTGTCAGTGGGAGGAATAGTACCCCATCGCTGGTGTCAGTGGGAGGAATAGTGCCCCATCATTGGTGTCGGTGGGAGGAATAGTGCCCCATCATTGGTGTCGGTGGGAGGAATAGTGCCCCATCATTAGTGTCGGTGGGAGGAATAGTACCCCATCGCTGGTGTCAGTGGGAGGAATAGTGTCCCACCATTGGTGTCAATGGAAATGCCCCGTTGTTGATGTCAGTAACCAGAATTATCCCCCATTGTTGGTGCCAGTGGGAGGAATAGTGTCTTGCATCTGTAAGAGGAAAAGTGCCCCAAGGGCCAGATAACGGCAGACAAAGGGGCGCAGTTTGGAGACTACTGCACTAGATAATGGTCATCAGGAAAAACAGTAAAGGCCCCGTACACACGATACGAAAATCGGAAGTAAAATTTTGTCCGAATGAACAATCTGCCACTTTTTGGATCGTTAGTATGGTGCTTTCGACAGCAGATTCCGGTTTTTCATCAGACAAAAGCTGGATATGCAGACTATAAAATTTTTGTCGTACGAAAACCAGATTTTCATTTAATTAGCATGGTTTTCGCACGAAAAAAAAAAAATGGAAGAGCAAGACTACACATGCTCGGAAACAAATTAATACATACAATACTATTCAACACATTACGTCACTTCGGAGGTTGAATTCTGTTCTACGAGAATTTTCATATGGCGAGTAACCTCTTCACTTTCGATATGAGACTAGCATGCAACAAAAAACGAACGAACGCTGGTCAGAAAATCTGATCGGATATATGAGGCTTAAGGGTGAATCTCCCAGTGAGGGCACAGACATCAATAAAACCATAAAATTACTCTCCGATCTTAACAATTTCTTTTTTAAAGTCCATGCCATCATCCCCAAATTCATTAACTCTAATGCCGCGTACACACAGTCGGATTTTCCAACGGGAAATGTTGGATGTGAGCGTGTTGGAAAGTCCGACCGTGTGAATGCTCCATCGAACATTTGCTGTCGCACTTTCCGCCAACAAGTGTTTGCTAGCAGGTTCTTAAATTTTCCGCCAACATAACTTTGTTGTCGGAAATTCCGTCGTGTGTACACAAGTCCGTCGCACAAAAGTTCACACGTGCTCAGAAGCGGCCGGTCTTGTAAAGTAGCGTTCGTAATGGAGAATTAACATTCGTGGCAAATTTTGAAATCTCCAAATGCAGCGCACAATTTTCTTCTTCTTTAATGGGATAATAACGAAGCTGCTTTAATAATAATAATAGCGCTAAATAAAAAACACAAAAAGAAAACTAATACGAAATTAGCCCAAAGGGTGGCGCAAAAGAGCTGAAAAACCACGTAGTACGTCGCTACGAATGTAATTGTTGGCCAACATTTGTGTGACAGTGTGTATGCAAGACAAGTCGGAGCCAACAACCTTCAAATAAAATTCCACAGTTTTGTTGTCGGAAAGTCCGCTCGTGTTTACGGGGCATAAGAGTCCAAAACCAAAATATGACTGATTTTGGTTTTGTGGGAACATCTCATGAACATCTTTGTTTTTCAGGAGGACATTCTCAATGGACATGAATCTACAACTGTATCCAACCAATTTAAATTGGATGTGCTGGCCGATAAGAGAGGAGGAATTGGAAGAGGTGTGAAACAGGCGCCAAGTAGGGCAATCTGATCTCCTCATTCACTACCTTTCCTGGTTGGAACCTCGAACAATGGGACATTTGAGGCAACTGACTATACTTGATTGGAAGGAAGATCATCAAGTAGGTATAACTGTACGTATAATTTTGGTGAAGTCTGGCCTGGACTATGATAGCCTATTACGTATGAAGCATCGGCCCATCCCACACTTCATATAAAATACTTTATTTTTTTTTTCAATGAATACAATGTGTTCTCTGAAGAATGTGATGATCATGAAATCAATGCCCCTCCTCTCCACCTTTTCCAATCATTGAAAAAAAAATACAAGGCATTCTATGAATGGTGGTAGTGCCAAGCCAGTGACCCCTTGTAGTCATTGTGCAGAGGGGAAGGCGCTCGGCCTAGGACTGGGTAGATCTCTGCCAACACTGTAGTAGTGCTGACTTCAAAACAGATTTCAGCTTCCCCAGCAGCTCTCTGTTATAAAATATGCATTCTTACATTGTGCCAAGCTGGACCAATGAAAGTATGCAATAAATGTCATACCTGGCATCCAACTTTAAAATGTAAGCACCAGTACAGATATAAAATGATCTGTTATTTCACTTAAAATCTTCTGTAGCATTGATCTATAAATAGATTTATAGGAGATAATAACACAGTGATGACTTATTACCCCGCCAACTGAAATGTATGCTCGGTCATGGACGCCATTAACTCGCGATGAGAGAGGAGTGAGGTTCGGGATGTCTGAGGGTAGGCTGGTCCTATACCATACAAATCCAAAAACCTGAGACAGGACAGGGGACAAATTAATGGAGTTTAGCAAAGATTATTTATTATATACACACACACAGCAGAAATGCAGACCTTACCTGTTTCATATCCTCAAAGGTAATTGGGTATTGGGTCACAAAGGGGTCACCTCTCGAGAAAACCTCTAAAAGATCCACAAGATCACCAATCTGTGTATTTAAAAGAGCAATAAGGATACCAGTGTAAAAAAAAAAAACAACATAGCCATATGTGATTACTAGAAAAAGGGCTATGAACAAAGTCAACTGGATGAGCAAATAGATTTCATGAAATAATTAACATTTGTTGGGCGATCGTAGACCACCACAGAGGAACGATAATTCTGCATGGCCAATAATTACTTTCCTCTCAGCATTATAGGGTCAATAATTTAATTAATAGGCTTTGACACATTCAGAAAAATGACAAAACTGAGCCCGGTTTTACCAGATAGTTCTACCATTCTCTTCAAGAATGTGCCCTTCCTTAGGGATAGAGTAGCCCCCAAGCCTGGTAGAGAAACCTAAAATAGCCCAGACTGTTTAAAGAGCTGTGTGGCTTCTTCCCTTGTATAAGATGTGGGATGTGAAAATGCACTAGTTCTAACACGTCTAGGGCCTCTTCTTTAAACTCCAAGTCACTGTACATTCTTATATTATTTGTGAATTTTATAAATGACTCCACATGGAATTGTGTTTATGTACTGCAGTGCCCTGTAGTACATTGGAAGGGCCCCACGAGCACTGCAAACTACGGCCAAATGAGCACATTGCAAATGTTAACAAGGAGCTCAAGGGTCATGGCCTTTCTAGGCATTATGCCCTGGTGCATAATAAAGACCCCTCACGTCTTAAATCGGAGTTCCACCCAAAAGTGGAACTTTCGCTTTAAGCACTCCTCGCCCTCTTACATGCTACATTTGCATGTCATTTTTTTGGGGGTGGGGGTGGGGGGGGGGACCGGTACCTAGTCTTGACAGGTACCCAGCTCCCATTTGCACTCATGCCGCCTAGGCGATGACTCCTCTCCCCCTCCCTCCCTCCCTACACTTTACAGGTCCAAGAAGATTGCCTGGCTCCTGAGAAGGCGCAGCGTGACTTGCGCATGCACAGTGCGCACCTGGCTGTGAAGCCGCAAGCTGTCACAGCCAGGTGCCCACCCTTGCAATGCCGCCATCGCCAGAGAGGAGAGGGAGATGACCGAGGCTTCATGTGGCCGCATCGCTGGACCATGGGACAGGTAAGTGTGTGTTTATTAAAAGTCAGCAGCTACACTTTTTTGTAGCTGCTGACTTTTTTTATTTACTTTTTTAATTTAAACTTCTTTTTATTCAAATTTTCATAAATTATCATAACAAAAACACACGAGGCAACATACCCGCTCCGCCCGATTTGCCGCGCAGGGCCGCTATACATTCAGAACTAACATAGTTTAACTGCCTCAATAAAGAAAAACAGCCCAAGGGCAAAACACCGGCGCTTTCTTTTACATTATCTATCTCATCTCATGCCCAAGAGCGGAATTATCGTATTTTCTCTAGGTGGTATGGCTGCCCCACTATCCTACATAAATTGTATCCTAATGTATCGGACATATGCTAGAGATGCTTGCGGGCCCCCGGCACCATGACACACATTTGGGGTACGTGCTCACGCGTTTCCCCGCTTTTGGGATAAGATCCTCCAACTCTATGACAAAATTGTAGGGGAAAAATATCCCAATGAACCCCGCTTAATGGTCCTATCTATGTTACCTGGGATCCTACAAGCCAATCAAAAAGCTTAATTCGCCAGTTTCTGACAGCTGCCTGTTATGTTATTGCTAGACCTTGGCGTCAACCGGTGGTCCCCTCTCTAGCTGATTGGGCCTGTGAAGTGGACAGGATTGAACATATAGGACGGATGGTAGCGTGGGATACTGATAAAAGTGAGTCCCACACTATTATGTGGACTGTTTGGTTACACTTCCGGTTCTCCTCTGATTTTGATTCTTTTGTATCGGGTATAGCTAATCCTGTATCCCCTGGGCCCTCTCATGAGTAGCTTGATATACCCTCTCCCCACTTTCCTTCTCTCCCCCCCCCCCCCCTTCCTTTTTTTTTTCTCTCTTCTCTTCTTCTCCACCTCCTTTCTTACCTTTATAAAATTATGGTGATTTTACCGGTAGTGCCACCACATTTTCACGCCATATATGTTGAGCCTTGTTTTTTCTTTTTTATACACCATTGTTTCTGGTGGACTACTGATTACTTGATATACCATTAATTCGCTTATTTATCCATGCCTTAATGACATATAATTGATTCTGCTTATGGGATACACAGTGGCGGCTGGTGCTCAAAATTTTTGTGGGGGCGCAAACAAACTGAAAAATACTGACCCCCCCCCCATGAATTGCAGCCCCACTGTGCCCATCATATGCAGCCACGTGTGCCCATCATATGCAGCCACGTGTGCCCATCATACGCAGCCATGTGTGCCTATCATACGCAGCCACTTGTGCCCATCACACGCAGCCACGTGTGCCCATCATATGCAGCCATGTGTGTCCTTTATATGCAGCCATGTGTGCCCGTCATACGCAGCCACTTGTGCCCGTCATACGCAGCCACTTGTGCCTGTCAAATGCAGCCACTGTTGTGCCCATCATATGCAGCCACTGTGCCCACCGACCCCCCCCGCCACTCGCGTAGCTTGTGGCTCTGGCAGCACAATCCATCCCCCCCCCCGCACGTGGCTCTGACATTGTGGCACTTACCACGACCTCTGCTCCAGAGTGCGTCTCCAAGTCCTCCGCTCCTCTTCCTAAGCGCCAGGCATCCCATAGGGTGGCCTGGCGCTTTGGCCAATCAGGAAACAGGTCTGACGCCCTGCCTCTTGATTGGCGGGGAGGAAGGTTAGTGTGAAAATAGCGAAAATTAATTCGCTATCGTCACACAATTGGGTGGGATCAGGGCGCACTCTCTGCGCCCCGAGCCCACCCTATTTTGAAGCCCATTAGAGCCTCTGGCTCTAATCAGGTGCTTCAAAAAGTACCACCCCCGCCATAGTAGTCCATCCTAAAGGGGGCCGGGCGCATGGATGGAATTGTGTTATTCTTTGCCTGTGTTTATTCATTATTGTTCAAGAATGTTTGAAACTTAATAAAAACAGATTCAACATTAAAAAGGGCAAGTTGTCTGATCATTTTGTTCCTGTCCCCTGATGACATCAAACACATCAGACGGAGTAAACGACGAAACGCATCGGGATGAGCAAACGATCTGACACCATGATGCACGCCGAGCAGGGTGGCTCTGCTTCCATATTTTGTGCGTGTACATTTTTATGCTTTTTTAAACTGTATTACATTATGTGGGGCCTTTTCTTTTAATCTGGTCATGACCTAATCACTGACCTCTTATACTTTAGGGGTCTTGTCATCTGGTAAGAGGTCTGTGGTTTGTGGAGGAGATTGTCACTGGCTGCCCTATTTGTCACGGTTGTGACATTGCTTCATATGTTACATCAGCAGATGCCGGATTTTCATACAGTGTCTTTTTTTATACTTTATATAAAACTTTTACATTTCACATGAACTTATCTATATGGAGTTGTAATTTTTATTATCGTTTGCACTTTTTTTTTTTTTGCGCAATTAAAATGCACTATATGTCTGCGTTTTATATTTTGATAATGTATTTTTAAAGTACAGCACTTGGCTTCCATCATAGCCATATATTTATCTAAATCAGGTACTTACCTTAGTCAAAGAGACTAAACCATAGTAATATTTAGGAGTGGGGGGAGGAAAGGGTCCTTCTGGCACTGACTGGAACTGTAAAAATATTAGAATTACGATTAATGTTAAGAAATCGAAATCAACAGTAATTGTGTTTGTAAGAATCCGATACACTACCACCACTAAAAATACATCCAAAGAAAAAAAAAAAGAACAATAAAAAAAAACAAGAGTGTTTGTTGCTGCTGAACACTTCCCACATCCAATACTGTACAGATATATAACAAAAGTGCATCGCAACCTCACAAAACTTTCCTCATCAGATGCACATCCATATAATAATATATATATATATATATTGGTGTGAAAAATCTCTAATATTTGTTTTTTTTTTGTGTTTCTCACATTTACCAATCACCTACTATTACAATGTCCAAAAAATAAATAAATAAATACAATTTAACACAATTCCTTTTGTGTTCATATGTGTTTTCCTTTTTAAAAAAAAAAAAAAAAGAACCAAATACTGTAATATTTTTTCTGTGCCCAACAGTGCACTGCAAATACACATTCCTTGATTATAATCACCGCGCTGTGCTCCACCACCTGTCACACCATATTCTCGCCTGGATAGTGGATCTGTATAGCGATACACTATATTACCAAAAGTATTGGGACGCCTGCCTTTACACGCGCATGAATTTTGATGGCACCCCAGTCTTAGTCCGTAGGGTTCAATATTGAGTTGGCCCACCCTTTGCAGCTATAACAGCTTCAACTCTTCTGGGAAGGCCGTCCACAAGGTTTAGGAGTGTGTCTATGGGAATGTTTGACCATTCTTCCAGAAGAGCATTTGTGAGGTCAGGCATTGATGTTGGATGAGAAGGCCTGGCTCAAGTCTCCACTCCAACTCATCCCCAAGGTGTTCTTTGGGGTTGAGGTCAGGACTCTGTGCAGGCCAGTCAAGTTCCTCCACCCCAAACTCGCTCATCCAGGTCTTTATGGACCTTATTTTGTGCACTGGTGTGCAGTCATATTGGAAAAGGAAGGGGCCATCCCCAAACTGTTTCCACAAAGTTGGGAGCATGAAATTGTACAAAATGACCTTGCATTGTGCACTGGTCCAAATCATTTGTTGGAGGGGGGATTATGGTGCGGGGTTGTTTTTCAGGGGTTGGGTTTGGCCCCTTAGTTCCAGTGAAGGGAACTCTTAAGGCGTCAGCATACCAAGACATTTTGGACAATTTCATGCGCCCAAATTTGTGGGAACAGTTTGGGGATGGCCCCTTCCTGTTCCAACATGACTGCGCACCAGTGCACAAAGCAAGGTCCATAAAGACATGGATGAGCGAGTTTGGGGTGGAGGAACTTGATTGGCCTGCACAGAGTCCTGACCTCAACCGATAGAACAACTTTGGGCTGAACTGGAGCAGCCACTGCGAACCAAGTTTTTTTTTTTTTTCCTCATCAGTGCCTGACCTCACAAATGCGCTTCTGGAAGAATGGTCAAACTTTCCCATAGACACACTCCTAAACCTTGTGGACGGCCTTCCCAGAAGAGTTGAAGCTGTTATAGCTGCAAAGGGTGGGCCAACTCAATATTGAACCCTACGGACTAAGACTGGGATGTCATTAAAGTTCATGTGGGTGTAAAGGCAGGTGTCCCAATACTTTTGGTAATATAGTGTAGGTCACTTCGCGCTCTCCCCTATATTCCAACCACCAACAACGGTCTCTCCAAATTTATCAACAAGCCCTGTTCCCTTTAATTTAAAAAAAAAAATAATTATGTGTCTATTTTGCTTCGTGGAACTCCAACCAAAACTTTTTAGTTTTCCAAACCGTGAAGACAAGTTGAAACCCTGGCATGTTTTATTTGGTGTCACATCACCCCCAATGCAAAAAGCAATAAAAATCTCATGCAGGTTCTATCCCTTTCCTGCTCTATCCAAAACAAAAAAAAGAAAATGTCTTGGCTGGAGTTCTATTCCAAAATAATTTATTTAGGAGGGATATAGATAACTGCCTAAATATGCTAGTATTATAAATCCTCCATTGCACTCTGAATCAGCGTCTCAACCTTTTTTCAGTCGCAACACCCTTTAAAAATTATACAAAATCCAGAGGCAACTGTAAAGAACATACATGTCACTTATCAATGGGAAACTTGAGCCTAGAATGGTGCACACAACCATCTTGATGAAATTAACTTCACATCAAAAGGTTCCCCCATTGCATTAGAGCCCTCCCACCCCTTCCCATCAGAGGTACCCCCATTACATTAGAGCACGCCCTTCGTGTCACAGTTACCCCATCACATCAGAGGTCCCCCCATTACATTAGAGCATGCCTTTCATGTCAGAGGTCCCCCATCACATTAGATGTCCCACTGTTATATTAGAGCATGCCCTTCTTGTCACAGTTACCCCATCACATCAGAGGCCCCCTTACATTAAAGCACGCCCTTCACGTCAGAGGTCTCCCATCACATCAAAGGCCCCCTTTATATCAGAGGTCCCCCATCACATTAGAGCACGCCCTTCACGTTAGAGGTTCCCCATCACATCAGTGGACCCCTTTATATCAGAGGTCATCCTTCACATCACAGGCTCCCCCATCACATTAGAGCATGCCCTTCAAGTCAGAGGTTTCCCATCACATCAGTGGCTCCCTTTATATCAGAGGTCATCCTTCACTTCAGAGGTCCCCCATCACATTAGATGTCCCCCCATTACATTAGAGCACGCCCTTCATGTCACAGTTACCCCTTCACGTCAGAGGTTTCCCATCACATCAGTGGCCCCCTTTATATCAGAGGTCATCCTTCACGTCAGAGGTCTCCCATCACATTAGAAGTCCCCACATTACATTAGAGCATGCCCTTCATGTCAGAGGTCTCATTACATTAGAGCACGTCAGAGGTCTCCCATTACATCAGCCCCCACTTTTATATCAGAGGTTCCCCCATCACATTAGAGCACATAATTCTCATCAGAGGACCCTTTTATATCAGAGGTCCCACATCACATCAGAATTACCCGTTCAAGTCAGAGTCATCTCACTCACATCAGAACCCTTACCCTATATATCAGTGGCCCCCCTATACATGAGAACCCCTCATCACATCAGAGCCCCCCCCCCCAATCATACAGGCCCCCCCCCACCCCATCACAGACTCCCCCAATTACACAGTCCCCCATCACAGTGCCAGTGGTTGTTATGGTGTAGCCAGCACAGCACCCCATGGGAACCCAGATGGCCTCCTGGTTGAGAAACACTGCTCTAATTCAATAACACAGAAAAAGTATGCACCAAATGAAGTCAGGACTTCTTATCTGTATACAAGTTTATAAAGTGCATTCATCCTTTTTTCGCCCTAACTGAACCTAACCCACCCCCCCTGTCCATTGATGCGCACTTCAATTGGGGGAGGGGGGGGGTTGAAAGTCTTAGCTGTCCATGCCACACCTGCTCATTATAGCCTCAGACTTCTATGGTGCTGTGCCCAGAGGCCAGAGATTAATGGAGACGGTCCCATAGCACTATATGTTCTTCCTTTTTTGGGCAGAAGCTTAAAGGGTTAGTTCACCTTTAATGGCCAATCCCCCATGCATTCCAGCATCCCCAGTACATTACATTACGTACCACTTTTGTGCTAGTCAAATAGTTGCTCCTGTCCCCTTCCATGCATGTTAACTATGCTCAAGCTGCCCATAAAAACACATTACGTAGCTGACTCCTCTCCATCCTGTCATAAGGACATGACAGGCCAACATTAGAAGTGCGCCACAACAGCGCTCTTGCTCAATCAAACACCATGCATGCACTGTGCATTCTCTCAGCTACTGCAGATGGGGTGCACTATTGGAGTATGCCAGAGCGGTCCCTGGGGGCACACTTCTAACATCAGGGGAGGGGGGGTGGTGGTGGTGGTCAGCTACTTAAAGATACAGGGTGCAAACGAACAACAGGTATAGAGGAAGAAAGGAGCAACTATTTGAACAGCAATGGGGTGATATGTAATGTGGTGAAAATGCTGAAATGCATGGGGGATTTTATTTCTTTATCGTACATCACGGGACACAGAGCTACAGTAATAACTGTATGGGTTATATGGCACCTTCACGTGATGGACACTGGCACACCCTAAACAGGAAGTTCAATTAACCATATAACCCCTCCCATACCGGGAGTACCTCAGTTTTTTCACCAGTGTCTTAGGTGTTGGTAATTATTCAAGCTTATGGCTTGAAGAAGAAGGTTCCACCTTTTCAGATCAAAGCGCCACTCCACCAGGGCTGTTAGTGCTTCGTGGGCAGTGCATCACCAGACCTCCATGTCTCAAATCTGCAAGGCCGCAACCCGGTCTTCAGTCCATACATTCACCAGATTCTATCAGGTGGATGTAAGAAGGCATGAGGATATCGCCTTTGGGCGCAGTGTACTGCAGGCAGCAGTATAGGTCCTCAGGTCTGATTGCACCCTACTTTTGTTTGAGTCCCCTCCCCTCAGGTGGCATTGCTCTGGGACATCCCATACAGTTATTATTGTGGCTCTGTGTTCCGTGATGTACGATAAAGAAAATAGGATTTTTATAACAGCTTAACTGTAAAATCCTTTTCTTGGAGTACATCACGGGACACAGAGGTCCCCTTTTTCTGGTTACACGTGTATTGCTTTGCTACAAAACTGAGGTACTTCCGGTATTGGGGAGGGGTTATATGGGGAATTGAACTTCCTGTTTAGGGTGTGCCAGTGTCCATCACCTGAAGGTGCCATACAGTTATTGCTGTGGCTCTGTGTCCCGTGATGTACTCCAAGAAAAGGATTTGACAGGTAAGCTGTTATAAAAAATCCTATATTTTTTTTGGCCATTAAACGTGAACAGACCCATTAACCCACAGGATCGTGAGAGGATCGTGCATGCCTGTCCAACCATTTACTATCTATGTCAGTTTGGAAAGCAACCAGTAGACATCAAACACTGGTATGGCACAAAGCTATGTAAGCTAAGCTTTTACAAAGTGACTTTACCTTGAAAGCAATATTTATAAACACAGTGCAAGTTAAAATTTTTAATAACCCATAACGGCCAATGAGAAATCAGCTTTGGACACTGTACTGTTTAATGGCTGCCAGTGGAAAGAACACATTGAATAGGTTATAGTGTATTAGTGCAGGAAGAGGGTTACCTTGCTAATCACAGATCGGATTGCCAGTAATTTATCGGTAGGGTCTCCCGCCTCTGTCAGAGGTGCGTCATAATCGTAGCTTGTTGTAATCGGCTTGTATGTATACTTGAAGTCGGCGCCTATGAATAAAAACAAGGTTACAATTTGTACAAATTTAAAAAGGCGTTTTTCAGCAATTCCAGCAAATTATCCCATGAATGGCAGAGATTCTCCACCATAACGATGGGTACTTCTAGCAGGTTCATTAGCCCTCAGCTTGTAAAAGCATTGCAAACCTTCCTACCTGCACCTAGTGTTTTTCACCTGCATTGATCATGTCGTTTCATGGCGTCGTTTGTTGCCCTGTACACACAGCCTATAGTACAGTAAATCTTCACATACCGGGGTCAGAAGCTTCTGTTTGTGTTCACACATGAGGTAGGCCACATACCACTGCACAGCTTAATGCATGACCTCTGTCTATAGTCTAAGAACTGATACTTCCTGTGAAGAAACTACTAATCCCACAATTCCTGGGTCTCTAAGTATAGCATACTGCAGGTAAGAGCTGCACGGTAATTAGACATGACACAGACACAAACAGGCAGAGCAATGAAGGGAAGAGACTAGTACTCCCACATTTGTGTTGCAACACAGAGGAAACAGGGAGGCATGTATTGGATGTTGTGTGACCCAGAACAAGAAATTGCCTGTCCCTTTAGCGAATAGGGACAAGCTAAGTGAATGAATACATGAACATAAAGGAATTGATCTGCTGTGACACTACAAACTGCAGCCACAACATGTAAGCCCATTGTTACAAGGTAAGGCAAACAAACAACACAGGGAACTCAACTACACAAATACCAAGTTATAACTACAAAAACATTTAAAAGTGTGCAATTCCTTTAAAGTCCACCTTCAGACAATGTTTTTGTAATTCTGGATAGAGTCGGTGTCACAGTCAGGGCTCGGAGACCAGTAGCTATTAGCAGTCAAGAGATTCCCACCGACCAGCAGGATAAATACACAAGCAGATCAACCTGGTAGATGATGCACGCTCGGGGTCTAAGCACTAGCTGGTATTCACCAGAGCGCCTGATGGTGGAGATGGGTTTTGCTACGTGTCAGTACCAAGTCGCAGTCCTCAGGATCGCCCCACCAGGAGGTGAGCAAGGCTGGGGTCTGGTTGCAGATGTAGCAGGTAGGGATCGACCAGAAGTGTAGTCAACAATAAGCCAAAGGTCAGTAACGAGTGGTTGCAGGTTGGGAGCAAGCGGAAGCATAGTCAAGGAACAAGCCAAGGTCAGTAGTGAAGATATAGAATACGGCAGGAGTGTAAGGAGCATGATATTGACTGGAGAAAAGCACAATAATCTGGCAAACAGGAAATGCAAGGACATGGCTTAAATAGGAAGTTCATGGGAGGAGTAAGGAGGTTCACAAGAAACAAGGTACAAGATTGTCTTAGTGTTCAGACAGGGTGTTTCGCAGCATCTCAGGTGGCTCAGCGAGGCAAGCTATTGCCAACACACAACAGAGGTTGTGGGTTCAGCTTCCAGTAACATTAGGGAAGAACTAGAACCCCAGTGTTGTATATTTTTTTTTCTGCTGTTTTTGTACCTCTTTGGAAGATTTTTCCCTTACCTTCTAACCCACTGCTGCCTGCCATCAGAGCTTACATTTTAAATAAAACCATCTCTTACCATTCCAGTAGCCAAAGTTGGTGCCTCCTTCAAACATATACCTGCATAGGAAGTACATAAAACAGGTTAGGTCAGAATCGACGCTGTCCTCCCCAACCAGTCATCCCATTAACAGGTGACCATGGCTCATAATTCGTCCCAGTCTAGAGCTCACATATTGACGCTGGCTCCAGTTTCCAGAATGTCTTGTAGACCTTGGCTCACTTGTTCAGCTGAGCTGCTAGCGTGTTTCTCCCCCCAGTAGTCCAACCACCCAGTGTAATACTCAGAATTTACCTGAAACAAAAAAGCATGGAAGAGTTTGTCAGAGGTCCCGTAACATTAATTCATTTTCTATCCAATTTTTCAACAGAGCTTTTCCAGGTAAAAAAAAAACAAAAAAAAAATGGCACCGTTTACATCTGCCAGTGCCGGAAGTGACGTCATGACGCCACTTCCGGACTCTCAGGGTCATAGAGATGGCCAGGGACCTTCCAGTCCACGGCCAGCTCTATGGTTATCCACCGCTGTCACCGGATCGCTCAGATCGTTAATCCGGCCACCGGATCGAACGGGAGAGCCCGGAAAGGCACCAGAGGGATAGCAGAAGGGGGGTGGGGGTGTCTCCTCCCACTGCCTATAAAAGCAATCCAGTGGCTGACTAGCTGCTAGGATGGCTTTTAAATTAGAGGGAATCGCTGGCTGAAAACAAAGATATCTGAATGACGCCTGTAGTTGCAGTTGTAGTGTCGTTCTACGGGCGGGAAGTGGTTAAAAAGGCCTCCTCTGTGTACATGTTTTTTAAACATAATCAAAGTTTCTCTGCTGGTATAATTTGATATAAATACAATTTTGGAGTTTGACCGATGCATGTGTGTACTTTTCTGGGGAGTAGTGCACCATTATAGTCGTCCTATCTTTTTTGCTGTCCTCTTGGACAGTTACCCTTTGTGCTTTACTTTGAGATGTGGTGCTAGATTAAATCTGTGGCACTCCTTTTATATATTTTGATATTAGATGGATTTTACCATAGGGATTACTCTATTAGAGAAATTACAGCCAAAATGTGTGCAGCATACACAAATGTGTTTGACATTAACAGAGCCCTTAGTCATGATGCCACTTGATACACTTTAATTTCCTAACATGGTCCCAAAAAAGGTAAGAAATTATGTCAATGACTGTTGATGGCACATCCTCCTCTTTACCATCCTTCTAGTTCCTCTATGTGAGCACTGTTGTATTACAATCAAGGGCTCTCTACACACACTATATTGTCAAAAGTATTGGGACGCCGGCCTTTACACACACATGAACTTTAATGACATCCCAGTCTTAGTCCGTAGGGTTCAATATTGGATCGGCCCACCCTTTGCGGCTATAACAGCTTCAACTCTTCTGGGAAGGCCGTCCACAAGGTTTAAGAGTGTGTCTATGGGAATGTTTGACCATTCTTCCAAAAGTGCATTTGTGAGGTCAGGCACTGATGTTGGATGGAAAGGCCTGGCTCGCAATTTCCACTCTAATTCATCCCAAAGGTGTTCCTATTGGGTTGAGGTCAGGATTCTGTGCAGGCCAGTCAAGTTCCTCCACCCCAAACTCGCTCATCCAGGTTTTTATGGACCTTGCTTTGTGCACTGGTCCAAATCATTTGGCGGAGGGGGGATTATGGTGTGGGGTTGCTTTTCATGGGTTGGGCTTGGCCCCTTAGTTCCAGTGAAGGGAACTCTTAAGGCGTCAGCATACCAAGACATTTTGGACAATTTCATGCTCCCAACTTTGTGGGAATGGTTTGGTGATGGCCCCTTCCTGTTCCAAGATGACTGTGCACTAGTGCACAAAGCAAGGTCCATAAAGACATGGATGAGCGAATTTGGGGTGGAGGAACTTGACTGGTCTGCACAGAGTCCTGACCTCAACCCGATAGAACACCTTTGGGATGAATTAGAGCAGAGACTGCGAGCCAGACCTTCTCGTCCAACATCAGTGCTTGACCTCACAAATGCGCTTCTGGAAAAACGGTCAAACATTCCCATAGACACACTCCTAAACCTTGTGGACAGCCTTCCCAGAAGAGTTAAAGCTGTTATAGCGGCAAAGGGTGGGCCAACTCAATATTGAAGCCTACAAACTAAGACTGGGATGAAATTAAAGTTCATGTGTGTGTAAAGGCAGGCGTCCCAATACTTTTGCCAATATAGTGTATGTTCTTTTTATATGTTATAAGGGGATGACACATTACCAGAGGTCCTCTGGGCTGCACTCTTCGCAGTAATTCAAAGGCTTTTGTAGCATTGTCCGCTGAAACGAAACATAAAAAGATATTTGGTATTAGGAATCCTTACAGACCTGTTCTATTTACATTCTTTCCTTCTGCATTTTGTTACACAAGTCATATCAGTCATGAGCTGGGACAGTCACTTCCCCAATCAAACATCCATATTCTGGTTCCCATTACAGACTGGTTTCATACACGTCCCCTACAGGGCATTTTCATTTCTCTTATGTTGTAGGCTGCATTCGCTGTATAGCATTTTGTGAATGCTCACAAAACACGTAAAAAACGTGGGTTGCGCTTGTGGTCCCATTCTTTATTAATGGCACCACAAAAGCGGCAAGCAGACACGCATTTTCCATGCAAAAAAAGTGTGGCCTAAAAAAAGGTGCATGAACTACTTTACATAGGCAGCCCATTGAAGCTAACTGGCTGCCCTATGCGTGTAGCACAACAACATGCAAAATAAATACATCTGTGATACCCGATGTTGCTCATTATAGTGTGAATGGGTCCCTAAGGCTACCCTCTAAAGCAGTCCCTACCCAAAGACGTAACACGTAAGGGTAGAGCAAATACGGTGACGTCATCACATCTGCCAACTTGACTCAGATGAGAGAGCAGTACTTGCCGTTTCCAATCTTCATCCCAGATAGCAAGTATAAATTAGCCACATATTTGTGGCAGTGTTGAATTGTAAGTCTGTTACCTTGCTGCACATTTTCACTGGTAAGTTGTACACCTGAAGAGCACTTGAAGCCACTTGAAGCACAAGTTCTAGTTGACACTTTTCCAATTTGTAGCAAATTTGCATGGCAAGTCTCTAGCAAGTGCAAAGTTGCAGTGGTGAGTCTACAGCAAGAGCTCTGCAAGTCACAGTGACCCCTGTGGTGGGATGACTATTGCACAACATAACTGAACCAGAACTTGTAGAATGTTTGCAAAAAAGTTGCTCTGCCCCCCCCCCCCATCCCCACCCCAAAGCACCTCCTCCCAATGTTGATGGGGTCTAGGGCCTCTTCCCCACATCCCATGGTTGTGGGGGTCTGTGGGTGGGGGAGCTTATCAGAATCTTGAAACCCCCTTTAATAAGGGAGTTCCCAGATCCTACCCCACCCTATGTGAATGAGTAGGGGTACCGCATTGTACACCTACTCATTCACCAAAAAAAATTGTCACATAGAAAAAAAAAAACAGACAGTTTTTGACAATTGCTTTATCCAAAATCCCAAAATAATGCCCCCCGATGTAGATCCATCATCAATCACACCACCAGCCAGATTGCCGCACATGAAAAAAAAAAAAAAAAAGCTCCACACTCGAAGGCCAACTGCCGACTGCCCGCTGCTCCATCTAACAGTTCTTAAACAGGTAAGGGGCAGGGCTACCCATGACATCACCTGGTAGCCCTACCCTCTTGTACCTTCACCACCCGGTGCATGCTGGGGCATTGACGTCACAAGGGAGCAGGGCCACCACGTGACATCGCCGGTGGTTCCACCCCTTACCTATTTAAGAAATGGCAGACAGAAGAGAGGGCAGTCGACGGTTAGCCTTCAATGAGTGCGGATGTTTTTTCCATTTTTATCGGGTCCGGCGGGCGGTGCGATTAACATTGGATCTACATCAGGGGACATTATTTTTGGATTTTTAATAAAGGAATTGTCAAAAATTGTGTTTGTGTTTTTTTTTTTATACTCCCCATACTCACATTGGGTTGGGGGGCAGATTCTGATAAGCCTGCAGACCCCCACAACCACAGCCCAGGGTTGTGAGAAAGCAGCCATGTTGATAGGGACAAGGTGCTTTGGGGAAGGGGGAGCAGAGCCCCAAGTGCCCCAAATCAATCCCCCCCTTCTGTGTTGAGAGCATGCGACTGGGTATGATTTAGAAGGGGGCCACGCGCACTCGTCCCCTCCCTTTCCTTGCATGCTCGGATGAGGGTCTGGTATGGATTGGGGGGGGACCCCACGCCATTTTTTTAAAATTCTGGTGTGGGGTTGCCCTCCAAATCCATGCCAGGTACTTCGAGTCAACTTCGTTTTTTTTCACAAATTTTTTTGCCAGCATTCCTTTTTTTTTACATTCTGCTGACAGCGGCCAGCTTCCTGGCCCGCTTCTTAGCAACCAGCTATATACAGGTAAAAAAGAAAAAAAACACAAAATGCATCAAAAACACAACATTTGAGTTTCTGGTGTGACTCCATTGAAGTCTATTACACGCAAAATGCAATCTCCTGTTGGAAAAAAAGTCAACGACCCTTTCCAAAAACGCGCCGGCTAAAAAGATGTGCACAGATGTGAACGTGTACCATAGGAAACCATGTTAAATAGACTGTAGTGCGTTTCTGCAAAATGCAATAGAGAGTAATGTCACCAGCACACCAGGACCTCCAAAACTTTAATCAGCGATCAAATAATTACAGCAAAAGGCGACGTTTCGGAGCCACGCAGGACCCCTTTATCAGGCATGTGACACATTACTGATGAAGGGGTCCTGCGTGGCTCCGAAACGTCGCCTTTTGCTGTAATTGTGTGATCTCTGATTAAAGTTTTGGACCCTTTTTTGGAGATCGTGTGCTGGTGACGTTACGCTCTATGACTATTTCCGGTTCCAGCCGGTGGTCGCTTCAGCACCCAATTGTAAACACAGCCATTTCCGCAGGAAGGTGTGCGTTGGGAATATTGCACTGGAAGTTCTGCAAAATGCAAAACGCACCAAAAAAGCGCATAGGTGTGAACGTAGGGTAAGGGGCCATCATCTTTTGCTTTTGCTTGATTTGCTTGCTTGGGGGGTGGGAAGGACCGTCCAATCACATGACCACTATGATCGGCTGTGGTCACATGATTGGAAGTCGTTCCCACCAGTTCCAAATCAATACTAGAAATTGGTCACTGTGCTGGGAGCATGTAGTGGACGCCCTCCCAGCACAGAAACTTTGCCCGTTCATAGCGCATATGCACAGCTTGTGGCGGTTAAGCCCACCATCTTTTACCGCCGCGCATATACATAATGTAGGCAGCAAGAGGTTAGAAAGTGTTGACTGTCTTGCAATAGGAATAGTCGCAGTAGCTGCCCGAACTCAGCGCGATTAAAAACGGCGACGTCTGCAACTGACCTGGTCCAAAGTCCACAGTGGCAAGGAGCCCCTGCAGGGACCCGCACCTGAGCTCTTTGTCCGTGTTGCCATCGGTTGTGAACAGAACGACATCATCGCCCAGGTAGATTCGGAAGATGGTCAGCAGATGGCGCAGGTAGCTATAATCACAGGCATGAAAGCTGCCGTACTCGTTCTCCACCTGCAGGAGACGACACAAAAACCGTTGTTAAAGCGGAGTGCCACCCATAAAAAAAAATTTTCATTACTGTGCAGCAAATATAATAAATTACATTTGGAGAATTTTTTTTTTAACTTACCTTTTCATGCCTGTTGCTATGTGGTCCCTTCAAATCTTCCCCTTCCTCGCCGCGGCTCCTTACGTCACTTCCCTCGGCGTCTCCGCTCGCTAACGCTCCAGGGAGATGTGTGTCATCATTTCCCTGGAGTCAGTGGGCAGCGCCGAGGGCTTCGTTGCCATCACAACAGGGCGGGCACTTCCGCCGCCGTCCGTTGTGATGGCAACCTGAGAAGTTGACGGCGCTGCGATACTGTGAAAATGCGCATGCGCGAGAACGGGCGGTGCATGCTGGTGGCTCAGCTGCACCGTATCCCGGAACATTATGCTTGTGGGCTTCACGTGCCCACAAGCAATATGGGAATGGCCTGGAAGCAATTTTATAAGTGTATTTTTTTTATTAAACCGGACATCGGGGGACGAATTTTTCTAAAAGACGTGAGTGTTAAATGTCTATGTTATGACCTTAAGAAATGTTTAAAAAAAAGTATATATTACGTCGTTGGAACTCCACTTTAACATATTAAAAAATATCAGTGCTCTTTATTCTTCTATTTTAGGTGGAACTTCCATCTCTCAATCAACATTAACTATTTTGAATCCCCATGCTGCTAGCATTAGTAAATAGATAGGAAAGTATATCATATTTACTTGTTTTAAACAGTTTTTTTTTACATTTCTTTAGTTACTTCCTGGTTTCTTGCCTAGGAAAATGATGTCATACCAGTGGCGGCTGGTACCTTTTTTTTGGGGGGGGGGGGGATGGGCGGTAAGCAAACCATCTGACACCACCCTGTTCGGTCAGTCCGTCAGTCAAAACCCCCCCCCCCCCTAAAAATGGAGTACCAGCCGCCACTGGTACGACACCATTTTCCTAGGCAAGAAACCAGGAAGTAACTAAATAAATGTAAAAAAAACTGTTTAAAACAAGTCAGTCAAAATCCCCAAAGTCAGTCGGTTGATTGGCAAAACAACCACCACCCAACCCCCCCCCCCCCCGGCGATCGCCTGTCCGCCCACCAGCCCTGCACTTACCCCAACTAGGTTGCGGGCAGCTTCGACGGCTTCCCCCTGCGTCTTCTCCTCGGCAGCCAATACCGTCGCTTCTCCTCTTGGCCAAATTGGGTCTTCCAATTGTCCGGTGGAGCATACACACGGTCGGATTTACCGCCAGCAGCCTGTCATCGAACATTTCCCGTCCGAAAGCCTGATCGTGTGTACGCGGCTTTAGGTGTGAATGTAACATGTGAAAGCTAATATGAGTTTTTAGTGATTGGATTTAGATCTACTGTAAAGTGGAGTTCCACCCGTGTAAAAGTCCGCAGCTACAAAAAGTGTATCTTCTGACTTTTAAAAAACAGACACTCACCTGTCCCACGGTCCAGCGATGCGGCCGCCTCGCTCCTCTCCCTCTTCACAGCTGGGCAAGCACTGCGCATGCACGAACCGCGCTGTGCGTTATGAAGTGTCGGGCAATCTTCTGGGACCTGTGACGTGTCCCAGAAGATTGCAGGGAGGGAGGGGGAGAGGTGAACTTCCACTCGGCGCCGCAGCACCAGGAGAGGAAGTTGAAGCTGGGTACCTGTGAAAACTAGGCCCCCCCTCAAAAAAAAGACATGCCAAATGTGGCATGTCAGGGGGTCACAAGTACTTAAAGGGGGGGGCCTAGTTTTCACAGGTACCCAGCTTCAACTTCCTCTCCTGGTGCTGCGGCGCCGAGTGGAAGTTCACCTCTCCCCCTCCACTTTTGAGTGGTACTCCGCTTTAAGGCTGCGTTCACACCTGTGCATTTTGAATTGTGGGCAGAATCACTGCGATTCTGCCCACGATTTTAAAATGCTCTGCTAAAATGACAAAATCGCACAAAACGCGCATTTCAGATGCCATACATTTTAATGGAACCTAAATACGCAGTACGGTTCTGCCACGATAAATGGCGCTGCAATCGCAGCAAACCGCATCGCATAAAGCTTGTCGCCCCAAAAAAGGCTTTGGGTGGCATAGTGGTGTAGTGGATGTCACTCTCGCCTAGCAGTAAAGAGGGTCGCTGGTTCAAATCCCAACCACGACACTACCTACCTTTGCATGTTCTCCCTGTGCCTGCGTGGGTTTCCTCCGGGTCCCCCGGTTTCCTCCCACACTCCAAAGACATGCTGGTAGGTTAATTGGATCCTGTCTAAATTGGCCCTAGTATGTGTATGTATGAGTGTGAGTTAGGGACCTTAGATTGTAAGCTCCTTGAGGGTAGTGACCGATGTGAATGTACAATGTATATGTAAAGTGCTGCGTAAATTGACGGCGCTATATAAGTACCTGAAATAAATAAAATGCAGTTTGCCGTGATTGCAGTGTGATTTATTATGCAGCAAAAGCGGCAGAACCTCACTGCGATTTTAGGTACCATTAAAATGAATGGTATCTGAAATGCTTGTTGTGTGATTTATCAGTTTAGCAGAACGTTTTGAAATCGCTGGCAGAATCCAGCAAATTCAAATATAATATATATATATATATATATATATATATATATATATATATATATAACACACACACACACGTACGTACGTATGTATGTATGTATGTATGTATATATATATATATATATATATATATATATATATATATATATACACACACATACATATATATATATATACACAAACACACATACATATATATACATACACACACATGTCCTGGACTGGAAGCACCGGGTTATAGCAGGATCTCTTGGCTGCAGTTCCACTTTTTTTTTTTTAAATCACGAAGAGGAAAGAATCTGGAACAAACAGTAATATGCAAATGGCTCAATTCATGAAGCTTTTACACAAGGGTGGGGATCTTGTTTTTAACTATGTGACAGTTATTTAAAAATTTTGATTAGACTCAGCTTAAAATAACTGTCCCTTTTATCATGAATATCATTATCCGGATTTTATATTGTCACCTGGACACTGATGATGTTTCCTCCATTGCAGTACAGGCGTGGCTGGATTTTGGGGAGCAGGACGGAAAGCCAAGAATTCACAGCATTTAAGTAATCTGAAATGACAGTCCATGATAAATGGAGTGAACACAGCGAGTCTGGATTACTCAAACCTGTTTGAATGCATGAAAGAAAAACAGCTCCTGTACAGCAGTTGCTTACCTGGATCCGAGGTCCGCAGAGCTATGTCCTTCTTATTCAGGAGCCAGGCTGGGAGCCCCCCCTAATACAGAACACAGCATTGAAGAAATGGTGTTAGAATTTGTGTAATAGCAGTACGGATTTCCGTGTCACGGCTCTGATTGGGTCCCAAGGGGACAAGATCAAAAGTGAAACTCTAGAAAATTCTAATGATAACACCAGACCAAGGAGCTAAAAAAGTACAAATATCTTTAATACTGGCACTAATTCATACAATAAGACATGAAACACCAACGCGTTTTGGGCAATGATACCCCCCTTCTTCAGGGCTCAAATATTGTATGTATTTAGAGGGATGCAAAAATTGTCACTATCACTATAAGGCATAAAATCATTATTTCTGGTCACTGTGCCATTTTTAAGTCCTCCTATTTGCATAGAATATTTGAGCCCTGAAGAAGGGAGACATTTTGGAGCTCCCAAGACATAATGGCTGTTTTATGTCTTCTTGTATGAAATAACACCACTAGTAAGGATTTTTGGATTCTTGGTTCCTTGATCAGGGTTCACATTAGTCTTTTCTATACCTTGATTCAAACTCCTGGGTCCCCTAGCTAAGGCGTACCCCGTTTGTGCGGAGAGCGGCCTTACTGGAACCTTAGCACCCCATACCAATCTGAGCGACCTTCCTCAACAATGAATCACTGGTAGACATGTGCAATTCGTTTAGTTCCGAATTCGTTTTTTTTTTTTTAAATTCTCTTTATTGATTTTTAATAGATTTACAAAAACAGAACCCGAATTCGTTTTTTTAACAAATTTTGACAAATTCAATCATTCCAAAATTTCCGAATTTTTCAATTTCCAAAATACAAAATTTGCAAATTTTTAAAATTTCCGAATTTTCAAATTTTCGGAATTCAAAAATTCCAAAATTCCAAAATCCGAAAATCCGAAAAAAAAAAGAAAGAAAATCTGTAAAATTCGAAATAATAACTAACTATTAAATTATAGGTAATGGAATTTCCTTTCAAATTTGGCTGTTTGTGAATGTAACGAGTACGAATTTATCCGAAGTTACGAATGCTGTATCTAAATAAATGGAACATAACGATATAATAATAATAAACAACAATAATAATAATAAAACCTCTTTATTATTATTAATTTGTTCCATTCCATTTGTTTAGATGCGGCATTCGTTATTTCGGATAATTCGTAACTTCAGATAAATTCAAACAAATGGAATGCACCAAATTAATAATAATAATAAAAAGGTTTTATTATTATTATTGTTATTTATTATTATTATATCGTTATGTTCCATTCATTTAGATACGGCATTCGTAACTTTGCATAAATTCGTACTCGTTACGTTCACTAACAGCCAAATTTGAAAGAAATTCCAATACCTATAATTTAATAGTTAGTTATTGTTTCAAATTTTACTAAATTTTCTTTCTTTTTTTCAGATTTTTCGGATTTTCAAATTTCCAAATTTTCTAATTCCGAAAATCCGAAAATTCAAAAATTGAAAATTCGGAAATTTGAAAATCCGAATTTCCGAAAAAAGCAAAAAAAAGAAACGAATGAAACGAAAACGAACACATTTTTTGTCAGTGCACATGTCTAATCACCGGTGAGTCAAATCCAGCACCTCATTCATACATGTTCCAAAAATGTGGTTATGTCCGGGTATGGTCATGGATGAGGAGACCAGTTGGATCAGGGATGACTCAAAAGGTCATGTAGTGTCTTTTTTTGTTATTTATTAAATAGTTTTTTAGATAAGCATGCAAAAGGAAAAAAACTTTCTTGATGTAAACCTTCAGTGTAAAGAAGAACAAGGAGTCATGGAAGTGATGGTTTGGCCCCCCACAGAGCCCTGATCTCGACATCATGGAGTCTCTCTGGGATTACAAGAAGAGACAAAAGGATTTGAGGAACCGACATCCACAGAAGATCTGTTCTTAGTTCTCCAAGATGTTTGGAGCAACCTACCTGCCGAGTTCCTTTGTGTGTGCAAAGTCTACCTAGAAGAATTGATGCTGTTTTGAAGGCAAAGGGCGGTCACACCAAATATTGATTTGGTTTTGGATTTCTCTTCTGTTCATTTATTTTGCGTTTTATTAATTGATAAAAAATAAACTATTTCTATTTCTGAAAGCATTCTTCATTTACAGCACTGTTCACACCTGCCTAAAACTTTTGCACAGTACTGTATATAGTTATAGACACACTAAAAGAAAAAATCTTGCAGGAAGGAGGAGAGCACAGGGATTTTAGGGATTTTAGGGATTTTACTGTTTGATCAGCAGGCTGGGGGGGGAGGTACCACCCTAGTGGTTTCAGGTTCCTGACTGTGCAGCGTGGCAGGCTCACGAGGCTGGCTGAACAGACCCAATATATTTTGTCAGGTAGATCAGTTCAAATAAAGTTTATATATTTGAATGTTGTTATAAGTTGTATGACCCGAGTTCAGCTTAATGTTTCCTTACACAAGGAAGGCTGTCTTATCTTATACTAAATGTTTGTATAGGGCTTTACAGTTTTTCACGGTCAAGTATGATATACACTATAATACCAAAAGTATTGGAACACCTGCCTTTACACGCACATGAAATTTAATGGCATCCCAGTCTTAGTCCGTAGGGTTCAATCTGGAGTTGGCCCACCCTTTGCAGCTATAACAGCTTCAACTCTTCTGGGAAGGCTGTCCACAAGGTTTAGGAGTGTGTCTATGGGAATGTTTGACCATTCTTCCAGAAGAGCATTTGTGAGGTCAGGCACTGATGTTGGACGAGAAGGCCTGGCTCCCAGTCTCTGCTCTAATTCATACAAAGGTATTCAATGGGGTTGAGGTTAGGACTCTGTGCAGGCCAGTCAAGTTCCTTCACCCCACCCATGTCTTTTTGGACCTTGCTTTGTGCACTGGTTCAAATCATTTGGTGGAGGGGGGATTATGGTGTGGGGGTTGTTTTTCAGGGGTTGGGCTTGGCCCCCTAGTTCCAGTGACGGGAACTCTTAAGGTGTCAGCATACCAAGACATCATGGACAAATTTCATGCTCCCAACTTTGAGTTTGGGGATGGCCCCTTCCTGTTCCAACATGACTGCACACCAGTGCACAAAGCAAGGTCCATAAAGACATGGATGAGCGAGTTTGGGGTGGAGGAACTTGACTGACCTGCACAGAGCCCAGACCTCAACCCGATAGAACACCTTTGGGATGAATTAGAGTGGAGACTGCGATCCAGGCCTTCTGGTCCAACATCACTCCCTGACCTCACAAATGCACTTCTAGAAGAATGGTCAAACATTCCCATAGACACACTCCTAAACCTTGTGGACAGCCTTCCCAGAAGAGTTGAAGCTGTTAAAGCTGCAAAGGGTGGGCCAACTCAATATTGAACCCTACGGACTAAGACTGGGGTGCCATTAAAGTTCATGTGCGTGTAAAGGCAGGCGTCCCAATACTTTTGGTAATATAGTGTATGTGCGCCAACTTTGGAGACTCTCAGAATGATAGAGTTAGCACTGTAGTACACTGGGGTGTGGTGACGTGGCCACTGCAAATTTACAAATGTATTTTCAAAAAGTGTGCAAACTAAACCCCTTGGTTTTAACGTGAACTGTTATGCCCTGTACACACGATCAGACATTCCGACAACAAAATCCATCGGATTTTGGGCCAAACTTGTCTTGCGTACACACGGTCGCACAAAGTTGTCGGAAAATCCAATCGTTCTGAACGCGGTGACGTAAAACACGTACGTCGGGACTATAAAAACGGGGCAGTGGCCAATAGCTTTTATTTCTTAATTTATTCTGAACATGCGTGGCACTTTGTGTGTCGGATTTGTGTACACACGATCGGAATTTAAACGATCGGATTTTGTAGTCGGAAAATTTTATAGCCTGCTCTCAAACTTTGTGTGTCGGAAATTCCGAAGGAAAATGTCCGATGGAGCCCACGCACGATCGGAATTTCCGACAACACAATCCGATCGCACTTTTTCCGTCGGAAAATCCGACCGTGTGTACGGGGCATTAGACAGAATAATTTGGTTTGTTGCAGGCTGGCTGGTAAGTGAGATGGGAATTTTTCTTTGTAGTTTTTTTACATGCATTGTGCAAAAATGTATAAATGTTGTATATATGTATAATTTTTTCTATATGTATAATTTTTACATGCATTGCACTTTCATGTTCTCCTTGCTGCAAAGACCCTTATAGGTTGGGGTGGCTGCCATTTGATTGTACAGGCGGGAGGAAATGCTTGACCCACAGCTTCCAAATTTTATCAAAACTGGTCACTCTATACAGTAATTTTGCAGGCAGCTTTTTGTAGATCAAAGTCTCCTTGATTTGGCTTCTACATTTAGGAAGGCTGTCTTTTTTTTTTTTTAAGTGTTTAGTACGGCTTGTGAGAGCTACACTTATGCCCAGGGGGGGTCCCCTTACCATATCCCACTCCGCACAGATGTAGGGTCCGGGCCTCAGGATGACCAGCAGGCCAAGTTCTGCAGTCAGGTTCAGAAAACGCTCCAGATCACGATCTCCATCAAAATGAAACATCCCGGGCTGAGGTTCATGGAAATTCCAGGGAACATATCTAGAAAGAGATGACTGTATACTTATGTGTCATTCCACCAATACTGCAATTCCAGTTATAAGCAGATCCAGGAGAGTTAAATTATCTACCGGAATTTTTTTTTTTTTAATCGCATAATTTTGTATTGAAATTTTTACACAAATTTTAAAGGACACAATAAAAAAGAAGGAAGCACAAAGAGATCCTCATCCCCTCCACCACCTCCTAAAGAGAAAGGAGGAAAAGTACAGATAAAACATGGAGGCTCTGATATTAGTACAGAAATATCTCCATAAAATGTAAATAGGAAATGGCATTGGCTTCATCAATCAGATGGCACAAGAACATAAATACGGTAATATTTGTTCTCTAACAAGAGTCCAATTGGGTAGTAGCCTAAAGTATAGCAGCCTCGCAAATCACAAACATTATGGGGTTGATTTACTAAAGGCAAATAGACTGTGTACTTTGAAAGTGCAGTTGCTCCAGAGCTTAGTAAATGAGAGGGGGGAAGCTCTGCTGACTTCCATCATCCAATCATGTGCAAGCAAAAATTCTGCTTTTTTTTTATTTTCCTTGCATGTAATTGGGTGTTCTTTACAAAGTGAAGCTTTACTTCATTTACTAAGCTCTGTACGTGAAGAGATGCACAGCGAGTTTGCCTTTAGTAGATCCATCCCAGTGTGTGGCAAATTTAGGGTGCTTTTAGGTGCATCCAACTTGCATGTGACATCAGTTTTGGGTGCTTCTGATATCATCCACAGTTCATTCCAGGGTGCCTGCTTCAAGCTGCTTTTGTATTGCCATTGACTTGTATGGGTATAAAAGCATCTAAGATCCAAAAACAGCCCTTTGACGCAGGTCCTTAATATGATACTCATTTCAAATGCTCAGAATGCAGGTCTTCTGAGCTCTGGGTATTCGTCCCTGAATGCATGGGAAACAAACCACCTGCAAAACCCCCCCCCCCAGTCGGTGAGTCAGTTGGTGGGGCCCCGCACTTACCCCATCTAGCGGGCAGAGGAGCGGGTGGCGGCAGCTTCTCGCCGGGCTGCTTGTTTTCTGCTTAGTTCCCATAAGTGCGTCTTCTCCCTCCTTTCCGCCGTGTATCTCCAGCCGGGCCAATCTAATCAGATCTCCTTATGGTCAATCGGGAGACGGATCTCATGACCCGCTTCCTGCTCGGCCGGTAGGAGATTCAGTGTTACAATAGCGAATATTCATTTGCTATTGTAATACAACCGGGTGGGTGCGGAGCACAGTGCTCTGCGCTTGAGCCCACCCTTTTTTGAAGCCTATTAAAGCCTCTGGCTCTAATCATGTGCTTCAAAAAAAAAAAAACACCCTCCCCCCGCCCCATTTGAATTCACGGTCCGGCGCCCTGCATGTAGATCAGGGGGTCGGACGCATGGATAGGGGGGCAGTAGCGGCCGTGCGCCCCTAGTGGATGGGCCACCACTGCTCAGCCTTCCCTTAGACCAGGAGTGTCCAACCCGCGGCTTAAGATGGCTATGAATGCAGCCCAACACAAAATCATAAACTTACTTATAAATGTGATTTTTTTTTTTTCACTTTTTTTACTTTTTTTATTTTTTGTAAAAATGCATTTACACTTTGCGAACACACGCGGCCACCTTAATATTAGTATATTTTATGTACAGACCAAGACGAGTCCTCTTCTTCCAATGTACCCCAGGGAGGTCAAAAGTTTGGACACCCCTGATCTAGACTCTGACAGGCTGCAGGCAGCGGGGCTGGACGTTGCTCCTATCCCTCCCGGGCACACTGAAACGCCAGGAGGGAGGCACAGCAGCTAAATGCCCCGTGTGCAAGAGGCCCAAGCAGCCTTTACTATAGTAACAAACTGAAGCTACAAAAAAAACTGACAGGAAGGTGCAAGCACCTAGTGCATTACTAAAAATGTATCAAAAGATAAAAAATAAAAAAAAATGTTATAAATGGATACTCACAAAAGTGAAACGCGAGAGCATGTAAACCAGAAGATGCCATACAGTGCAGGATACGCGTACTCCAACAAAGCCCCGCTATGCTGGCAAGCTGACACGTTTCGGGTGCACCCCTTTCCTCGTAAATTAGCTTAGCTCTGAGGAAGGGGGTTCACCTCCAAAATGTATCAGCTTGCCAGCATAGCGGGGTGTTGTTGACTTGTATGGGGGTAAAAGCATCTCCGATACCAAAAACAGCCCTTTGAAACAGGTCCTTAATATGATACTTATTTCAAATGCTCAGAACGCAGGTCTTCTGAGCTCTGGGTATTCGTCCCTGAACGCATGGGACCCCAATTGTGAGTACCACGTTTGGCCCCGTCCAGCCTCAGACTTCCCCTAGACCAGAGATATGAAATTAGCAGACCTCCAGCTGTTGCAGAACTACAACTCCCATGAGGCATAGCAAGACTCTGACAGCCACAAGCACGACACCCAGAGGCATAATGGGACTTGTAGTTTTGAACAGCTGGAGGTCCGCTAATTGCATATCCCTGCCCTAGACCATAAGTGTCCAACCTGTGGACCAAGATGGCTATGAAAAGAACGGACGCGTTTCGGTGGGGCGCACCCGCTTTCTCAGAGCTTAGCCTAGTTCTGAGGAAGAGGTGTGTGCCCCCGAAACGCATCAGCTTGCCATCTTAATGGGGTGTTCTTGGAGTACGGATATCCTGCACTGTATGGCATCTTGTTTCACTTTTGTGAGTATCCATTTATACCAGTTTTTTTTTTATTTGTCAATACATTTTTAGTAATGCTTTAGGTGCTTGCACCTTCCTGTCTGTTTTTTTTGTAGCTTCAGTTTGTTACTATAGTAAAGGCTGCTTGGGCTTCTTGCACACGGGGCATTTACATACCTCCCAAATTTTTTAGATGGGAATGAGGGGCACCTATCAGCAAAAGTATGCAGGCATAGGACACACCCCTCGCCACGCCCCCTTAAAGGAGAACTGTACAAAAAAAAAAAAAACAAGATTGGTTAAAACCACAAGTGCTTTTTTTTTTTTTTTAGTAATGCGCTGGGTCAGGGATGGCAAACCTTGGCACCCCAGATGTTTTGGAACTACATTTCCCATGATGCTCATCTGGGGTGCCAAGGTTCGCCATCACTGCACTAGGTGCTCGCGGCTTCCTGTCTGTTCTTTTGTAGCTTCACATTGGATTCCCCGATCTGAGGAGGGCGGAATCTGCCAAGCATTTTGGGTCTGTTGTCTTATAGTCCTATCCAACTGTGGAGGACCTTCCAGCGTCGGATGCGACTGCTTTTCTATGCATAGTAACAAATGGAAAGTAACAAAAAGAATTGTGAAAAACCACGGATGAACCTCAGTGTGGTCAGAAGAGAAATGCGCTTACACCTGAACGGCATTGAGTCCGGTCATGTACATCTTCAGCAGGCGGTCCTTCCAGTAGACGGGTGGCACTCGGAAGTAGTGGATACTCCCTGAAATGTATCGGAAACACTTCCCATCTTTCAGGAAGCAGTCTCGGACATAGTCGATGGTGAATGACGGGTCACCTCGGACCTGGAGAAACACAAAAAGGATATTGTGCCGGAATCTTCATCAACATGCAGGTGTTACATCGGCAAAACACTAACCGCACACAATGCACCTCAGGGAACAAGAACTTCCTCAAATGACGGGATATTTATAAACTATCAGTTGTGAAGGAAATGTACCTTTCGTCACATTGGGGGTTATTTACAAAAGGCAAATCCACTTTGCACTACAAGTACAAACTACAAGTGCAAAGTGCACTTGAAATTGCACTGAAAGTGCACTTGGAAGTGCAGTCACCGAAGATCTGAGGGGAAGATCTGAAATGAGGGGAAGCTCTGCTGATTTTATCATCCAATCATGTGCAAGCTAAAATGCTGTTTTTTATTTTTCTCCCCCTCGGCTCTACAGCGGCTGCACTTCCAAGTGCACTTGTAGTGCAAAGTGGATTTGCCTTTTGTAAATACCGGTAACCCCCGTTGTTTCCAAACAGTATTAAGTGCCAAAGTATACATTATGTTGCGGGTTCAAATGCAGCTGCAAGGAAGTATAGTATGAATTAAAGTTTAAACACCTCAATACTGGACACTTTTAACCCCTTTCCTGCCCAGGCCAATTTTCAGCTTTTAGCGCTGTCACAATTTGAATGACAATTTCGCGCTCTTGGTACACTGTACCCAAGCAAAATTTTTATTATTGATTTCACACAAATAGAGCTATCTTTTGGTCCTATTTAATCACCACTGGGTTTTTTATTTTTTTCTCAAAAAAAAAAGAAAAAAGACCGAAAAGTTTGAAAAAAAAAAAAACAAAAAAAAAGTTTTTCTTAGACCCCTTTCACACTGAGGCGCTTTGCAGGCGTTAAAAATAGCGCCTGCAAAGCGCCCTGAAACAGCGGCTCCATTTACTCCAGTGTGAAACCCCGAGGCATCAGAAAAAGTCGCTCCTAAAGCGCCCATGGCCATTGAAAACAATGGGGCAGCGCTAGTATAGCGCCGCTGTAGCGGCGTTTTGCGGGCGGATTTAACTCCTTTTCGGCGTAAATTTAGAAATACATCGTCTGAGACGAAACGTACGTCAGATGGTTGACGCGCTGACGTCATCGCCGAGTATCTCGTCTTGAACGGGTGTTCGCAGGCCGGCTGGCTGCTGTGTTTTTATCTCTGCATCCTTGCTTTTAAAATCCTTTTTTTACGTAAGTGTAATCTTTATTCTATTAAATCTTAATTACCAACTGATTTGCGCTACAGAATGGCACGGCTGGGCAAATGGGCGTACCCGTACGTCCATTTGAATTCCCCGCCGTGCCATTGCGTGCGCGCGCCGGCCGGGAGCTCCGTGAGTCGGGTCGCGGGTCCCGCGGACTCGATCGCCGCGGGGATACCCGCGATCGCCTCATGGAGCGGATGAACGGGGAGATGCCGTTGTAAACAGCATCTCCCCGTTCTGCCTAGTGACAAGTGTCACTCGATCTCTGCTCCCTGTCATCGGAGCAGAGATCAGTGACGTCACACACAGAGCCCATCCCCCTACAGTTAGTAATCACTCCCTAGGACACACTTAACCCCCCCCCGCCCCCTAGTGGTTAACCCCTTCACTGCCAGTGAACATGCAGTTCAGTGTTTGCATCCACAGACACGAATACCAGACTCGGCCCCCACCCCCGGCGCCCGTGTCATTGGATTTGATTGATTTGATTGACAGCAGCGGAAGCCAATGGCTGCGCTGCTATCAATCTAGCCAATCAGGGCACGAGACACCGGCTAGAGCTGGTGTGCTTGTCCCCGGCGCGAGAAAAAGAGGGTTCAAGTAAGTAAAACGGGGGCACTGGGGGGCATTATTAAATAAAATCTGTTTTCAATACATACCTTATTTTGGACCCAGTGGTGTCAACACTGGGTCTCTGTATTTCTCTATGCAATGCAAGCAGGTCATGGTTGGTGAGCGAGACCGGCAGGGTGCTGTACAGAGCCTCCTAAGAACATCACAGCACCCCTGCTTCAGTACTCCTCTCAGGAAACCCTCGGCCCTGATGCAAGCAGTGGGCCGACTCTTGGGAAGAGTTATGCAAATTGCCTTGGTGGGGGGGGGGGGGGGGGTGTCGGTCTGGAGGAGCGGGCAGGCTGTATTTTTGCATGGTAATGCCCACACAAGTGAAAGAACTGAAATCCAACAAATGAAAGGGGCGGACCAAGGCTGGCAGGCTTTATATGACTTCCCGCAGCTTCTAATGCACATGGTGAGAAGCTCACAGTGTGCAGTGAAATCAGAGGAAACCATTTCAGTGCAGGAGAGGAGCCGGTAAAACTGTGCAGGACTGAAGGGAAGGCCGGAGGTCAGATTCCCGTCGTTTAATATATAACCACCAAGCTTTGATCTGTGGATTTTGGACTGAAAAACAAGATTCAGAAAATCTTATTTGAAACAACCACGGCAAAGTCGCACCACGATTGGAGTGCCATTAACCACTTAACCACTTGACCTCCGGAAGGTTTACCCCCCCCCCCTTCATGACCAGCCCATTTTTTGCGATACGGCACTGCATTATTTTAACTGACAATTGCGCGGTCGTGCGACGCTGTACACAAATACAATTGATGCCCTTTTTTCCCCACAAATAGAGCTTTCTTTTGGTGGTATTTGATCACCTCTGCGGTTTTTATTTTTTGTGCTATAAACAAACAAAGAAAAACAATTTTGAAAAACAAAAAACAAAAAAAACAAACAATATTTTTTACTTTCTGCTCTAAAACATCCAATTAAAAAAAAAAATCAAATTTCTTCATCAATTTAGGCAACTCTTTATTCTGCTACATATTTTTGCTTAAAAAAAAATCCCAATAAGCGTATATTGATTGGTTTGCGCAAAAGTTATAGCGTCTACAAACTATGGGATATGTTTATTTATTTATTTTTTACTAGTAATGGCGGCGATCAGCGACTTTTACCAGGACTGCAAAATTGCGGCGGACAAATCTGAGACTAAGCCCGGGTTCACACTAGAATGCGCTGCGGACCGCACAGGATCGCTGTGCGTCCCTGTTCACCGTTTCAGGGACGAATCAGGGCCGATTTTATGCCTGAATTCGGCCCTGAAACGCAGCCAAAGACGCGCAGCGTTTTTGTGCAGTGCGCACCGCAGCCGCCCCGGAGATATGTGAACCGGCTCCATAGGGAGCCAGTCACATTCTCCTGCTTTTTCCGCACATCTAATTCGCATAGGTGTGAACCCGAGCTGACACTTTTTGGGAACCAGTGACACCAATGCAGTGATCAGTGCTAAAAATATGCACTGTCACTGTACTAATGACACTGGCTGGGAAGGAGTTAACATCAGGGTAGCGATCAAAGGGTTAAATGTGTGCGTAAAACCAGTGTAGTGGGGGAGGTCTTTTACAAGTGGAAGACATCGATTGGTGTTTCTGCTTTACAGGAACACAGGATCCATGCCTTCTGAACTGACAGAACGGCGATCTGCCTTGTTTACATAGGCAGACTGGCATTCTGTCAGTGTACCCTATGATCAGCGGGTGCCGGTGGACATTGGGTCAGTGGGACCCGCTGTGTAAAGTCACAGCGAGAGCGGGCCAGTGGCGGCGCGTACTCGTGCCCAAAACCCAAAAATACAGAATCAAATATATATATTGGGGCAAAAAAGTATTTAGTCAGCCACCAATTGTGCAAGTTCTCCCACTTAAAAAGATGAGAGAGGCCTGTAATTGTCATCATAGGTATACCTCAACTATGAGAGACAAAAGGTGGAAACAAATCCAGACAATCACATTGCCTGATTTTTGAAAGAATTTATTTGCAAATTATGGTGGAAAATAAGTATTTGGTCAATATCAAAAGTTCATCTCAATACTTTGCTATATATCCTTTGTTGGCAATAACAGAGGTCAAACGTTTTCTGTAAGTCTTCACAAGGTTGTCACACCCTGTTGCTGTTGCTGGTATGTTGGCCCATTCCTCCATGCAGATCTCCTCTAGTGCAGTGATGTTTTGGGGCTGTTGCTGGGCAACACGGACTTTCAACTCCCTCCAAAGGTTTTCTATGGGGCTGAGATCTGGAGACTGGCTAGGTCACTCCAGGACCTTGAAATACTTCTTATGAAGCCACTCCTTCGTTGCCTGGGCGGGATCATTGTCATGCTGAAAGACCCAGCCACGTTTCATCTTCAATGTCCTTGCTGATGGGAGGAGGTTTGCACTCAAAATCTCAGGATGCATGGCCCCATTCATTCTTTCATGTACACGGATCAGTCGTTCCTTTTGCAGAGAGACAGCCCCAAAGCATGATGTTGCCACCCCCATGCTTCACAGTAGGTATGGTGTTCTTTGGTTGCAACTCAGCATTCTCTCTCCTCCAAACACAACGAGTTGTGTTTCTACCAAACAGTTGTACTTTGGTTTCATCTGACCATATGACATTCTCCCAGTCCTCTTCTGGATCATCCAAATGCTCTCTAGCAAACCTCAGACGGGCCCGGACATGTACTGGCTTAAGCAGGGGGACACGTCTGCCACTGCAGGATCTGAGTCCCTGGTGGCGTAGTGTGTTACTGATGGTAGCCTTTGTTACGTTGGTCCCAGCTCTCTGACATGTCAAATCGCATGCCAAACCGGCGACGAAGGATGAGCTCCGGGGTGTTCGCACAGCCCACGTGCAGAGCCCCGCCAGGAAGTCAGCACTGCGCTGCGCTAATCACAGGCAGTGTCCTGATCTCTGCTGCCGCGGATCGGGACAATGTCTCACTGCCTGTGATTAGCACATCGCAGCGCCGACTTCCTGGCGGGGCTCTGCACGTGGGCTGTGCGAACACGCCGGAGCTCATCCCTACTGGCAACGGCACCCCCCGAATCCGACGCGACGCAGCAATTGGGGAGCCGCACCGATTCCCAAAAGTCGTTTGTGTACTACTTTTGGTTATTTCAGGGTGCGATTTCCATTGACATCTGTGCAGAAACCCGCACACAGATGTCTCTGAAATCGCCCCCTGAAGTCCGGACAGACATGCGGTAATAAAATCGCGCGAATTCAGTGTCCCCGCAGTCAGTGTGAACCAGGGCTAAACCCACTACTTAAAAACCTAGTTCAGGTGCGACTCGGCTGACATCTGGGCGACTTCATGCACAAATGTCTATGCAAGTCACATGTCGCACAACAAGGGACGAGGGGCTTAAACCTGGAAGCTGATTGGTTACTATGCACAGCTGCACTAGCTTTAGTAAAATCCCCCCCACGGGGTGTGTACGTACCTGCTCACATAGGCAGGCGGCCAGCAGCAGGCAGAGGATAGCGGCTCCCATGGGTGCTCCCCACTGATCTCTGTTAATTCATACTCTTCCTCTCTCCTCTCTCTGATGTTTCCTTGAACTTGCCTGGAACACACAATCGCAATCATGTGACTCTTCGTCCTTCGCCTCCGGGGTCCTAAATCCTGGCTGTGCAGGAGGAGAAGCAGATGTGATGTCCTACAGATAATAGAAGAGAATGAAGAGAAGCACACATGGAGATCACAGCACAAGACACAAACCTGCTGAGCTACAGGCTTTTCCATCATGTGCGCCCATAGGTCACATGACATCACCTATGTCAACTAAGAACAGCTACATACATCCTCTCCTAGCTGGGTAACAGCAAAAAGCAATGGCAAACCTATCATAACTGACATTCAAAAAAGTAAAAAAACAAAACAAAACATATAAATAAAAAATGGGGCAAACTCAATGGATCACTCTGTCTCTTTTCTGCCGTCACTCTTCTATTATTTTTAATAAAAATTATTATTATTATTATTATTAATTTACAACTTGAGGGTAGACAATACACTTTTTATTTTATAATCTTTATTTTATAAATTTTTTCCATTTTACCCTTACACAAAGATGTCTTAGATATAATAAAGTACACTTTACATTTATTTCATGGATATAATTCCAAAATATAACTCTTATGTACAACTTGTGCTAACTAGAATATATATAAAAAATAGTTTTAACAATCAATTCATGTGTATAATTTCGTATTTAGCTATTACTACACCCTCCACTGTAATCTACCATTCACACACAATACAAAAAAACCCCCAAAAAAACAATACATTTTAAAGCGGAGTTCCACCCATTTAAAAGTCGGTAGCTACAAAAAGTGTAGCTGCTGACTTTTAATAAATCGGATACTCACCTGTCCCGCGGTCCAGCGATGCGGACGCACGAAGCCCCGCTCCCCTCCCCCTCCTCTCCATGGCGCCGGCATTGTTACTGTGGGCGCCCGGCTGTGGCTTCACAGTCGGGGACGCACTGCGCATGTGCGAGGCTGATTGGCCGGCAATCTTGTGGGACCTGTGACGTGTCCCAGAAGATTGCACCGAGGGAGGAGGGGGAGAGGTGATCTTCCTTTCCGGCGCTGCGGCACCAGGGAGGAAGTGGGAGCTAGGTGCCTGTAAAAAAAAAAAAATGACATGCCAAAAAAAATGACATGCCAAATGTGGCATGTCAGGGGGTCACCTACACTTAAAGCGGAAGTTCCATTTTTGAGTGGAACTCCGCTGTAAGGCTGCTTTCACGCTAAAACAGCGCTTAAGCACCAATCATTTTTGCGGTGCTTTAGCTGCATTTTAGCTGAGCTTTTACGTCGCTTTTCGGGCACTAGTGGGCCGGTTTTTTAAGGTTACATGACAAGGAAAAAAGATGCGGCACTTTGGAAACGCTGCCTGTTCATTTCAATGGGCGGGGGCGTTTTTGGAGCACTATTTATAGCGCTCCACACCCGCCCCAAAGATGCTGCTTGCAGGACTTTTTTTTACCGTCCCGCTAGAACACCACCCCAGTGTGAAAGGACACATTAAAGTGAATGGGAGGCAGTTTTCAGGCACTTTACATGCACTATTTTTAGCACTAAAACATCTGAATACTGCCTCAGTGTAAAAGGGGTCTGAGCCACTTCTGGACTGAGCCTCTTTTTGACACTTGTTGAAAACAGTAAAGTTAGCCCAATTTTTTTTTGCATATTGTGAAAGATGATGTTTTTTTGAGCATAGACTCTAGAGAATAAAATGGCGGTCGGTGCAATATTTTATGTCACATGGTATCTGCGCAGCAGTCTTTCAAACGCAGGTTTTTTTGGGAAAAAATACACTTTTTTGAATAAAAAAAAAGAAAACAGTAAAGTTAGCCTAATTTTTTTTGCATATTGTAGATATCTAACATGTCACACTTGCACTCCTCTTGCACACTGCAGCCTGAAAAAGCTCAGTACAGCTTATTTTTTTACTGAGCTAAAATACAGCCCATTCATTGTAATGTGCCTATGCACATAGGCACGTAAACAAGCACCGTGTATTCTTCAGTTGAAAAAAAAAATAAAATTGAAAAATCTACATTTTTGGTCAGTAATTTAAGCCTCATGCACGCAAATGGGGTCTTTTTAACCCCAGATCTCACATTAAAGAGGTCCTGTCATGCTTTTTTTCTATTACAAGGGATGTTTACATTCCTTGTAATAGGAATAAAAGTGATCCAAATTTTTTTTCTTTAAAAGGACAGTGTAAAAATAAAAAGTAAGAAGTAAAATAAATAGGAAAAAAAAAAAAGTAAAGCGCCCTGTCCCTTCGTGCTCGCGCTCAGAAGCAAACGCATACGTAAGTCGCACCCACACATGTGAGGTATCGCCGCGTTAGAGTGAGAGCAATAATTCTAGCAAAAGACCTCCTCTGTAACTCAAAACTGTTAACCAGTAGAAATTTTTAAAACGTGGCCTATGGAGACTTTAAGTGCCAAGTTTGTCGCCTTTCCACGAGCGGGCGCAATTTTGAAGCATGACATGTTGGTTATCAATTTACTCGGCATAGCATTATCTTTCACACTATTGAAAAAAAATTGGGCTAACTATACGGTTTTCTTATTTTTTATTTAAAAAAAAGTGTATTTTTTTCCAAAACAAATGCGTTTGTAAGACCGGTGCACAAATACGGTGTGACATAAAGTATTGCAACTACCGCCATTTTATTCTCTAGGGTGTTTGGAAAAAATATACAAAAATATATATATATATATAAAATAATATATAATATATAAAAAATATATATATATAATGTATGCGATGCATACTAGCACAATATGTGTGTCCTTGCAGGTTTAAAAAAAAAAAAAAAAAGCCGGCAGTTTACTACAAAGCAATCTACTGAGCTGGACAGAACCAGATCTGGAGGGAGTGTATTCCACATGTTCACACCTCTTACTGTGAAGAAACCTTTCCGTATTAGGAGATTGAATCTTCTCTTTTCCTCCAGACAAAAAAAAGTGCCCCCCTTGTCCTCTGTGATGACCTTAACCAGTTCCTGCCCGCACTATAGCCCAAAAGACGGCTACAGCACAGGCTTACAATACCAGGAAGGAATTATGGGCGTATATGGACATCCTCCCATGCCGGCGCACCCCCTTTGGGCTCAAGACCCACAGATCTGGGTAAAAGGCATCGGCATTATACAAAAAAATTGGGCTAACTTTACTGTGTTTTTTTTTTAACTCATGAAAATGTATTTCTTCCAAAAAAAATTGCTTTTGAAAGACCGCTGCCCATATACAGTGTGGCCAAAAATATTGCAACGATCGCCATTTTATTCTCTAGGGTCTCTGCTAAAAAAAAATAGATATAATGTTTGGGGGTTCTAAGTAGTTTTCTAGCAAAAAAATACAGATTTTAACTTGTAAGCAACAAGCGTCAGAAAAAGGCTTAGGGCATGAAGGGCTCAAATACCACCAAAAGAAAGCTCTATTTGTCTAAAAGAATGTAGTTTGGGTACCGTGTGACATGACCGCGCAATTGTCATTCAAAGAGTGACAGCGCTGAAGGCTGAAAATTGGCCTGGGCAGGAAGGGGGTGAAAGTGTTCAGTAAGCAAGTGGTGAAAGTGAATAACTCAACACCAAGTTCACTATATGGACCCCTTATATATTTGTACATGTTGATCATATCCCCCCTTCATCTCCTCTTCTCAAGAGCGAATAAATTCAGTTCCTGGTTGTAAAGGTAATTTTTTTTTTTGTTTAAATAGCAAACATCTCTGTACTTACCTGCACTGTGCAATGGTATTGCACAGAGTGGCCCCGAACCTTTTCTTCTCGGGTCCCCTGCCAGTGCTCCTGGCTCCTCCTCTCTGTCCAGTGCCCCCCATGGGAAGCCGTTTCCGTGCGGGCTCGCTCCCAAGCTCTGCTGCGTCCATTGACACAGACAGCAGGACTCGGCCCCACCCCCCGCTACCTTGTCACTGGCTTTGATTGGCAGCAGTGGGAGCCAATGTTTGGCTATGGGACTGGAAGTGAAGGGAAAGTGATTGTACATTTGTGCAGGAATGGGAACAGCTCTCTTATGCCTCGTACACACGATCGGATTGTTGCCCAACAAAACCGTGGAATTTTGCCTGAAGGGCGTTGGCCCAAACTTGTCTTGCATACACACGGACAAATAATTGTTGGTCAACAATCATGAGTGTAGTGACGTACTACGTTGTTTTTCAACTCTTTAGCGCCACCCTTTGGGCTCCTTCTGCTAATTTCATGTTAGTAGAAGTTTGGTGAGTGTTGATTCGCATTTTTCATTTCGCATTTTTCATTTCGCACTTTTCAGTTCGTTTCTGAACGGTCGTTCGTCAACCAGCCATGTTGCGGAATCGGAGGAGATAACGTGTTATTTATTATTGGTCTTGGAGTTATTGCTTTGACATTATTTTTTTTGGCTGAATAATAATGATTTGATTTGGTATATTTTCTATATTTTTGGATGCATAGAATGCAATTTTTAGTTAAGTTCTACAGGCAGATAACATGTCTAATTTTACTTGTTTTCTTTTTAATGCACAATAAAAAAAAATTGTGTAGAATAATACTTGGCTATGTGTTTTACTTCAAATGACAGTTTGGGAGTCGGCAGTTACATTTTATAAAATACAATGTAATATTAACAAGAGACACCAACATAGTTGTATCTTTGATCTTAAAAACTACAGGATAATGGTGTTGTGGTAACTTGCCCAAATAAAAAAGAAAAAAAACATAATAATATTATTCTTGATATCACTAGAAAAAAAAAAAGCCTTTGAAAATTCATTTGCAATAACTCCATCAGTATCACCAGCCAAGCAGCTTCATTATTATCCCATTAAAGAAGAAGAGAATTGTGCGCTGCATTTCCAGATTTCATAATTTGCCGCGTCACGAATGTTGATTCTCTATTACGAGCGCTAGTTTACAAGACCGACCGCTTCTGCTTCCGAGCATGCGTGTTTGTACTTTGGACTTTTGTCCGACGGACTTGGAAAATCCGACAACAGACATTTGTCCGCAGAAAATTTATAAACCTGTCATTCAACATTTGTCCGTGGAAAGTTGGCCAACAATTGTCTGATGGAGCATACACACGGTCGGATTTTCCATTATCAGGCTGACATCGAACATTTGCCTTTGGAAAGTCCGATCATGTGTACGAGGCTTTAGGTGGGTGGTTGTGGGGCAGTAAAACCATGGCCCAACTACCTGTTTTTACCACCACCCATGTCAAAGAGGCCTTACAGCAAACGTTTGTAATGTAATGCATATAGCAGCATTCAAATAATATATAACTTTCTGGAAAGCTCATTGTTGACAGGGTGCTCCTCCTCGTCCGGCTTCACTCCTCTCCGCACTCCTCTCCCCACTCCTCTCCGCACTCCTCTCCCGCTGGTGTGGGAGATGTCAGAATGGAGAGCGGAGGAAGGGACCAGTAAATATGTCATTTACCGACCTCTTCCTTTTCTGAATTGGACACAATCACTTTTCACCACATCTCTGATAATAATAACAAATATCAGGTTTATTTTCCCATCCTCTGTGGGTTGATCTGTCCTTCCCTGAATATAATAAGGATAATAATAATAATACATATTAGTACTGATGTTGTTATTTCTCCCTCAGAGCTGAGCTCTGCTGGCGGCCCTTCTATTAGGTAGAATACGGCTCAGCCATCAACTATCTCACAACCAATCACCGCAGGTAGCCCGCGCCAGCATCCGGCCTCGGTAACCTAGCAACCCGGGTCACATGTACCTCGGAGCGGCGCTTCCTCGTGACGTCAATAGAACGCGCGGCCAGCTGATTGATCTGTGCTGTGATGGTTCCGGGTTAGGCTGGGAGCTGCTGTGCTGGCATCACCCGGAGGAGCCGGTATGGAGTCTGCATTTAGCTTCTACCTGTCCGTAGTGTATTGGCATTGCTGCTTGTAGGGTTCAGTGTGTGTCTCCATTCATTGTACCTGGTGATGTCAGACACATTGCTATCCTGGGAAGTCCCTATAGAGGATGTTGTAGTGTTATTAATAATCAGGTTTTCTGCATTGCAGGGAGGGGAGGGAAGATTCATAGTATGTGATCAGCAGAGAGCTATGTACAGATTACATGCAGGGGGGCGCTCTCATAGTATGTGATCAGCAGAGTGCTATGTACAGATTACAGAGGGGGGCGCTCTCATAGTATGTGATCAGCAGAGCGCTATGTACAGATTGCATGCAGGGGGGGCGCTCTCATAGTCTGTGATCAGCAGAGTGCTATGTACAGATTACATGCAGGGGGGCGCTCTCATAGTATGTGATCAGCAGAGCTCTATGTACAGATTACAGAGGGGGGCGCTCTCATAGTATGTGATCAGCAGAGTGCTATGTACAGATTACAGAGGGGGGCGCTCTCATAGTATGTGATCAGCAGAGTGCTATGTACAGATTGCATGCAGGGGGGCGCTCTCATAGTATGTGATCAGCAGACTTCTATGTACAGATTACAGAGGGGGGGCGCTCTCATAGTATGTGATCAGCAGAGTGCTATGTACAGATTACAGAGGGGGGCGCTCTCATAGTATGTGATCAGCAGAGCGCTATGTACAGATTACAGAGAGGGGCGCTCTCATAGTATGTGATCAGCAGAGCGCTATGTACAGATTACAGAGAGGGGCGCTCTCATAGTATGTGATCAGCAGAGCGCTATGTACAGATTACAGAGAGGGGCGCTCTCATAGTATGTGATCAGCAGACTTCTATGTACAGATTACAGAGGGGGGCGCTCTCATAGTATGTGATCAGCAGACTTCTATGTACAGATTACAGAGGGGGGCGCTCTCATAGTATGTGATCAGCAGAGCGCTATGTACAGATTACAGAGGGGGGCGCTCTCATAGTATGTGATCAGCAGACTTCTATGTACAGATTACAGAGGGGGGCGCTCTCATAGTATGTGATCAGCAGAGTGCTATGTACAGATTACAGAGGGGGGCGCTCTCATAGTATGTGATCAGTAGAGTGCTATGTACAGATTACAGAGGGGGGCGCTCTCATAGTATGTGATCAGCAGAGCGCTATGTACAGATTACAGAGGGGGGCGCTCTCATAGTATGTGATCAGCAGAGCGCTATGTACAGATTACAGAGGGGGGCGCTCTCATAGTATGTGATCAGCAGAGTGCTATGTACAGATTACAGAGGGGGGCGCTCTCATAGTATGTGATCAGCAGAGCACTATGTACAGATTACAGAGGGGGGCGCTCTCATAGTATGTGATCAGCAGAGCGCTATGTACAGATTACAGAGGGGGGCGCTCTCATAGTATGTGATCAGCAGAGTGCTATGTACAGATTACAGAGGGGGGGCGCTCTCATAGTATGTGATCAGCAGACTTCTATATACAGATTACAGAGGGGGGCGCTCTCATAGTATGTGATCAGCAGAGCGCTATGTACAGATTACAGAGGGGGGCGCTCTCATAGTATGTGATCAGCAGAGCGCTATGTACAGATTACAGAGGGGGGCGCTCTCATAGTATGTGATCAGCAGAGTGCTATGTACAGATTACATGCAGGGGGGCGCTCTTATAGTATGTGATCAGCAGAGCGCTATGTACAGATTGCATGCAGGGGGGGCGCTCTCATAGTATGTGATCAGCAGAGCGCTATGTACAGATTGCATGCAGGGGGGGCGCTCTCATAGTATGTGATCAGCAGAGCGCTATGTACAGATTGCATGCAGGGGGGGCGCTCTCATAGTATGTGATCAGCAGAGCGCTATGTACAGATTGCATGCAGGGGGGGCGCTCTCATAGTATGTGATCAGCAGAGCGCTATGTACAGATTGCATGCAGGGGGGGCGCTCTCATAGTATGTGATCAGCAGAGCGCTATGTACAGATTGCATGCAGGGGGGGCGCTCTCATAGTATGTGATCAGCAGAGCGCTATGTACAGATTGCATGCAGGGGGGCGCTCTCATAGTATGTGATCAGCAGAGCGCTATGTACAGATTGCATGCAGGGGGGCGCTCTCATAGTATGTGATCAGCAGAGCGCTATGTACAGATTACAGAGGGGGGGCGCTCTCATAGTATGTGATCAGCAGAGAGCTATGTACAGATTGCATGCAGGGGGGGGCGCTCTCATAGTATGTGATCAGCAGAGCGCTATGTACAGATTACAGAGGGGGGCGCTCTCATAGTTTGTGATCAGCAGAGTGCTATGTACAGATTGCAGAGGGGGGCGCTCTCATAGTATTCTATGTTCAATTTGGAAGATTTCCCTTTACTTCCTGTCCTGTAGATAGAACAGGAAGTGAGAAGATATCTCTCCAAAGTAAGAGAGAATCCCTTCTTGGACAGTTGTCACCAGAACCAGTTTTCCTGTTTCAAAGATTTCCCTTCTATTCCTGTTCTGGTGACAACTAGTGAATGTTCCATCACTTTCAGTCCATGTGACATTGGTCAACAAGACAAACGGGGTGGATCTATCCAACAGGGGGGGTGCAAAGACAGCAATTAAAAAAGTGACAGATGTTCCAATCCCTCTTCACTCTATCCAAATCTAAAAAGAAAATGTTTTTGGCTTCAAATGCACTTTAGCTCCACAGATGGGGCGGGAAATTACTAAAACTGGAGAGTGCAAAATCTGGTGCAGCTCTGCATAGAAACCAATCGGCTTCCAGGTTTTTTTTTTTTTTGTCAAAGCTTAATTGAACAAGCTGAAGAAGCTGATTGGCTACTACACAAAGCTGCACCAAATTTTGTACTCTCCAGTTTTAGTAAATCAACCCCATAGTGTCATAAAACAAAATTTATATTTTTAGGAATGCACTGATATCTCGGCCACCCGAAAATTATTGGCTGAAAATAGGGTTATCTGTGTTTGTTTTGCCGATAGAAAAAAAAAAGTTGCCGATAATGTCTGAAAATAAATTCATAGTGTTTTAAATGTATGATATTAATTGAAGTCAAATATAATAAACTGTTTTCATTTCGGTGCACCACTAGAAATTGTACATGATTATTTCTTTTTTTCCAAAGTGATTTCGAGTTGCTCCCCATCTAATCTTTTATTTTTTTTTCCTTTTTAGTGAGCGAAGAATGTGCGGGCAGCAATGGGTGCCTCTCTCTGTATCTGTTCTCGGGGGGTCATAACCATTGAAAACAAGCGTTACCTGTTTGTAGAGAAGCTGGGGGAGGGGTGAGTAACAATCCTGTATTTTCTCTTTGCAGAAAACAAAAAGGTGGAAACACAAACCCTGTTTTAAAAAAAAAAAAAAAAAAAAACATGACCTAGTGATGGGCTGCTGTGGCAAAATATATACATTTACAAAAAGCAGCTAATTTAACCAAGAAACATATTTAAGGCAAGGCTGTGTTTTTTTTTTTTTGTTTGTTTGTTTTTTTTTTTTTATGTAGCCCAAATAAATAGTTTACTTACAGTGATTCTCAAGGTATTAGAAAAAAAAAAAAAAATAACGAACATGTTATACTTATCTGCTCTGAGCAATAGTTTTGCACAGAGCATCCCCGTTCCTCTTATTTTTGGGTTCCCCTGTCAGCAGTCCCGGCTCCTCTCCCCTTGCTGAGTGCCCCCAATAGCAAGTCTCTTCCTATGGGGCACTCGAGCCACTCTCACACAGAACGTGGTTCTGCCCTGTCCCCCGCTTTCTCTTCTTTTGTCTCTCTGGCTGTAATTGACAGCAGCAGGAGCCAATGGCTGCTGTCTGAGGAATGAGGGACCCGGGAGAGCTGCTGCTCTCATGCACATCACTGGATTGAGTTTGGGCTTGGGTAAGTATAAGGGGGGAGCAGCACCCAGGAAGTTTTTTTACTTTAATTCATAAAATGCATTAAGGTAAAAAAAAAAAAAACCTTCTGCATTTAGAACCACTTTAATTGGTGCACTTAGCAGCGTGTTAGATTTCCAAGCTCTTCACTCCCCTGCTGCTCCATTCAGCCACCAGGAACAAAGAGAACAAGCACAATGTAAGTTGTGGTTGAGGGTTCCCTCTTTCTCCTCTTTCCTATGTGACAATGCTGGGTACCTGACTGGCCAATCACCAGCTTTGTTGAATCAGGAAAAAGGCGCATGATTCACATGTTTCCCCTGCGTCTTCCAGTTAAATTTCTTTCTAAAGCAGCCGCAGCCTGAGTAGAAAAGCCTGTCCCCTGCCAGCATGCTGTAGAAAAGGACTGTTTTCTGTTTGCAAGCAGTTGTCTCTCTGCAAAGGTCCAACTTCTAACAAGTAGGAACTATAGCTCTGCATTCAGAAAAGCTCATCCTCTGTGCTAATTGGGAGAGCTCTGACTCAGTAGGCGGTATGTCAGACCTCTGCAAAGAGACCATTGATTTCCCACAGAGAGCAGCATGCTGGCAGGAGGCAGGCTTTTTCTACTCAAGCTGATTTTTTTTTTTAATTTAGCTCCCTTATTACCAGCCACAGCTGGCTTTTTAAAGAGATCTTAATGCTGGAGGAGTTTCCTGGGTTTCCAGACCATGTGAGCATTGTAATTGGTTGTCGCAGTGGTCATGTGCTCGGGAGCCCACCTTTCTGGCTTTCATATGTAAACAGTGACCAGAAGCTGTCGGTAACAGCGCAGTCTAGCACAGAATAATGCTGCTGGCTGTACACAAATGCACTATATAACCAAAAGTATTGGGACGCCTGCCTTTACACGCACATGAACTTTAATGGCATCCCAGTCTTAGTCCGGAGGGCTCAATATTGAGTTGGCCCACCCTTTGCAGCTATAACAGCTTCAACTCTTCTGGGAAGGCTGTCCACAAGGTTTAGGAGTGTGTCTATGGGACTGTTTGACCATTCTTCCAGAAACGCATTTGTGAGGTCAGGCACTGATGTAGGATGAGAAGGCCTGGCTCGCAGTCTCCACTCTAATATATCCCAAAGGCGTTCTATTGGGTTGAGGTCAGGAGTCTGTGCAGGCCAGTCAAGTTCCTCCACCCCAAACTCGCTCATCCATGTCTTTATGGACCTTGCTTTGTGCACTGGTGCGCAGTCATGTTGGAACAGGAAGGGGCCGTCTCCAAACTGTTCCCACAAAGTTGGGAGCATGAAATTGTCCAAAATGTCTTGGTTTGCTGACACCTATTGAACCCTATGGAATAAGACTTGGGATGCCATTAAAGTGGAAGTAAACTTCAATTTCTGAATTTTACCTATAGGTAAGCCTATAATAAAGCTTACCTATAGGTAGTGTAAATTTCTCCTAAATGTGCGCCGTTTAGAAGATATTTACCATATATACTCGAGTATAAGCCGAGTTTTTCAGCCCATTTTTTTTTTTTGTAGGCTGAAACCCCCCCGGTGAGGGTCTCGAGTAAGGGTGCAGCTTCAATGTGCCCATCTGCAGCCTCACTGTGCCCATCTGCAGCCTCACTGTGCCCATCTGCAGCCTCACTGTGCCCATCTGCAGCCTCACTGTGCCCATCTGCAGCCTCACTGTGCCCATCTGCAGCCGTACCTTTGATTACTAAAACAGCAGGTGTCTCCCGCTGTGTTATGCAGTCTGTTTGGCGCTGTCAATTGTAACAAAGCCCCGTCTCCTCTTCGTCCGTGATAGAGGAACACTGATACAATGCTGGGAAACTGTATCAGTGTTCCGCCTATCACGGACGAAGAGGAGGCGGGGCTTTGTTACAATGGACAGCGCCAAACAGACTGAATGACACAACGGGAGACACCTGCTGTTTTAGTAATCAAAGGTACGGCTGCAGATGGGCACAGTGAGGCTGCAGATGGGCACAGTGAGGCTGCAGATGGGCATTGTTTACCCAGTAGCTGCTGCATTTCTCACCCTAGGCTTATACTCGAGTCAATAAGTTTTCCCAGTTTTTTGTGGTAAAATTAGGTGCCTCGGCTTATATTCGGGTCGGCCTATACTCGAGTAATATACGGTACTGTACATGCAGCCAGTGACATCACTGGCATATGCCTTCTGAAGGAACAGCCTACAAGTGCTGTTACTTCAGAGCCTTGTGCCGTAAATGGCAGCTCCCGTGTGCATGGGTGGGAATGACCTCATCGTGGCTCTGACCAGTCACAGAACCAGAGTCCGTGAACATGGAAGCAAGACGGGTGAAGATAGGCGCGCCTGCAGCTCTGAAATCTCAGCGCTGAAAGAGCTTTGTTTTAAGGTAAGTTTAACATAATGTGCTAGTATGCGATGCATACAAGCACATTATCTTGCAGAGTATAAAAAAACAAAAAACAAAAAAAAAACAAACAACATCCAGTGGTTTATAACCTCTTTAACGTTCATTAGAATGTAAAGGCAGGCGTCCCAATACTTTTGGTAATGTATGTGGCAGTGCTGTGTGTAGCCAGTGGTAAAGGGTTGAGGAAAGGAAACTGTAAGGCTGGCTTCACAGTTACGCAAATTTAATGTGGGGTTCCCCGCATCCAATTCGCATGACAGAAGAGTGTGGCCGGCTCTCCATGGAGCTGGTCTACACACCTCCGGGGGGCCGCAGTCTGCATTTGGAAAGGGTCCTGTGTGTCTTTTTGGTTCCGAATTCTGGTTTCAAATTCAGGAAAAAATTCAGGCCTGATTTGCACCCGAATCGGTGAACAGGGACGCACGGGACCCCCCCCGCTGTAAGCCGCGGCATGTGTGAGCCGGGCCTAAGACTTTGCACACCTTTTGCATTAAGACATGTGGAATGTATTCAGATAATGAAAGTTGAATTGGGTGTTAATCTGGATTTTCTTTCCTAACAGAGGTTTCAGTTATGTAGATCTGGTTGAAGGGGTCCATGACGGGCACTTTTATGCCCTAAAACGCATACTATGCCACGACCGGGAGGATCGCAAGGAGGCGCTTCATGAGGTGGAGATGCACCGAATGTTCAACCACCCCAACATCCTGCGTCTGGTGGGGCACTGCATGATCGAGAAGGGGCCTAAGTGGGAAGCCTGGCTGCTGCTTCCTTATGTTAAGGTAATTCCGCTACCCCGGTCCTCACTCTGGTCCTTCTGACAAACTCTAGGCTCTGTTTATTCGGCTGTGTAGAATTATTCCGGGTTCCCATTGCAAAAAATCGGTTACTGCATCCTTTCTCTAACCGATTACCACAGAGGAACCCTTCAAACAACTTTCAGGTTTTAGGGAATCCTTTGCTAAAAACCAACCCATTGGTGGTCAGTTGGGAAGATAGCCCCTTTACATTGGTGTCTAGTGGGAAGAGTGCCCCCTTACACTGGTTGTCAGAATGGCACCCGTACAGAAAGCTTAAAAAGATCAATGGGAGGGGGGACCTTAGATTGTAAGCTCCTTGAGGGCAGGGACTGATATGAATGTACAATATACACTCACCGGCCACTTTATTAGGTACACCTGTTCAATTGCTTGCTAACACAAATTGCTAATCAGCCAATCACATGGAAGAAAGTCAATGCATTTAGGCATCTAGATGTGGTGAAGATGACTTGCTAAAGTTTTCAGAATGGGGCAGAAAGAGGATTTAAGTGACTTTGGACGTGGCACGGCTGTTGGTGCCAGACGGGCTGCTCTGAGTATTTTAAAAACTGCTGATCTACTGGGATTTTCACACAGAACCATCTCTCAGGTTTACAGAGAATGGCCCAAAAAAGAGAAAATATCCAGTGAGCGGCAGTTGTGTGGAGGAAAATGCCTTGTTGATGTCAGAGGGGAATGGGCAGACTGCTTTGAGATGATAGAAATACAACAGTAACTCAAATAACCACTCGTTACATCCAAGGTATGCAGAATACCATCTCTGGATGCACAACACATAGAACCTTGAAGCAGATGGGCTACAGCAGCAGAAGACCACACTGGGTGCCACTCCTGTCAGCTAAGAACAGAAAACTGAGGCTACAATTTGCACAGGATCACCCAAATTGGACAATAGAAGATTGGAAAAACGTTGCCTGGTCTGATGAGTCTGGATTTCAGCTGTGACATTCAGATGGTCAGAATTTGGTGCATGGATCCATCCTGCCTTGTATCACCGGTTCAGGCTGGTGGTGGGGGTGTAATAGTGTGGGGGGGATATTTTCTTGGCACACTTTGGACCCCTTTGTGCCAACTGATCATCGTTTAAACCTCCACGGCCTCCCTGAGTATTGTTGCTGACCATGTCCATCCCTTTATGACTACAGTGTCCCCATCTTCTGATGGCTCCTTCCAGCAGGATAATGCTCCATGTCACAAAGCTCCAATCATCTCACCACTGGACAATGAGATCCCTGTCCTCCAATGGTCTCCACAGTCCCAGATCTCATCCAATAGAGCACCTTTGGGATGTGGTGAAATGGGAGATTCCCATCATGAATGTGCAGCCGACAAATCTGCAGCAACTGTGTGATGCTATCATGTCACTATGGAGCAAAATCTCTGAGGAATGTTTCCAACACCTTGTTGAATCTATGCCACGAAGAACTAAGGCAAAAGGGGGTCCAACCCGGTACTACCATGAAAATAAGCCCAGGTGTTATATTAACTTTGGCAACAAGAGACCCAGTAGGGCTTATTTTCAGGGTAGGGCTTTTCATGTGCTGCCTTCTCTCCCCCTCTCCCTCCCTGCCTGTCAGTAATCCCCAGTGGCCAGTGGAACTGAGTAAAAGTGGGTGTAAGATGCACTGTATTACAGTATTATATCATGTAAACTGTGGATGTTCCTGTAATCTATTTCTGATAAATACTTCATATAGCGCTGCTTCTGTGACCCACCTGATCGATCTCCCCCGCTCCGAGCACTGCAGAGAGGAGGGGGGACTGATCAGGCGGGTCACGGGAGTGGCGCTCAGTCGATCCCCCGCTGGTCTCCTGTTCTGTCAGCGGGGGAATGACTGAGCGCCACTCGGCGCTTCTGTGACCCGCCTGATCAGTCTTCCCCGCTCCGAGCACTGCAGAGGGAGGGCCGAGATCCCCCGCTGACAGCTGGGAGAAGAGGAGAGCAGCGGAGGATCAGTTGAGTGCCGTGCAGCGCTGTAACAAAGGCATTTATCACATATAAATTACAGAAACACGGTTTACATTTTCTACTACTGTAATACAGTGCATTTTAGTATTGTAAAACCTCTTTAAACTAGGGCTTATTTTCGGGGTAGGGTTTTGTACGTTTATTAAAAAGTCAGCAGCTACAAAAAGTGTAGCTACTGACTTTTAATCAGCAGACACTCACCTGTCCCCCGGTCCAGCGATGTGGCCGCCCGAAGCCTCGCTCCTCTCCCCCTCGAAGCCTCGCTCCTCTCCCCCTCGAAGCCTCGCTCCTCTCCCCCTCGAAGCCTCGCTCCTCTCCCCCTCGAAGCCTCGCTCCTCTCCCCCTCGAAGCCTCGCTCCTCTCCCCCTCGAAGTTTCGCTCCTCTCCCCCTCGAAGCCTCGCTCCTCTCCCCCTAGGCGGCCCCTCCCTCTCTGCAATCTTCTGGGACACGTCGCAGGTCCCAGAAGATTGCCTGGCCACTAGGAGAGCGCAGTGCAACTCAAGCATATGCAGTGTGCGCCAGGCTGTAAAGCTGCAAGCTGTCACAGCTGGGTGCCCACAGAAGTAATGACGGCGCCGTGGAGAGGAGCGAGGCTTCAAGCGGCCACATCGCTGGACCGTGGGACAGGTGAGTGTCTGTTGATTAAAAGTCAGTAGCTACGCTTTTTGTAGCTGCTGACTTTTTAATAAACGTACAAAACCGTGGAACTCTGCTTTAACGACACCTCAAACTCAGTTTGCAAATGCAGTGCTCTTGCCTACACCGTGCAAACCGACCATGCAAGCCGGTCACAGTGCGTTCTGAAACCTGCTGCATGGTGCGACTTTGATGCGGTGCAATATGAGCCATTCAAAACGAATGGGCTCAAATTGCACTGCGCTGAATCGCATGTGAATTGTACAGGAATGCGGTGCGGTTCCTGTGCAATTCATTTGCGATTTCATATTGTGAACCTACCCTGTTTCCCTGAAAATAAGACCTAGCGTGATTGTCGGTGATGGCTGCAATATAAGCCCTACCCCCCAAATAAGCCCTAGTTGAAGTCCTTGTAGGTCTTATTTTCAGGGTAGGGCTTATTTTCGGGGAAACGGGGTAGGGCTTATTTGGGGGGTAGGGCTTATATTGCAGCCATCACCGACAATCACGCTAGGTCTTATTTTCGGGGAAGCAGAGTAGGCTCAAACAGGTGTCTAATGTGTTCACTTTGAAAGATACAATAGTGATACCAAAGAGTAATATAATTCCAAATGGGTCACGTGTGACTCAATGAGTCTGGCAAGATGGTACCTGGATAGTGTTAAGAGTCCTAAAGGCCGTCATCAGTGCAGTTTATGGCTAGGGAAAGCTCTGCTGACTTTCATCATCCAATCACTAGAAAGCAAAAATGCTTGCTTTTTTTTTTTTTTTTTTTCCTTGCACGTGATTGGGTATTCCTTTACAAAGTGAACCTTTTACCTCATTTACTAAGCTCTGCAGCAACTGCACTTGCAGAGTGCACAGTCTATTTGCCTTTAGTAAAACAACCCCATAATGTCACCATAAATATATTTTAACATACTCTTTTAAAATTTTCCTACAGTTTTTTACTTTTAAAAGAATCAATTCTTATTGGCTATTAATGAAACTGTTTACCAGTGGAAATGAGTCTCCTGCATGGTGACGTGTATTGTTGAGCTGTGGATGAATATTTTCTAACTTTTCAGTAAAGACCGCGTTGTTCTTGTGCTGTATTTTCAGAGGGGAACCCTATGGAATAAAGTTGAAGCATTGCGGGATAAGTGCGAATTCCTACCGGAAGAGAGGATATTGTACATTTTACATGGCATATGTCTGGGACTCAAAGCCATTCATGATCAGAATTATGCTCACAGGTAGGAGGCTTGGGGTGTAGCTACAAAGTCATTGTGGAGATTATTTACTGAGGTTTCTGAACATACTGGGGGGGGGGGGGAATGGCAGTTCAATCTATATCAGGGGCCTAAAACTGAGGGCCCCCCCCTCCAGCTGCTGCAGAACTACAAGTCCCATGAGGCATTGCAAGGCTGACCATTACAAGCATGACTCCCACAGGCAGAGGAATGATGGGACTTGTAGTTTCACAACAGCTGGAGGGCCGCTAGTTTGAGATCCCTGCTCTATATATTAGTTATTATATAATCTTAGCAGTAAACTAGGATATTGTCTGTATTGTTACTCTGTGCTCTACCTTATGGAGGCTTGGTATGTAGAGCTTGTTTCTGAAATGAAAATGGGTGTGCAGAATCAGGTAAGTAGTCTGTCATTTTTGTGGAGCTGTCCACATTAAAGGATAACTGTATTTTAAACAGGGCTTTTTTTCAGGGGGAACTTGGTGGAACTCAGTTCCACCACCTCTGGCTCAGACTCTGGAGGGGGGGGCTGCTCACCACAAACTTTGAAATTTGACTGACCACACCCACTAATCGATGTGATTTGGAGGGTGTGTGGTGGGGGGAGGGGTTTTGGGGGGCCGTGGTTGAGTTCCAGCACCTATTGTTTGAGGAAAAAAAATCCCTGATTTTAAAACGCATTAAATGATTGTAAAGGGGATTTTTTATTTTGTTTTCAAAATAACAGACACCTTATACTTACCTGCTCTGTGGTTTTGCACAAAGCAGCCCCGATCTTCCACTTCTTGCGTCCCCCACCCACTGGCTCCTCCCCTTTTGAGAAATACCCCTATAGCACGTCCATGTGAAAGGGCCCTAAAAATGCTTGCTAGTTCTCAGTCCTGGAAGCATGTGTTTTCTGTACAGCAGCTAACTTTATACCTGTGCTGCCAGATTTGAGTCTTTTGTCATCGCCAGTGATTATATGTATTGCAGCCCAGAAACCATTAATGACTGCTGGCACTGAAGATATTGAATCAAACAGGTGTGTGACAGGTACACTATATTGGCAAAAGTATTGGGACGCCTGCCTTTACACGCACATGAACTTTAATGACATCCCAGTCTTATGCCCCTGTACACACGGTCGGACTTTGTTCGGACATTCCGACAACAAAATCCTAGGATTTTTTCCGACGGATGTTGGCTCACACTTGTCTTGTCTACACACGGTCGCACAAAGTTGTCGGAAAATCCGATCGTTCTGAACGCGGTGACGTAAAACACGTACGTCGGGACTATAAACGGGGCAGTGGCCAATAGCTTTCATCTATTTATTTATTCTGAGCATGCGTGCCACTTTGTCCGTCGGATTTGTGTACACATGATCGGAATTTCCAACAACGGATTTTGTTGTCGGAAAATTTTATCTCCTGCTCTCCAACTTTGTGTGTCGGAAAATCCGATGGAAAATGTCCGATGGAGCCCACACACGGTTGGAATTTCCGACAACACGCTCCGATCGGACATTTTCCATCAGAAAATCCGACCGTGTGTACGGGGCATTAGTCTGTAGGGTTCAATATTGAGTTGGCCCACCCTTTGCAGCTATAACAGCTTCAACTCTTCTGGGAAGGCTGTCCACAAGGTTTAGGAGTGTGTCTATGGGAATGAACCCTACGGAATAAGACTAGGATGCCATTAAAGTTCATGTGTGTGTAAAGGCAGGTGACCCAATACTTTTGACAATATAGTGTATATCTTGGTTCTTGGTTGCAGCAGTGGTGCAGACACAAACAGGCCGAATGTAAACAAAGTATTACCTACACAAGGAAAGGAACAGCAAAAACTAGAACTGGATACATTTAAAGAAATATAGATATGCAATAATCCTTTAAAACCCCATAGAATGGCATTCTTTGCACCTCAGCTGGACCTGCAGTGCCATTTCTAGCAGCCAAATCAAACTTTATTCTGAGAAATGTCGGAATGCAGAAGCGTCACCTTTTCTGCCCTCTGGCAGTGTGGTCATCAGGTTTGTACTGTACATAGCAGCCATTACTTGCTGGCATGCAAGCAAAAAGAATGGAGTATGAATTTTTAGATTTGTCTATTCATAGGAAACGTTAATTAATATCATGTTTTAATAATATCGATAACTAAAATCATGTTTTGTGGAGTCCTTTGTTTTTCACTGTCATTCTTGTCTTATTTTTAAGGGACCTAAAGCCAACTAACGTGCTGCTGGAGGGTGATGATCGGCCCCTATTGATGGATCTTGGCTCTATGAATCACGCACGTATTGAGGTATCGGGGACCAGGCAGGCAATGTCGGTGCAGGTACGGTTAATGGTTAACTTCCAGACCTAGTTAAGATAAAAGTCATTCACTGTAAGAGCTTGTAGTTATTGCCCCATAGCCATTTTAGTTACTTTTTGTAGCAACAAATCAGACTTGCAGGATGGCGTTGTGGAATCTGCAGTACTGACCGCGTGAGGGCAACATGTTGCCTATCTCTGCTATAAGCAAAATGTGGAAAACACAGCCCACTAGATGGAGCTAATAATCATAGGAAATTAATTCTTATTTACTGTAATGGTCAGCTCCATCTAGTGGCCATTTTTTATTTTCCTGATTTACACTATTCTGACTGAAGAACATCTGACTTGGAGAGAAAGTAGCCTTGTAGCATTCAATATTGCCGGCATTCACACAGAATGAATGTACATGCAGTTTTTGCTCTGCTTTTTTTTTTTTTTTTTTATAAATACACCTCTAATACCAAGTGTCCATTAAATAAATGTATTGCTGGCATCTATGGAGAACTTTGGATATACAAAACTAAAATACACACCAGATTCCAACAACAGAGAATTGCATGGAATTTGTATCTTATTTCCAGAGCTTTGCTGTTCCCAGCAGATAGCGGGGGTTGATTACAGCCTTGGTATCATTATGGGTGTTCTCTTGTAGGACTGGGCTGCACAGCGATGTACCATCTCCTACCGCGCCCCCGAACTTTTCAACGTGGAAAGTAACTGTGTGATTGATGAGAGGACAGATATCTGGGTATGATTCATCACATTTTCTTCTAATACATATATCACAAGAGTGAACGTTCCGGTATTTTGTAAATGCTTTTTTCTTTTTTTATGTTAATGTGCATCCTCTCCTCTCTCCATCTCTCTCCCTTTCTCTCTCCTTTTCCCTCTTCTCTTCTTTCTTCTCCCATCTCTTTTTTTTCTCTTCTTCTCTCCTTTTCTCTTCTTCTCTCCTTTTCTCTTCTTCTCTTCTCTTCTTTTCTCTTTTTTCTTCTTTTCTCTTCTTTTCTCTTTTTTCTTCTTTTCTCCTCTTTTCTCTTCTTTTCTCCTCTTTTCTCTTCTTTTCTCCTCTTTTCTCTTCTTCTTCTCTCTCTTCTCTCTCTTCCCTTCTCTTCTTCTCTCTCTTCTTCTCTCTCTTCTTCTCTCTCTTCCCTTCTCTTCTTCTCTCTCTTCTTCTCTCTCTTCCCTTCTCTTCTTCTCTCTCTTCTTCTCTCTCTTCCCTTCTCTTCTTCTCTCTCTTCTTCTCTCTCTTCCCTTCTCTTCTTCTCTCTCTTCCCTTCTCTTCTTCTTCTTCTCTTTTCTTCTATTTTTTTTTTTTTATATAAACTTGTCTCTTCTTCCCCCTTCTTCTTCTTCTTCTTCCCCCTTTTTCTTCTTCTTCCCCCTTTTTCTTCTTCTCCCCCCTTTTTCTTCTTCTCCCCCCTTTTTCTTCTTCTTCCCCCTTTTTCTTCTTCTTCCCCCTTTTTCTTCTTCTTCCCCCTTTTTCTTCTTCTTCCCCCTTTTTCTTCTTCTTCCCCCTTTTTCTTCTTCTTCTTCTCCCTTCTCCCCTTCTTGTCAGAAACCATGAACCAGACTGAGACAGAAGTACAGTAAAATCACACTTGTTTATTAATAAAAATAAAAAGGTAAATAGAGTAAGTGTAGTCAAAGCATAGCCAAAGACCAGTAACCAGATCCGGTAAACAGCCAATCCAGAGTTCAGTAACCAGATCGGGTAATCAGCCAGGCCAGAAGTCAGGGATCCAATTAGAGGAACAGCGAGCAGGATAAGGAGCCAGAAGGGATGTCAGCAAAACCAGTCTTTAAACAGGAACGCAGGAGATGGTTTCTTGTGATGCGATCAAGGCGAAGGCAGGAATGAAGTGAGCTGGAGCTATTTAAGTAGGCAGGACTGATGAGCAGATCCACAACAGCTGGTTAACTGTGGAGAGAGATGAGAGCTGGCAATTAGCCGACAGCTGAGCGGCCAGCTCAGAGAAGGAAGGGCTGAGCCAGCCCTGACACTTCTCCCTTCTCTTCTTCTGCCTTCTCTTCTTCTCTCTTCTCCCTTCTCTTCTTCTCTTTTCTCCCTTCTCTTCTCTTCTCTTCTCTTTTCTCCCTTCTCTTCTCTTCTATTTTCTCCCTTCTCTTCTATTTTCTCCCTTCTCTTCTATTTTCTCCCTTCTCTTCTTCTCCCTTCTCTTCTTCTCCCTTCTCTTCTTCTCCCTTCTCTTCTTCTCCCTTCTTCTCCCTTCTCCTCTTCTTCTCCCTTCTCCTCTTTTTCTCCCTTCTCCTCTTTTTCTCCCTTCTCCTCTTTTTCTCCCTTCTCCTCTTTTTCTCCCTTCTCCTCTTTTTCTCCCTTCTCCTCTTCTTCTCCCTTCTCCTCTTCTTCTACCTTTTCCTCTTCTTCTCCCTTCTCTTCCCTGTTCTCTCTTCTTCTCTTTTTTTTTTTTTTTTCCTTCTCTTCTTTCTTTTCTTCTTTTCTCTTCTTCTCTCTTTCTCTTCTCCCTTCTCTTCTTTCTCTTCTCCCTTTCCCCTTCTCTCTTATTCTCTCTTCTGTCTCCTCTCTATAGATAGATAAAGTCTTGCCTTCAGATACACATTACATATTTTTTTTTTTAAATGAAACTGACTTAAATCATACAGAATCAACTAATGTAGACAACAAACCATAACCGTCGGTCAGTATTGGGTTTTTTCTTATAACATAGGTGGTCAGTGTGGCCCCTATATGGTCATCATGCCTCTTGTTTGTCCTCTTGCTGGTCATTGTGCTGTCTTTGTGGTTAGTGTGCCCCCCCTTTCTTTGTTGGTCAGTGGAAGCAGTGTTACAAAGGAGAAGTGATTGGCCAAAGGGGAGGTTTGTGTTTTTACATTTTTTGTTTACATGTGTGATCCCTGTGATTGGTTCACAGCAATCACGAGACATAGAGCCACTCTGTGCATTTTTTGTGTAATTCTTGATGTCTTCTGGTGACAGCTTGATCACAGGCATTCAAAAAATGCCTGAACATTGACTCCCCCAGTTTTATTACCTGCACATCCTGTCAGTAGGTCTAATATTTTTCTGCTTCAGTAATAGGGACCCTGTCCACATGGTGCCAGCACTGTTGTGTTATTTACCTGCAGAACAAACAGCGTTGTCACCCTGTAGACTGCGTAGTCCTAGACAGTCATACAGAATCAGTTACAGCAACAGTGTGTTTGTTTTTTTTTTTTTTTTTTTTTTACCCTGGCCAATGTGATCTTCTCTCACTTGCTTTCTTTTTTTTTCAAACCCTGTGCCTGCCAATTTGCTGGGCAGCTTGGCCAATATGGGAAGTGCAAAAATAACAGATCAACAGGTAATATGTTATGGGGGCTCAAAAAATGTGTGATGTAGCTTATAGTTCCACTTTAAATGCATGGACACCCCATAATTTATTCTTCATAGAATGCAATGTGTTTTTTTTATTTTTATTATTATTATGTTGGAATATATGTTAACAGTTTAGAATTAATCTTATTTTGAGTGTTTGATGCATTGTAACTATCACATTTGTTGCTTTTACTCCTCAGTCTCTCGGTTGTGTACTGTATTCTATGATGTTTGGAGAGGGGCCGTACGACATGATTTTCCAAAAAGGAGACAGTGTGGCCTTGGCTGTTCAAAACAACATCACAATCCCTGAAAATAATAGGTAATATCACCATTTACAGTGCTGGAAATATATTTCTTCCCCCCATAACAGCCTGTTTTGACAAGATATGATATGTCAACAGCACCACCCTGGTCCAGAAATTTAGTAGTATAGTCAAAAATTTCAATCAGATTAGTCTTGTGCTGAAAACCAATGATTTGCAAAGAGACGATTTTTGACCCAGGGCTTTATACACTTGTCCTCCTACTGCCTGGCTGGCAAGATGAGAACAGGATGTCCTCTGTGTGTGCTCCTAGCCAGCCACTAGAGGGAGTATGGAGATGAAGGCTCCCGAGACAGGGAGTAGGGAGCCTTGATCTCCCATACTCCCTCTCTCGGGAGCCTTGATCTCCCATACTCCCTCTCTCGGGAGCCTTGATCTCCCATACTCCCTCTCTCGGGAGCCTTGATCTCCCATACTCCCTCTCTCGGGAGCCTTGATCTCCCATACTCCCTCTCTCGGGAGCCTTGATCTCCCATACTCCCTCTCTCGGGAGCCTTGATCTCCCATACTCCCTCTCTCGGGAGCCTTGATCTCCCATACTCCCTCTCTCGGGAGCCTTGATCTCCAAAGAGAGGGAGTATGGGAGATCAAGGCTTCATGCTGTGTTTTTGTATTTTGTATTTTTTTTTTTTTTATTCAGTAACAATAATCCCTAACTGAATGACATTTAGTTTGCTAAAGCACTGGGTAGCATAAGCATTCTTTATGCATCATTAACCACTTGGTAACCGGGCCAATTCTGACATTTTTCTCATATACGGTATGTATATCTGTGTTTTTTTGCTAGAAATTTACTTAGAACCCCCAAACATTATATATGTTTTCTCCAATCGTCTTCCAGGGCAGCATCCGAGAGATGGGCTCCTCCTTCCTGCAACAGAAAACACATTAGTCCACCATTATAAATTTGTTAGTCTCACCTGTGTGCCTCAGTTGTTTTGTGTTTCCTCCCTGGCTCCCTGACCAGCATCCCATTCAGCCCAGGGGGCCTTGGGAGGGCGAGCAGGGGCAGAAATCTGAGCCCCAAGGCTCTGCCTGAAGTTTTGCCCCTACAGAGGGGTATGCAGCTATCCCCCCCCCCCCCCCCCCCTCCGCTGCATTACATGCCACTGGCATTTTTCCCCACAGCTACTGCTCCTCGATGGTGGAGGGCCATCCGGCCAAGGCTCGCACTCCCAGGTGCTTTAGAGGTTCCCTCGCTGTGCAGGCGACCTGGCCGCCGAACATTCTGCCCGCCGATCGTATTCTGCTCGCATCCCACAGACATCCCTGCAAAATCCCCTTGTTTGCGGACCATGCCACACTTTAAAATTGCGCACACTCATGGAATGGCGCCAAACTTCAGTACTTAAAAAATCTCCATAGGCTGGGTTTAACATTTTTTTACAGGTAACCAGTTTATAGTTACTGAGGAGGTCTTCTGCTAGAATTATTGCTCTTGTTCATAACGATACCTCACATGTGTGGTTTGAACGCCGTTTACATATGCGTTCGCTCCTGAGTGCGGAGACGGAGAGGCACTTACATTTTTTTAAATCTTTTTTTGAATCACTTTTATTCCTATTACAAGGAAAACTGTAATGTAAACATCCCTTGTAATAGGAATATGGAATGACCGTTCCTCTTTACGGAGAGATCTGGGGTCTATAAATCCCCACATCTCTCCTCTATGTTGGAAAGTCTGAGATCAAAAAAATAAGACGATCTCAAGCTTCCCAGCAAAAAAACAGCAGTGTTTAAATCTGCCAGCACCGGAAGTGACGTCATGATGTCGCCTCCGAGGGTCATAGAGATGGCCGGTGAACATCTGGTCTGTGGTCAGCTCCATGGAGAAAGGCCACCGCCGGCGGTTTCATTCTTCGCCGATCACACAGGCGAGCCGGGAGAAGCACTGCAGGGTGGTGGGAGGGGCTAAACAGCCGCTATGATGGCTTTTACATTGCAGGGAATTCCTAGCTGAAAAAAAGATATCTGAATGATGCCTGCCAAGCCACGCTCTGTGTGACTTATGGACATACAGAACCGGCTTGGGAGTGAACCCGCACAAGTGCCCCCTTAGCAAGCCGCTTGCTGTGGTGGCATTTGGCAGTGGGGAAGGGTCAGGAGCGCTGGTGGGGGACCCGTGAAGAGGAGGATCAGGGCTGCTCTGTGCAAAACTATTGAGCAAGAAAATATGACATGTTTGTTATTTTTTTTTAAAAACATTAAAAATTTGCCTTTACAACCACTTTAACTAACATTGTATTCCATTTTTAAGGCCCCTTTCACACTGCCACGACTTGAAAGTTGCGCAATTTTACCACGATTTTAGGGAATGCCTAGGTAAACTTGATGTCTATAGACCTCAACTCGCAAGTCGGACCAAAGTAGTACAGGGACTACTTTGAAGTCGGTGCAACTTTAAGTCGCACAGATATGAATGGTTCTCATTGGGACTCGTGGACTATGACTTGTCATGCGACTCTGAGGTCCAAAGTCGCAGGAAAAGTTGCACAAGTGTAAAGGGGGCCTAAGTCTACTTTGTGATAATTTTTTCCTTTACAAACAGTTCTAGTACAGTTGCCGCATCATTACGCTCCACCATTTTATTACTTGTCACAAAAAGGGTTTTCCCTTCTTACAGGTACTCCCAAGGACTGGAGTCCCTCCTTTCCTCCATGATGGTGGTGAATCACGTAGACAGGCCGCACGTCTCCACAATCCTCAGCCAGCTGGAGGCGCTGTACCCCACTGTAGACGGGCAAGCCACCACCAGGATATGACATCACAGGAAGTGACCTCATTCAAGTGCTGCTTAACTGCTAGACCGGTGTCACACAAGGGATTGGTCCCTTTTGGATCGGACAATGTGACTGAAGGACTGTGGTTGATATCGAACTTGAACTTCTCAATGCTTTTTAACGGTTTTATCTCTGATATTCTTTTTAAGACTATTTTACGTGGGACCCTGGAAACACATTCCACTTCAGTGGACGGCGATGGAAGATGCCTTCATGTAGTTCTGTAGAAATCTGTTACAGGGAATTGAACAAGTATGAACCCCTGTCTTACCTCCCGGAGGCCACTTCTCTCAGGCCAGTGTCTTGTCTGTCTGGCCTCTGGAGCATGGTCCTGATGTGTGCTGTGTGTATGTTATTTCATGTTCTGCCCCCCTCTGTGTCTCCTGTTATAGGAAACTGTGATTAAACCTCCATGTTTGGTCTGGATTTGCTCTCCTTTGTGAAACTCTGTGGACTGAGGCACCTTTCATATGGGCAATGTCAGTGCGGCAAAGCCATGTGGTTGAGACGCATTTTTAATGCTTTTCAAGGCTGCAGGATGACGCCATACACATCGTCGCAAAATAGGGCGTGTTGTGTTTGGCATTCCCATCTGCCATTGCACCTTATGAAAGTGCCACGCCGGAACCACATCTAAAAGAAACAGTAGTGGCCCATCTTTAAACAGGCATGCAGGAGTTGCAAATTTATGGGATTTTTTTTTTTAGGCGCATTTTTAGAAATGAATCCATTAGACCCCTTTCACACTGGGGCGGTTTACAGGCGTTATTGCGCTAAAAATACCGCCTGCAAACCGCCCCAAAACAGCCTCCGCTGTTTGTTCAGTGTGAAAGCCCGAGGGCTTTCACACTGAAGCGGTGCGCTGGCAGGAGAAGAAAAAAAATCTCCTGCAAGCCGCATCTTTGGAGCGGTGAAGGAGCGGTGTATTCACCGCTCCTGCCCATTGAAATCAATGGGACAGCGCGGCTATACCGTGGCTATAGCCGCGCTATACGAGTGGTTTTAACCCTTTTTCGGCCACCAGCGGGGGGTTAAAACCTCACCGCTAGCGGCCGAATACCGCAGTAAAACAGCGCTAAAAATAGTGCTGTTTTACCGCCGACGCCCCCTACCGCCCCAGTGTGAAAGCAGCCTTAGTGTAAAGCACCCTAAATGCCCTCCATCCTTATTATCGTCAGTGCATTGTACTCCTACTCTCACCCTCCGGTGAGACCTCGCCAGCTGGATCCTGCTCTTAATTGTGATCTCTGCTCTGAGCCCCACCTTCCTCCAATGTATTCTGTGAGTCAACCCCCCTAAACCATACCTTCCTGAACTTCTTGGGAGCTCCCCATGCCTCCTACGTCATCCGGTGTAAAAGTAAGTCCACATTCACTACTTTTACCCACATCCCTACTGTCAGTTGCTCTCCATAGGTCCATCTCTGAGCTATAAGTTTTCGTACTCCAAAATATAAAATCCTGAGGAACAACTTAGTACAGGGCTCAAAATTTCAAGTCCTGAGCTACTAGCCAGGCCTCAAGGGCTACGTGCCACCAGTTGCCCCGCCCAACCCCTACCCTGCCCCTAATTTCACCCCTAAACACGCCCTCATAAACTATCTCATAAAATTACACTTAAATGTTTTATGCAGAATTAAGTTATAAAAATAAATATCAATAACAACTTTATCCGTGTCCAAAAATGCAGCCTGCCCGTGTCCCCCAGTGCAGCCTACCTGTGCAGGGGAAGAGAGAGGAGGGAGGGCCACCGCCCAGTTGATCAGAGCACCAGGGAAGGGAATGTAATAGCTTTCATTTCAATAGCTGTGTGTTCCCCTCCCCGTTGTCCAGGGAACTTTGATAGACAGATCACCTGTCCCAGGATTGGACGGGTGATCTGTCTATCGAAGTGCACTGGACAAAAAGCAGGGGCTGTATATGACGGTGCGCGGTGGGGAACACACAGCTATTGAAATGAAAGCAGTTATGTTCCCCGGCACTCTGATCAACCAGGCGGCGGCTCTCCTCTCTCTTCCCCTACAATTGCTGGAAGAACGGCTCCCATACAACCCAGGCTTCCGGCGGTGCCCCCCCAACTCCCAGGCAGCCCACGCTCGCCAGCCCTCAAAATCCACTCTCAAAATGTGAGCAGGCGAGTGGAATTTTTGAGGGCTGACTTAGTATATACGTCCACCTCCTCTTGGTCAAAGGCACCCAGGAGGCAACGTAAAGGGAGAACATATGTTGGGGAGGTATAAATTCAGTCACCCCTGACCACAGGGGACGTATCTTAGGACATTCCATACCATGTGAATAAAAGTTCCATCCGCCCCTCTACATTTGTCACACACTGCAGAGTCTCTCTTGTGCATTGGAAACAATCTAGCCTGTGTATAGTACATCTGGTGGAGGGATCCAAGCTGAATCATCTTATCTGTGGAAGGGATGACAGAGACAAGACGGGTATCCAGAGCTTCCTGCCACATCTCCTCTGACAACTCCGGGATAACAGCCGCCCAGCGCGACCCGGCCCTGGCAATCAACCCAGGGTTCCCAGGTCCCATGGAAATGTGTTTGGCTGGATCAGAATCCTCTCCAGAGCCGTATTTTGAACCCTAAACTCCCCACCCCCCCCAAACTGTGCTGCAGCTGCATGATGCAACCGAGCATATCGGAAATGCCAGGTCCCGGGTATAACAAACTGCTCCCGCAGTTGCACAAAGGTGGACATACTGCCCTTCTTTAGTGGTCTGGGACACCTTTGGGTGCCCCAAGCAGAGGAGTATTGCAGTGCGCATAGCGTGCCGCAACAAACATTGGGCCTAAAACCCGGACACATGATTCAAAGCCTGGACTGTCCAGGTGAATCCTGGACAGGTGGCAACTAGGGCTGGGGAAAAAAACGATTTAAATCTTGAATCGAGTGGAGAGGTCAAATCGATTTTTTTTTTTTTTAGATTATTTTTTTTCTTTTTTAGATTTTTTTTTTTTTTCACCGCGCCTGTCCCGAGGAGCTGCGACTAGGCTTCGGGCTAGTCCGCGAGGTGTCCAAAAAAGAAAAAAAAAAAATTTGAATCGTGAATATAGTTTTTTTTTTTTGTTTTTTTTGTGGAAAATCTCCCAGCCCTAGTGGCAACCCTAGATATTTATATATATATCTATCTATCTATGATCCAAATACTTTATACCATACTTAGCCCATACATATCCATCTTCCAGTTTAAAGAACTTCTTGAGTGATTGATTACACCACAGAGGACTATTGGGGGACTGCCGTAAAGGTCTCATCCCCCATCCGCTGGGCACAGAGATGGAATACCCTACCAGGAAGTGCCACAATGGAGCCCACCTTCCTACCCGGAACCCCCTTTCCTGAGCACCATTTTTAGTAGAGTTTCTTGCAAAGTAGCTACTGCAGCTTCCAGTAAAGTAGTGGCGTCAGGAATCTGGGGAACACACATGAACTTTAATGGCATCCCAGTCTTAGTCCGTAGGGTTCAATATTGAGTTGGCCCCGCCCTTTGCAGCTATAACAGCTTCAACTCTTCTGGGAAGGCCGTCCACAAGGTTTAGGAGTGTGTCTATGGGAATGTTTGACCATTCTTCCAGAAGAGCATTTGTGAGGTCAGGCACTGATGTGGATGAGAGTTCCTGGCTTGCAGTCTCTGCTCTAATTCATCCCAAAGGTGTTCTATCAGGTTGAGGTCAGGACTCTGTGCAGGTCAGTCAAGTTCCTCCACCTCAAACTCGCTCATCCATGTCTTTATGGACCTTGCTTTGTGCGCCGGTCCAAATCCAGTGAAGGGAACTTCTTAAGGCGTTGGATGAGAAGGCCTGGCTCGCAGTCTCCGCTCTAATTCATCCCAAAGGTGTTCTATCAATAGAGGCCGATCATCATCACCCTCCAGCAGCACGTTAGTTGGCTTTAGGTTCCTTAAAAATAAGACAAGAATGACTGTGAAAAACAAAGGACTCCACAAAAAAAAAAACTTTAAACCACAAAACTTGATTTTAGTTATCAAGACATTTCCTATGAATAGACAAATATAAAAATTCATACTCCTTTCTTTTTACCTGAATGTCAGGTGGTAATGGCTGCTATGTACAGCGCACACTGCCAGAGGGCAGAGAAGGTGACACTTCTGCATTCCGACATTCCTCAGAATAAAGTTTCATTTGGCTGCTAGAATAGGAGCTGCAGGTCCAGCTGAGGTGCAAAGAATGCCATTCTATGGGGTATTAAGGATTATTGCATATCTGTATTTCTTTAAATGTATCCAGTTCTTGTTTTTGCTGTTTCTTTCCCTGTGTAGGTAATACTTTGTTTACATTCAGCCCGTTTGTGTCTGCACCACTGCTAGAACCAAGATGTACACTATATTGTCAAAAGTATTGGGACGCCTGCCTTTACACGCACATGAACTTTAATGGCATCCCAGTCTTAGTCCGTATGGTTCAATATTGAGTTGGCCCACCCTCTGCAGCTATAACAGCTTCAACTCTTCTGGGAAGGCCGTCCACAAGGTTTAGGAGTGTGTCTATGGGAATGTGTGACCATTCTTCCAGAAGCGCATTTGTGAGGTCAGGCACTGATGTTGGATGAGAAGGCCTGACTCGCAGTCTCCGCTCGAATTCATCCCAAGGGTGTTCAATCGGGTTGAGGTCAGGACTCTGTGCAGGCCAGTCAAGTTCCTCCACCCCAAACTTGCTCATCCATGTCTTTATGGACCTTGCTTTGTGCACTGGTCCAAATCATTTGGTGGAGGGGAGATTATGATGTGGGGTTGTTTTTCGGGGGTTGGGCTTGGCCCCTTAGTTCCAGTGAAGGGAACTCTAAGGCTCGATTCACACCTATGCATGTTGCTTTTGAGCGTTTTTGGAGGTTTTTTTTTCATGCTTGCCATGTTTTTGCCGCGTTTTGCGTTTTTTTTTTTTTTTTTTACAGTTTTTTTTTACAGTCTTAAAAAAAAATAAAAAAAAACAAAAAAAACCCCAGCAAAAACGCACCAAAAACGCTGCAAAAACGGTGCACTTGCGTTTTTGATGCTTGTCCATTGAATTCTATTACATGCAAAACGCTGCATTTTGCATGAAAAAAAGTCCCTGACCCTTTCCAAAAATGCAGAGAAACAAAAAGGCATTGATGTGAACATGTTCCATAGGAACCCATGTTAAAAAATTCCCGTGCATTTCTGCAAAATGCATCAAAAAACGCGCTAGTGTGAATGGAGCCTTAAGGCGTCAGCATACCAAGACATTTTGGACAATTTCATGCTCCCAACTTTGTGGGAACAGTTTGGGGACGGCCCCTTCCTGTTCCAACATGACAGTGCACCAGTGCACAAAGCAAGGTCCATAAAGACATGGATGAGCGACTTTGGGGGTGGAGGAACTTGACTGGCCTGCACAGAGTCCTGACTTCAATCCGATCGAACACCTTTGGGATAAATTAAACCGGATGTTCTGGTAACATTTCCTGTGCATGTACAAGATACAAAAGAGACAAGAGCCTGGGATCTTAATTAGAAACTTGCATTAGTTTATTATTATAAAAACAAAAGCACACTTACATCGGCGCAGTATGCGTCTAACAGGAAGAAGTACAGGGGCTCGCGCACGGAAACCAATATAATCCTGTGTGCTACAGGAACTGGTGAACTCTGGTGCGGGTGCTGACGGCGAAGGACCCGATCTATCGGACAGACGGAGAGCAGCGTCTACCATTCCCGTGTATTCTCAAGGAACGGCTGCGTGTCAGGAATGTGGGTGGCAACGCGTTTCAACGGTTCCTCCTTTCTCGAGCACAGACTATTCCTTTGCATGGACTTTGTGTACTGATAGACACTAACTTTTGTCTCCATCTTAGATTGACACAGGTCCTTTTTATTTATTTGTTGTGTGTGCTTGTGTTGTTATTTTTCATAGTTCCTGTACCTTGCAGCATTGTTCTGATATGGACTCATGGCAGGTGTACCTTGGGAACCTATTATTCTGGTGGAGCAAATCTTTATTAATTATTCTACAGATCAAAGATCCGGCCCCAGGTCTGGGTAGCTCTGTGTTCTGTCGGTGGGTCTCAGGGCCGGCGCTGAGTTTTATGTGACACGGGACGGATCGCTGGGAGGCCTCGCTCTGCTTTATGACCGCCGCTGAAGGATTTACTGCAGCTTATTTTATTACTAAACCAGCTTGGGTAATTATCATCATCATCATCATCATCATCGTATAATGACAGCGGAGCCACCCACAGACAAACAACCATTACCCTCAGAAGTCTATTTATGTCAACAGTTCCATTTCACCTCATTACCTCCAGTCTGCAGGATGATCTAAAGAGCACCTGTCACCTAAAAATACCTTTTTAAAAATCGTAAATGTCAACTTGAAAGCAAACCATGTAGAGGAAAAAAAAGAAATCAGCAGTTCGAGTTTCCAAAAACGCTTATTTCCGGGGAAGAAAGAGATGTAAAATGTAAATGATGGCCCCCTGCAGAAGAGGTACATTGTACGGAACAAGGGGGCGGTCCCGTCCATTAAGGGTGCATGGGCGCCGCCCCCCCCCTCTTTCCATGTCACCCCCCCCCCCTATATGGTTAATGAATAAATTCATGCATAGCATGAACCTATCCATGGCCACCCCCTATTCAGGCGTCCGGCCCCTTTCAGGACACCGGGTGCATGAGTTCTAGCAGTAGGGGTGTTTTTGTGAAGCACCTGATTAGAACCATAGGCTTCAAAATAGGGTGCGCTCAGAGTCCACCCATGTGTGTTTGAAAAGAAAATGAATATTCACTTTTCTAACACTAAGACCCTATTCCTCTCACTGATACTAATGATGGGGCACTATTCCTCTCACTGATACTAATGATGGGGCACTATTCCTCCCACTGATACCAATGATGGGGCACTATTCCTCCCACTGATACCAATGATGGGGCGTTATTCCTCCAACTAATACCAATGATGGGGCACTATTCCTCCAACTAATACCAATGATGGGGCACTATTTCTCCCACTAATACGAATGATAGGGCACTATTCCTCCCACTGATACCAATGATGGGGCACTATTCAACCCACTAATACCAATGATGGGGCACTATTCCTCCTAATACCAATGATGGGGCACTATTTCTCCCACTAATACGAATGATAGGGCACTATTCCTCCCACTGATACCAATGATGGGGCACTATTCCTCCCACTGATACCAATGATGGGGCACTATTCCTCCCACTGATACCAATGATGGGGCACTATTCAACCCACTAATACCAATGATGGGGCACTATTCCTCCTAATACCAATGATGGGGCACTATTTCTCCCACTAATACCAATGATGGGGCACTATTCCTCCCACTAATACCAATGATGGGGCACTATTCCTCCCACTAATACCAATGATGGGGCACTATTCTTCCCACTAATACCAATGATAGGGGCACTATTCCTCCTACTAATACCAATGATGGGGCACTATTTCTCCCACTAATACCAATGATGGGGCACCATTCCTCCCACTAATACCAATGATGGGGTACTATTCCTCCCACTAATACCAATGATGGGGCACTATTTCTCCCACTGATACCAATGATGGGGCACCATTCCTCCCACTAATACCAATGATGGGGCACCATTCCTCCCACTAATACCAATGATGGGGCACCATTCCTCCCACTAATACCAATGATGGGGCACCATTCCTCCCACTAATACCAATGATGGGGCACCATTCCTCCCACTAATACCAATGATGGGGCACTATTCATCCCACTAATACCAATGATGGGGCACTATTCCTCCCACTAATACCAATGATGGGGCACTATTCCTCCCACTGATACCAATGATGGGGTAATATTCCTCCCACTGATACCAATGATGGGGCACTATTCCTCCCACTGATACCAATGATGGGGCACTATTCTTCCCACTAATACCAATGATGGGGCACTATTCCTCCTACTGATACCAATGATGGGGCACTATTCCTCCCAATAATGGGGCATGGTTTGCTGCCATTGATCCTGGGACATGTCTACTCCTAATGACCAAAGTCTGCATCCCCCCTAAAGCCTGAAGGTCAGTAAACTGGGCCATTGTTTAGAAATTTTGGAGACCCCTGTGCTACATCCTCCTGACCTGACTGTACTTACCTCTGTGGATGATGAGCTGTCAGTGCCCTTGCAGCAGGTGCAGAATTCTGGGAATGTGAAATCCCTCTTCTTTCTGCAGGGCTTCTGGAACAGATCAGAGGGATGGTTAGCAGCACAGACCAATCAGAATCGGGGAGAGAGCAGGGACTTAATCCCTGGACTGCTGCACTGGCTGCGTGGACACTGACAGCTCATGACCCACAGAGGTAAGTACGGCAGGGGCTGGGGTGGGGGGGAGGGTGTACGGTGTTAGTTCACCTTTCCATTTTTTCTGAGAAAGTGAACTTGCACTTTTTTTAATTGGCTGCATCCAAATGTGAAAATACTGTATAATATGGTTATGTATATGATAAAATGCGTTTTCAAATACAGCCAGTATAAGCAGCTGAAATCTGTCTTTTTATTAGCTTTCATTTAGCCCCTGTACAGCACAGCAGACACAGACAAAGGAATAGCCAGCTCTAAGAGCGCGGTGTTGTCAGTCTAACATTGTAAACATTCCTACAGGTGAGGGGAGCCCAGGAATGGCCTTCTCAGTTTACTGTTGCCCCTTAAGGCCTGGTTCACACTTTGCATTTTTAGTGCTTTTTGCATTTTACAGATTTGCACTGCAGTACTTTTACCCTAGGTTCACACCTATGCGTGTTTTTTTTTTTTAGTGTGTTTTGCAGAAACGCACTACCGTCCATTTAACATTGTTTCCTATGGTACAAATTCACATCCATGCGTTTTGTGGCCGGTGCGTTTTTTGGAAAGGGTCGGGGGCTTTTTTCCCGCTATTTGTGGGTGATGGACTTTAATGGAACCGCACCAGAAAGTCCTTCATTAATAAAAGAGCTCTGTGCTGTCTTCTTCCGCCGCCGTCTCTCCCGCCCTCGTCTCTCCCGCCCTCGTCTCTCCCGCCCTCGTCTCTCCCGCCGCCCTCGTCTCTCCCGCCGCCCTCGTCTCTCCCGCCGCCGTCTCTCCCGTCGCCACTGTCTTCTTCTGCTGCCGTCTCTCCCGTCGCCACTGTCTTCTTCTGCTGCCGTCTTCTCCCGCCGCCTTCCTTTCCTGCTGCCGTCTTCTCCCGTCTTCTTCTTTTTCTGCTGCCGTCTTCTCCCGTCTTCTTCTTTTTCTGCTGCCGTCTTCTCCCGTCTTCTTCTTTTTCTGCCGCCCTCTTCCTGATGCTTTCTCTTCCTCCTCACTGGTTACCCGCTTAAAAAAAAAAAGAAAGAAAAAAAGCCGCTCTTCTTCTGTGGCTGTCTTCCTCCATTGTGTTGTCGCCCGCTGTGTGGCATCTCTTATGTGGCCATCCAACGAGGCCACACGGAGAGCCCACCCCTTGTGACGTCGTCGAATGTTTACAATGCGTTTAAGGAGCGGAAAAAAAAAAACAGTAAAACTGCATGCAAAATAAACGCATAAAAAAAAAAAAACTAGGGTTTAACCACTTCAGCCCGGAAAGATTTGGCTGTCAAATGACCGGGCCATTTTTTGTGATTCGGCACTGCGTCGCTTTAACTGACAAGTGCGCGGTCGTGCGTCGTTGCATCCAAACAAATTTGACGTATTTTTTTTCCCCACAAAAAGAGCTTTCTTTTGGTGGTATTTGATCGCCTCTGCGGTTTCTATTTGTTGCTATTTTTTTCTCAGGTTAGGCCAAAATGTATTCTTTTACATATCTTTAGTAAAAAAAAAAAAAATCGCAATAAGCGTATGTTGATTGGTTATAGCGTCTACGAAATAGGGGATAGATTTATGGCATTTATATTATTATTATTTTTTTTTTTTTTTTTACTAGTAATGGCGGCGATCCGCGATTTCTATCAAGACTGCGACATTATGGCGGACACTACGACGGCTCATGGGATCGTGCCGACCTGCCGCCGTATAATGATGGCGGCTGGTCGGCAAGCGGTTAAAAACGCCAAATGCACTGCAAAACGTGCCTGGGAAAAAACACATCAAGCGCAGCCGCATAGACGCGAACCTAGATTTAACATGGTTTCCTATGGAACATGTTCTGTAGTGCAAAAATCTGCAAAAAGCACTAAAAATGCTATTAGATTGTAAGCTCTTCTGAGCAGGGCCCTCTTAATCCTCTTGTATTTTATTGTATTATAACTGTATTGTCTCCCTTTTTATAAAGAAATAAATAAATATTGTGTAAAGCGCTGCGTAAACTGTCGGCGCTATATAAATTCTGTATAATAATAATAATAATAAATGTGTAGGTGTGAACCAGGCCTTACTGTCCAGTCAGCAACCAGTAAATAGCCTCACCCTGAAATGCACGCAAAGCAAAATGCGTAAACACACGTCTGAAAAGCTACGGTACGCTTTTTTAGATGTGTGAAAGTGAATAGGCCCCTCGTCATGTATTCAGAAGGCAGCTACTGGAAAATAACGGCCAGGCCCAAAGCCTGTGCTAGGCCGTCACGCTGTTCCTACTGTGACCAGCGGTGTCACTCTTACACCCCGCACTGTAAATACTGTGCTAGAAGCAAAAATAGTTTTTCAACAGCTTGAGATCTACATATAGCCGCGCTCCGCCTCCTGTGTGCGTAAATTTCATTTCCCAGAGCGAGAAAGAAGCAGCTGTTCCACGGCTAAAGATAAACACCGCAATGTAATTCAATGTAAGGGGGGCTTCTCTGAAGGATAAACCGATACGGTTCAACCTGTTCACAGATGTATACGGCTGATGTAGTATGTTTTTGCTTAATCAAGGTGAAGTTCAAGCTTGGTTACAGCCTAAGTTTTCACAAAAATAATAATAATTATATTAAAAAAAAAAAAATCAGCACAAGGGACTTTACTTACTATTAACAACTCCAGCCCCGGAAGGATTTACCACCATAATGACCAGGCCATTATTTGCGATACGGCGCTGCGTCACTTTAACTGACAATTGCGCGGTCGTGCTGCGCTGTACACAAAACACAATTTATGTCCATTTTTCCCACAAACAGAGCTTTGGTGGTATTTGATCACCTCTGCGGTTATTATTTTTTTGAGCTATAAACAAAAAAAGAGCGGGAATTTTGAAAAAAAACAAAAAAAGAGCGGGAATTTTGAAAAAAAAAACAAAAAAAGAGCGGGAATTTTGAAAAAAAAACAAAAAAAGAGCGGGAATTTTGAAAAAAAAAAAAAAAAAAAAACAAAACAATATTTTTTTACTTTTTGCTATAATAAATATCCTAAAAAACTAATTTCTTTATCAGTTTAGGCCAATATGTATTCTTCTACATATTTTTGGTAAAAAAAAAAAAAAAAATTTAATAAAATCGCAATACGCGTATATTGATTGGTTTGCACAAAAACTATCGCGTCTACAAAATTTGTGAATTTTTTACTTTTACTTTCAATGATAATGGTAAACAGGACAAATAGAGAGGGGGGGGATCTCCTTAACGGGGATACAGACAGCAATAAAAACTCACAGGGGTTCTAATCCATCTCCACTCTATCCAAAACAACAACAACAAAAAAAGTTTTGCCTTTAGTTATGTAAAATAACACATGTAAGGCTGCTTTCACACTGCGGCGTCGGCGGTAAAGCGCCGCTATATTTAGCGGCGCTTTACCGTCGTTTTTGTGGTGGTTTTCGGCCGCTAGCGGGGCACTTTTAACCCCCGCTAGTGGCCGAAAAAGGGTTTAAACGACCCGCAAAGCGGCGCTGCCCATTCATTTCAATGGGCAGGGGCGCTTTAGGAGCGGTGTATACATCGCTCCTTCACCGCTCCAAAGATGCTGCTTGCAGGAGTTTTTTAGAACCCTTTCACACCAGAGGCGTTTTTCAGACGCTTTAGCGCTAAAAATGGCGCCTGAAAAAAGCCTCAGCTGCAATCCCAGTGTGAAAGCCCGAGTGCTTTCACACTGGGGCGCTGCGCTGGTAGGGCGTCACAAAATGTCCTGCACGCAGCTTCTTTGCAGCCCTGTAGGAGCGGTGTACACACCGCTCCTATAGCGCCCCTGGCCATTAAAATCAATGGGCAGCGCCTCCGAACCGCTGGCAGAGCGCCGCTGCAGCGGCATTTTGTGGGCAGTTTTAACCCTTTTTCATGCGCTAGCGGGGGTTAAAACTGCTCCGCTAGCAGCCGAATAGCGACGGTAAAAAATATTGGCACTTTGCCGCCGAAGCCCGGGCGCTTTCAGTATGAAAGGGCTCTTAACATCCTGCCAACGCATCGCCTCAGTGTGGAAGCACTCGGGCTTTCACACTGAGACTGCAGGGGAGCCTTTTTTTCAGGAGCTTTACAGGTGCTATTTTTAGCCCAAAAGCGTCCTTTCACACTGGGGCGTTTTTCAGGCTCTTTTGGCTAAAAATAGTGCCTGTAAAGCGCCTGAAAAATGGCTCCCCTGCAGTCTCAGTGTGAAAGCCCGAGGGTTTTCACACTGAGACGATGCGCTGGCAGGACATTAAGACTACTTTCACACTGGGGCAGGCGTCGGCGGTAAAGCGCCACTATTTTTAGCAGCGCTTTACCGTCATTTTAGCGGCGCTATTCGGCCGATAGCGGGGCGCTTTTAACCCCTGCTAGCGGCCGAAAAAGGGTTAAAACCGTTCGCAAAGCGTCGCTTTGCCGGCGCTGCCCCATTGATTTCAATGGGCAGGGGCGCTTTAGGAGCGGTGTATACAGCGATGCAAAGAAGCTGTTTGCAGGACTTTTTTTTTTTACCGTCCTGCCAGCGCCCGAGGGTTTTCACACTGGAGAGGCGCTTTACAGGCGCTTTACAGGCGCTATTTTTAGCGCTGTAGCGCCTGTAAAGCGCCTCAGTGTGAAAGCAGTCTACAAAAACTCCTGCAAGCAGCATCTTTGGAGCAGTGTATACACCACTCCTGCCCATTGAAATGAATGGCCAGCGCCGGCAAAGCGCCACTGCAGCATTCGGCAACTAGCGGAGGTTAAAAGCACCCCGCTTGCGCCTGAAAACCTCTGCAAAAACTACGGTAAATCGCCGCTGAAAATAGCGGCACTTTACCGCCGACACCCCAGTGTGAAAGCAACCTTAGCCAAGTGGCCCCACACAGGTCCATAGAGCTGCCACTTCCAAGACAAGTGAAGTCAGACTAAACTTCTAGCTCTGCACAATTGTTTCACGTCATTCATTCACAGTATGGAAGCCAATAAATAAGCATGCTAGCCTCTTAAAAGAGGACAGTTATGTCATCGCCTCTGCCCAGGCCTCTTAAAGTGAACCTGGCTCTGCTAATGCAGGTCAAAGTAACGGGTTCACTTAAAGGAGAAGTACAGCCAGAGCTCATTTGGCTGTACTTCTCCTGTGGATCACAGTTCGTTCTGCACTCCTATAACCCGTTTTCAGCTGGCAGCGGGCTGAAGCCTGCTGTTGGCCGATTTCACAGAGCCGATCCAGGCTCGGGCAAGGTTGCGACAATGGAGTTGTGATCCACCCACAAGCCTGGACCCACACCCGACTCAACCTCTCTGCGAGCCGCTGAGAACCTGAACCGGCTGCTCCCGCCCCCCTCCACAGCCCATCGCTCCAGTGAGTGGGGGGGGGTTTGGGGCAGACAGAGGTGACTGACAGCCTCCAGCTCTCTGCTCAGGAAACTCTGAGAATGTGGTTTGATCGGTTCTCAGTGTTAAAGCTGACGGGGGACAGATGCAGCATCGGACCAGTGCTGCACCCACCTAGGCAAGTATGAATCTGCAAAAATAAAAATTAAAAAAAAAGTCCATCCTTCTCTTTTAACCACTTGCCTACTGGGCACTTCCACCCCTTCCTGCCCAGGCCAATTTTCAGCTTTCAGCTCTGTCACACTTTGAATGACAATTGCGCGGTCATGCTACACTGACGGCGTCCCAGAACGGGCGCGTAGCACGGCGCTCCCGGCCGTTACAGAGATCGATGTCGCACCATGTCCTAGCAAAGAGCCACGTCCGCGGCTCTTTAACCATGTGATCGGCTGTGTCCAATCACAGCCGGTTACATGTAAACATGGAGATGCCGGTAATTGGCGCTCCTCGCCTCACACTGACAGAGTGCGTGGCGAGGAGAGCTGATCGGCAGCATCTCCTCGCAGGGGAGAACAAAACATGTAATCAGGACACTAATCATCAGTGCCCTGATTTACATTATAGCACCACATTATATTAGTGGGTCCTACACTATCCATAGAGGAGCACCCCACTCCCTCATCAAGTACCTCTCATTAGAGACCACTTGTGTGATGGGTGGAGACCTCAAGTTCTCCCATATAGAGGAGTGTATGGCTCCCATGGTTCAGAGAAGCAGGATCTCCCAATCTATGGACAGTGTAGGACCCACTAATCATGGGGTACTTTGTCGCAGTAAGTGGGCTTAAGCACCATAAAGCAATATGGTGTGACCAAATCCCCATATTTTTTGATAATGCTTTTTGTAAATGTCTAGGTGTTTTAAATAAGCCTTGCAGGAGGTAAATTCTTTCTATCTCTCCCTCCCTCTTTCTCTCTGTACCTGGTATTTTCATTGTTTAGAAAAAAAAAGAAAAGAAAGGTATTTGCTTTAGGGGGAGGTGTGCCATTGGTTTTCTCTATAGCTTCAGGGCTGCAGTGAATTTAATGTGTTTTCCAGTGTTAGAGAAAGCGGTATGTTCACCCAGAAGAGCTCATCACTGAGCCATCAAACCTCCGAGGAATGTGGTCACCATGGATGGTCAGGGAAGATCAACTTGCTCTGTAGGAGCCAATCAGGACAGCGCAATAAAAGAGTAGATGAAATGCAATGGTAAAAAAAATCAGCAGCTAAATGTATAACCCAAGACGCACAAGCCGGAAAAAGACCTGCGTCCTTTGAAAGGATCAAAACAGATACCTGTCCTGTAATCATGTGCATTGTCTTGTGGTGGACACCATCGCACGGTCATTTAGGAAAAGTGCCTCCAGGCTCAATCAATCGCAAGCATTTGCTGGCGGTATGAATAGCCGCAACTATCAGATTGCTCATAGGATATGCAGCCTGGCTAAAAGCCTGCCCAAAAAATGCCTTAAACTAAAGTATATGTCCGGGAATTCCCCAAATCTACTCCCAAGTCTCTCCCCCTCTAGATCATGTCCTAGTGTTATCTACTTATATATCTTTTACCCCATTCCTGTAGTGAGAAACTGCATTTAATACTCTCTATAACATGATCACCGGCTTATTGCAGGTACACTATATTACCAAAAGTATTGGGACGCCTGCCTTTACACACATATCAACTTGAATGGCATCCCAGTATTAGGCTCCATTCACACTAGCGCGTTTTTTGATGCATTTTGCAGAAATGCACGGGAATTTTTTAACATGGGTTCCTATGGAACATGTTCACATCAATGCCTTTTTGTTTCTCTGCATTTTTGGAAAGGGTCAGGGACTTTTTTTCATGCAAAATGCAGCGTTTTGCATGTAATAGAATTCAATGGACAAGCATCAAAAACGCAAGTGCACCGTTTTTGCAGCATTTTTGGTGCGTTTTTGTTGCGTTTTTGCGTTTTTGTTTTTTTTAAGACTGTAAAAAAAAACTGTAAAAAAAAAACGCAAATCGCGGCAAAATCGCGGCAAAAAAGCTGCTCAAAAACGTGGCAAGCATGAAAAAAAAACCTCCAAAAACGCTCAAAAGCAACATGCATAGGTGTGAATCGAGCCTTAGTCCTTAGGGTTCAATACTGAGTTGTCCACCCTTTGCAGCTATAACAGCTTCACCTCTTCTGGGAAGGCCGTCCACAAGGTTTAGGAGTGTGTCTATGGGAATGTTTGACCATTCTTCCAGAAGAGCATTTCCTTTCTCTGCAGCATGCCGTAAATAGTTTACTATGCTTTAGTTAAGAATAAAAGACAGGAGCAATCAGTACAGATCACAGTATTCATTAACCACTTCAGCCCCGGACCATTTGGCTGGCCAAAGACCAGAGCACTTTTTTTGCGATTCGGCACTGCGTCGCTTTAACTGACGATTGCACGGTTGTGCGACTTGGCTCCCAAACAAAATTTATGCCCTTTTTTTCCCAGAAATAGAGCTTTCTTTTGGTCGTATTTGATCGCCCCCGCAGTTTTTATTTTTTGCGCTATAAACAAACAAAAAAAAAAAGAGCGTCAATTTTGAAAAAGAGCAATATTTTTATTTACTTTTTGCTATAATAAATACCCCCCCAAAAAAAAATATATATATATATATATATATATATATATATATATATATATATATATAAAAAATTCTCAGTTTAGTCTGATACGTATTCTTCTAAAAGCCTTTGGTAAAAAAAAAAAAAAAAACGCAATAAGTATGTCATTGGTTTGCGTAAAAGTTATAGCGTCTACAAAATAGGGGATAGTTTTATGGCGTTTTTATTCATTTTTTTTTTTTTACTAGTAATGGCAGCGATCAGCGATTTTTATCGTGACTGCCACATTATGGCAGACACATGGGACACTTTTGCCACTATTTTGGGACCATTGTCATTTATACAGCGATCAGTGCAATTAAAAATGCATGGATTACTGTGTAAATGCGACTGGCGGTGAAGGGGTTAACTAGGAGGGGGCATCGTAGGGGTTAAGTGTGTTCTAGGGGTGTGTTCTAACTGTAGGGGGGAGGGGCTACGTGTGACACGACACTGATCACCGCTCCAGATTACAGGGAGCTGTGATCAGTGTCCTGTCACTAGGCAGAACAGGGAAATGCTTGTTTGTTTACATTAGCATTTCCCTGTTCTTCCTCTCCGTGAGACGATCGTGGGTATCCCCGTTGACTTCGAATCCGTGGGACCCACGGAGCTTGCGGCGGGCGCGCCTGCTATCCGGACCTCGCGAGATCACGTACAATAACGTGAGTTCGTGCAGCGGAGCCAACCTGCCGCAGAAAAACTGCGGCGGCTGGTCTGCAAGCGATTGATGAAATATTTACCAGCCCCAGACCACGTCGTATTTTTGGCTGGAACTCCGCTTAAGCCCAGGTTCACACTGACAGCGGGAATGAACTCGCACCATTTCATTCCCGACTTCGTGGGGGGCGATTTCAGAGACCTCTCTGCGGGTTTCTGCACAGATGTCGGTTGAAACCGCACCCCAAAGTCGCCAAAAATTGTACAGAAACTACTTTTGGGAATCGGTGCGGCGTCGCACCGATTCGGACAGTGCCATTGCCAGCAATCACCACTGATTTGGCATGTCAAATCGCATGCCAAATCACTACAATGTGAAGCAGGGCTTAAGCTTTTCAAAAATTATAGCTAAAAGTTAATTAGTTGCTGCCACACACAGCTGCTGCAGATTTAGTAAATTCCCTTAAGGCCCCTTTCACACTACCGGGACTTCAAAGTCGTGCGATTTTTCGGCTGCGATTTCAGGGAATACCTGTGTAAACTTGAGGTCTATGGACCTCAACTCGCATCAAAGTCGGACCAAAGTAGTACAGGGACTACTTTGAAGTCACACAGATATGAAAGGTACTCATTGGAAATCATGGGGTACGACTTGTCATGCGACTTTGCAGTCCCAAGTCGCAGGACAAGTCGCACAAGTGGGGTTTTCACATGGGCACCGCCATGGAACGGAATACTCTGCTGATCCCCGCTGAGCAGGTGGATGACAGGTCATCTTCGCTCACGGTACAGAGGGGAAATCAGATGGAAATGAACCGCCTGTCCGTTTCCATGCGATCCCATCCGATCCGCCAGATGGTTGAAAAATAGCTCCGCCATCCGTCTGGATTTTGTGGGCAGGATCAGATGAAAATCGGATAGCGGCGGATGTCAGCAGACAGGTCACCAGTGACATCCACCGCTCCATAGTGGAGACTGGAGGGTAAAATCAGGGGCCATACTAACAATGCATTGCAGCAGCCCATTCATTTTAATGAGCTGCCCAACGCAGCAAAATGCATTTTTTTTTTTAAAGTGCACGTGCCATTTTTTTTTTTTAAACGCACTGCATCGCAATATGTGGTAGTGCATTACCATGCATTGAGGTGTGATCCAATGCTAATCTATCGGAGTGCCTTTCAGAAAGAATGTCACCGCAGCACAACAATGCACACAACCTGCATGGCCTCATGTCACGGGGTGGTACACAGCCCTAATTACGGGCGAAATCCTGAAATTCAAGCCACGGCTAACCCTGCAAAAGTGCAACGTCATCAGCCAAAGCCTGTTCTATCAGATGAAGTCACTCTTTGGGGTATTCAGGCGGGCGCAGGCGTTGCGGCTGCCTGAATACAAGAGCTTGCAGTGGAGATTCTCCATGGTGTTGATTTGCTCTCGTTTAGCCCGTGGGAGGAACAAGAGGAATCAAAACATTTATGGCTTAAGATGGACATTTCGGTTTTAAATAGACTTTAATAATAGGTAGGAGAAATACAAATTAACCTCTTCAGCCCCGGAAGGATTTGCCCCCTTAATGACCAGGATTTGCCCCCTTAACTGACAATTGCGCGGTCGTGCGACGCTGTACCCAAATAAAAATTGATGTCCTTTTTTCCCCCCACAAATAGAGCTTTTTTTGGTGGTATTTGATCACCTCTGGGGTTTTTATTTTTTGCGCTATAAAAGAAAAAAAAAAAAAAAAAAAAAAAAAAAAAAAAAAAATTATATATATATATATATATATATATATATATATATATATATATATATATATATATATATATATATATATATATATATATATATATATATATATATATATATATATTTTTTTTTTTTTTTTTTTTTTTTGATTGGTTTGCGCAAAAGTTAGTCTACAAAATAGGGAATAGATTTATGGCATTTTTATTATTTTTTTAAATTTTTAAAATTATTTTTACTAGTAATGGCAGGGATCAGCGATTTTTAGCGGGACTGCGACATTGCGGTGGACAGATCGGACACTTTTTTGGGACCATTGACATGCAAACAGCGATCAGCACTATAAAAAATGCACTTATTACTGTGTAAACGACACGGATAGGAAAGCGGGGTTAACACTAGAGGGGGGGGATCAAGGGGTTAAACGTGTTCCCTCGTGAGTGTTTCTAACTGTAGGGGGATGTGACTGACTAGAGGAGGAGCCAGATCGCTGTTCCTAGCTAGTAGGAACAGACGATCTGTCTCTCCTCTGTCAGGACAGGGATTTGTGCGTTTACACACGCACGCGTGCATTGTGGCTCTCGTGGCCGGCGGACATTGCGCGCGCCTGCTATGGCTGTTTAAAGGGCCAACGTACAGCTACAGGGATTTGCCCAGGAGAGCCAACCTGCCGCAGTATAACAATGGCGGCTGGTCAGCTACGCTTTAAAGACAAAAGGCTAAATGGTGCTAATGGGGCAAGCACTATCGGTCTAAAAAAAAAAAGTCCAGCATGAAAAAAAAAAATAATAATAGTCCTGTGATTATTTCCAAGAGCTCACTTATGGCAGCCACCCCCACAACAACAAAAAATTTAAAAAAATGGAAAGGAAGGGGGCGCTAGCTAAGTGTAGCATTAGGAACATCCTCTTTATTAGAATACAGGAGACACCCTGGGTAAAGTGATCACAAGCAAATCTCCACTAGAACACCACTGACTTTCCCACTACTGTCTCCTGCCGCAGCTGCCAGGCTCTGTGTGGAGCGCTTGGGAATACCGAAGACTTTGAAACGCATAGCCATGCCGACAGGTCAAGCCACGTGACGTTGCTTCCACATCTACGCCCCTGTGGGTGGTCCCCGAAAACTTCCGGTCCCCGTCTTCAGCGTTTCCAAGCCTTCCACGCAGAGCCTGGGGGCTGCACCAAGCGGGAGGAGACAGTAGTGGTAAAGTCAAATGTTCTAGTCTAAATATGCCTGTGATCATTTACCCAGCGAGTTGCCAGGTGTAGTCTTATAAAGAGGAGGTTACTAGTGCCACTTAGTTGGCGCCCCCTCCTTTCCTTTTTGTGAAATATATACTCAGGTCCAACTAGTTCTCACCATATAAAGCGATTACCACAGCAGGTTCATCCATACCAAAATCTCGTCAAAGCTCGTCTTCATGTAGATGGCGTTGTGCACAGGTATACTATATAAAAAAAAAAAAAAACTAAATAATAAAGCTTCCCTAAACTCTTGACAACGTTGGAGGTGCCCGCATGCCTGAGCTAAGGGCAGATGGATTCCAGGAATTGCTACGTGAATCTGCCCTTACTCAAAATGGCCACGGCTAGAAACGCTAAGGAGTGTGACTTCCCAGCAAAATAAAGCACAGAGACATGGATGGAGGGCGGGGTTTGCTCTGGATATTAAAAGTGAATTAAATGGCACTTTTAGTTTGTGGGGCTCAGATATAAATAAGTAGTTCTGATTTATCACCCTACGCTGGGAATCCCCGATCTCAATTTTGAGGGGTGTCTACATTCTGTTTGTCAATCACTGACTGGCCACTTTATTAGGTACACCTGTTCAATTCCTTGGTAACATAAATTGCTCATCAGCCAATCACATGACAGCAACTCAATGCATTTAGGCATCTAGACGTGGTGAAGACGACGTTCTGAAACCGAAAACCCAGCATCAGAATGGGGGAAGAAATGGGATGTAAGTGACTTTGAACGTGGCATGGTTGTTGGTGCCAGACGGGCTGGTCTGAGTATTCAGAAACTGCTGATCTACTGGGATTTTCACACACAACCATCTCTCGGGTTTACAGAGAATGGTCCGAAAAAGAGAAAATATCCAGTGAGCGGGAGTTGCGTGGAGGAAAATGCGTTGAGGTCAGAGGAGAATGAGCAGACTGGTTCCAGATGATAGAAAAACAACAGTAACTCAAATAACCTCTCGTTACACCCAAGGTATGCAGAATACCATCTCTGAACGCACAACACATTGAAGCAGATGGGCTACAGCAGCAATAGACACCGGGTGCCACTCCTGTCAGCTAAGAACAGGAAACTGAGGCTACAATTCACACAAAATTGGACAATAGAAGATTGGAAAAACGTTGCCTGGTCTGATGAGTCTCGATTTCAGCTCCGACATTCAGATGGTCGGGTCAGAATTTGGTGTAAACAACATGAAAGCATGGATCCATCCTAAAAATAAATAGATACAGGTGGGACTTTATATGAGCCGTGACCATCCAGTACACAGGTCTCCATCTCTGATACAAAAAAAAAAAAAAAAAGGGGGGGGGGGGGGGCAACGGAACTTTATATGAAACAGGACACTTGGGGGAGATTCAATCAATCAATATAATAAAATTAATATTTTAATGGCAACACAGAAGGAAGTGGTACAATAGATAAATTAATAGTAGCTCAATATGTAATTAGCAGAATTGAAAAGGTATAATAATGGCAACACACAATAAAATTCATAGTACAATAGCATTGTTACACATGATTAATAAAAAAAAAAAATCAACAGTACATTTCAAAGTGTGTATACAGTAATAACCAATAAAATTAATTGATGATTTAAACCAGGGATCTTCAAAACTACGGCCCTCCAGCTGTTGCGGAACTACACATCCCATGAGGCCTTGCAACACTCTGACATTCACAGACATGACTAGGGCATGATGGGAATTGTAGTGCCTGAGCAACCAGAGGGCCATAGTTTGAAGACCCCTGATTTAAACAAATCAAACCCATAGTAGAATCATGGTTACTGGGGGCATAGCATCCAATAGTAAAATGTTGACGCGTTTCATGGATTATTTCCACTCATCAGGAGCAGCTATACATTGGGGGTAGTGGGAACAACTGACTCCGCGCCAATGAGAGTGAATAGTAACAGAAATAAAAAAAATAAACATCAAGAAATAAACATTACTTTATATAGTGGACCCTAAACCAAAATAAACAAGCTGCTCCCCCAACTTGAACATACAAATGATCAGATAGTGATTAGGTATATAGGGGGCGCTAATGCATATACTGATTTTAGTGCAACTAATTATAAAGTTTTGCTTTGTGTGTACCTTATCTCATGAGCAAAAAGAGGTAAGTATAAAGTGTGCAGTTGGTGGTAAAGTCATACCATGAATAATAACACACAAAAACCAACAAAACTAAGAACAGTGACAGTGGTATACTATCTACATATACAGTGAAAAATTGAATTATAAATTGTGCCGATATCTTCCAAAGTGAGCCATGCATCTTCCTGTTGATAGATAAAAAGTTCCTTCACCAGAAGAAGAAGAGGAGGTGGAAAATACACCTTGTAGAAAATGGATATCTGCTTACCAGATACCAATGACCCCTTTAACCAAAAAGAAAGAGAGTCATTAGCGCTTTTGCAGGGTTGTGCCTGCTCACATGGATGGCTGGACAGCTGGATGATGATTAGGCTAAGAACCCCTCTGGTCCCAATCGTTCAATCACAGGATACATATGAAACAGACAAAGCCTCCATAGTGTAAAACCGTTTATTATAAAATTAAGAATAAAAAAAAAAACGCCAAATGGCTGCTTACATTTGTAGGCTGGCGCTGCTCGCTTGTCAGGGTAAGGTTGGGATCAAGGGCCCGTCGCACCTAAAATCGAAAGACGGCGTGCGTTCCACCCGGCATGGGAAGCAAACCAGAGCCAGATGTTGGTAAAAATCACGTGACCACGTACCTGGAGGTACGTGGTCACGTGATTTTTACCAACATCCGCCGTCGAAAGGCGGCGTGCGTTCCACCCGGCATGAGAAGCAAACCAGAGAGCCAGATGTTGGTAAAAATCACGTGGAGGTACGTGGTCACGTGATTTTTACCAACATCCGCCGTCGAAAGGCGGCGTGCGTTCCACCCAGCATGAGAAGCAAACCAGAGAGCCAGATGTTGGTAAAAATCACGTGGAGGTACGTGGTCACGTGATTTTTACCAACATCCGCCGTCGAAAGGCGGCGTGCGTTCCACCCGGCATGAGAAGCAAACCAGAGAGCCAGATGTTGGTAAAAATCACGTGGAGGTACGTGGTCACGTGATTTTTACCAACGTCCGCCGTTGAAAAACGGAGTGCGTTCCACCCAGCATGAGAAGCAAACCAGAGAGCCAGATGTTGGTAAAAATCACGTGGAGGTACGTGGTCACGTGATTTTTTACCAACATCCGGCTCTCTGGTTTGCTTCTCATGCCGGGTGGAACGCACGCCGTCTTTCGATTAGGTGCGACGGGTCTTTGATCCCAACCTTACACTGACAAGCGAGCAGCCCCAGTGCCGGGTAGGCACCTACAAATGTAAGCAGCCATTTGGCGTTTTTTTTAATTCTTGATTTTATAATAAACGGTTTTACACTATGGAGACTTTGTCGGTTTCATATATAACCCATGATTGAACGATTGGGACCGGAGGGGTTCTTAGCCTAATCATCATCCAGCTGTCCAGCCATCCATGTGAGCAGGCACAACCCTGCAAAAGCGCTAATACATTGGGGGTACCTGTGGTAGATAATATATTAATAATCAATGGTAATTGATTATAATAGGAAGAGAGGGAGCATAGACAATGGTCCCAACCACTCTTACCTAGGGGTAGCAAGTAATATATATAGGGAATGGTAGTGGTGGTATGGATCAGACGCACTGCGAGGTGAAATTTGCATCCCCCCCGGGAGCTGAGGTAACATCCAAGACCGGCAAGCAGGCTATGTGGTGGAATGGATAGCAACATGTAGATGGGGGTCACCCTGCCAGAACTGGAGTAATGGGGGTGAACCCAAGGAACTAGTGAAAAACAAAATGATAGAGTAGTGTTAGTGGGGTGTAGAGATGAAGGACTGAGTAGCAGAGATATAAAGGAAAAGGGCGGGTAAGAAACTGAAATTAGGAGGTAGACACCCCAAAGTGAAGAGAAGTGTGCAAGGTGTGAAACAAAACTGAAAACAAGAGTGACAATCCACCATGGGGTCGAAGAGGAGACCCTGAAGCTACACAAGAGAATGTGTAGTAAGGAAGTGAGGTGTGTGTAGGAACAAAAACTGAAGCAAAAAACACACTCCAAAGGGGAGCAGTGGTGAAGGTGGCACGCAGCACCGCCAAGGATGTAAACCAACGTCGCGCTGAATGTGCGCAGCTCAGAGGAAGAGAGCACCCACGTCCGGGCGACGTCCCTTGTGCTGAACGTCGTTGGAAAACAAAACACGCCAACGTGCGGCGTCACAAATGACGCCGCACGTAAGGCGTGTGGGTGTGGACTCGATGCTAGGGTCCCTTCAATCCAGGACACATATGAATTACACAGGTTCTGAGGCTGATTTAATGCAGATAAGGCACCAAGTGAGTTTAATCACCACCTTAATCAGCCACAGAACCTGAGTAATGTGTGTCCTGGATTAAAGGGATGATGTGGCAACCCTAGTCGATGCGCAGCGAGGGCGAGCCAACACCACCACCATGACCAAACGGTCAGGGGGGTGGGGGATAGCTGCGGTGCGCGTCACAGCTCCCGGATGTGGATGGGATCACCCCCCTCGATAAACAGAGTAGACAAGTGTGTTGTTTCCATCCCTAATCAATTGAAAATTGATTAGGGATGGAAACAACACACTTGTCTACTTCGTTTACCCCTTGGCTACCTGTGGGCAGGATATCCAGTTCAGCCAGCATTGGCACACGCTTTATTGGAAATATTCCTGTGTTTTTTAGTGAGGCCACCTATCTGATTGTTGAGGACTGTGATCCCATCCACATCCAGGAGCTGCCACGAGCACCGCGGCGATCCCCCGCCCCCCCCCCCTGTGGAGTGGTGGCTCGCCCTCGCTGTGCGTCAACGCCACGCCCTACGTCATTTGTGACGCCGGACGTTAGCGCGTTTTGTTTTCCAATGACGTTCAGCGCGAGGGACGTCGGGAGCCTACATATGAGCGCTAGTCTCTCGGACGTGGGTGTTCTCTTCCTCTGAGCTGCGCACATTCAGCGTGTTGTTGGTTTACATCCTTGGCGGTGCTGCGGGCCACCTTCACCACTGCTCCCCTTTGGAGTGTGTTTTTTGCTTCAGTTTTTGTTCCTACACACACCTCACTTCCTTAATACACATTCTCTTGTGTAGCTTCAGGTAAACATGGATTCCTTTCAGGGTCTCCTCTTCGGCCTCATGGTGGATTGTCACTCTTGTTTCACACCTTGCACACTTCTCTTCACTTTGGGGTGTCTATCTCTGGTCCAATTTCAGTTTCTTACCCGCCCTTTTCCTTTATATCTCTGCTACTCAGTCCTTCATCTCTACACCCCACTAACACTACTCTATCATTTGTTTTTCACTAGTTCCTTGGGTTCACCCCCATTACTCCAGTTCGGGCAGGGTGACCCCCATCTACATGTTGCTATCCATTCCACCACATGGCCTGCTTGCCGGTCTTGGATGTTTCACCTCCCAGTGTCTCTGATCCATACCACCACTACTAATGAATATATATATTATATATAAATAATTTGCTACCCATAGGTAAGAGTTATTAGGACCATTGTCTATGCTCCCTCTCTTCCTATTATAATCAATTACCATTGATTATAAACATATTGTCTACCACAGGTACCCCCCAATGTATAGCTGCTCCTGATGAGTAGAAATAATCCATGAAACGCGTCAAGATTTTACTATTGGATGCTATGCCCCCAGTAACCATGATTCTATGTGTTTGATCTGTTTAAAATCATCAATTCATTTTATTGGTTATTAGTGTATACACAGTTCGGAATGTACTGTTGATTATCAATCATGTAACAATGCTATTGTACTATGAATTTTATTGTGTTATGCCATAATCATACCTTTTATTTTCTGCTAATTACATATTGAGCTACTATTAATTTATATATTGTACCACTTCCTTCTGTGTTGCCATTAAAATTATTAATTTTATTATATTGATTGAATCTACCCTAAGTGTCCTGTTTCATATAAAGTCCCATTGCCCCCCCCCCCCCCCCCTTTTGCCCCCTTTTTTTTGTATCATGGACCCATCCTGCCTTGTATCACCGATTCAGCCTGTTGGTGGTGATGTAATGATGTGGGGGGGATATTTTCTTGGCACACTTTGGGCTCCTTAGTACCAATTGAGCATGGTTTAAACCCCAGAGCCTACCTGAGTATTGTTGCTGACGATGTCCATCCCTTTATGACTACAGTGTACTCATCTTCTGATGGCTCCTTCCAGCAGGATAATGCACCATGTCACAAAGCTCCAATCATCTCACCACTGGACAATGAGGTCCCTGTACTCCAATGGCCTCCACAATCACATGTGCAGCCGACAAATCTGCAGCAACTGCGTGATGCCATCATGTCACTATGGACCAAAATCACTGAGGAATGTTTCCAACACCTTGTTGAATCTATGCCACCAAGAATGAAGGCAAAAGAGGGTCCAAACCCAGTCCTAGCAAGGTGTACTAAAGTGGCCGGTAAGTGTCATAACATTTTACACACTTTAGTTACGTCTTGGTTTCCTGCCTAGGCAAATGTCGTCATACATCCCAGGAGACTTCATGAGGGAAGGAGGGGTTTACTCAGCTAAGCACACCCTCCTGCTTGAGCCAAGGACAGATGGACTCCAGGAAGTATTTGCTACATGAATCATCTCCTCCTACTCAAGATAGCTATGGCCATAAATGCATGGGGGGGGTGTTTCTAAGTGACTTCCCAGCACAATGAAGCACGGAGACATGGCTGGGATGGCTGGTTTTGCTTTGAATATTAAAATTAAAAAAAAAAAAAAATCTGCTTCATCACCCTACTCTGGAAACTCCAGGGCGCAATAATTGAGAGGTGTCTACATTCTGTCATATAATGTACATACACTTCTAAAAAAAAAAAAAAAAAAAAGAAAAAAAAAAAAGTGGCATGACTGCAAACATTTTGTAATGGGCAATGTTCCCCATCAAGGCTGCCACCAAAACCCCTTTAAGTGGATATTTGTAGCACTCGGTGCAATTCACCATACATCATTCATTCACCAGACACCCTCCAGTGCCCGTCAATGGAAACAAAAGATACAAAAAATGAACCTCAACATTGAACTCCCTTACCTTACTTTGTTCCACCTTGAACAAGGTATTGCCAGTAGTCTGATACTGTGAAGGTTTTCCAGCATTATTTAGGTTTAAGAAAAGTAAAAAAAAAAGTAATAACCATAGCAAATATATTTTAGCTTAAATCTTTATTGTTGCAAAGTGACGGACAGGGGAATTGCACCTTAAGATTTCAACAGTAGAAAGACACTTCATTCTTCTCCTTCTTCCTCATCTTCATAGGAGTCTATCCCAACCTCTTCGTAATCCTTCTCCAGGGCGGCCATGTCCTCCCGAGCCTCAGAGAACTCTCCTTCTTCCATACCTTCACCAACGTACCAGTGCACAAAGGCGCGCTTGGCATACATCAGATCAAACTTGTGGTCCAGGCGAGCCCAGGCCTCGGCAATGGCTGTGGTGTTGCTCAACATGCACACGGCACGCTGCACCTTAGCCAGATCTCCACCAGGAACTGCTGTTGGTGGCTGGTAGTTGATACCAACCTTGAAACCAGTTGGGCACCAGTCCACAAACTGGATAGAGCGCTTGGTCTTGATGGCAGCGATAGCAGCGTTGACATCTTTTGGCACCACATCACCACGGTACAGCAGGCAGCATGCCATGTATTTACCATGCCTGGGGTCACATTTCACCATCTGGTTGCATGGCTCAAAGCAGGAATTGGTGATCTCAGACACAGAGAGCTGCTCATGGTAAGCTTTCTCTGCAGAGATTACAGGAGCATAAGTAGCCAGGGGGAAGTGGATACGGGGGTAGGGCACCAGGTTGGTCTGGAACTCTGTCAAGTCCACATTCAGAGCTCCATCAAATCTGAGGGAAGCGGTGATGGATGACACAATCTGACTGATCAACCGGTTCAGGTTGATGTAGTTTGGGCGCTCAATGTCCAGGTTTCTGCGGCAGATGTCATAAATGGCTTCGTTGTCCACCATGAAAGCACAGTCTGAGTGCTCCAGGGTAGTGTGGGTGGTGAGGATGGCGTTGTAGGGCTCAACCACAGCTGTGGAAACCTGAGGAGCTGGGTAGATGGCGAATTCAAGCTTGGACTTCTTTCCATAGTCAACAGACAGACGTTCCATCAAGAGGGAGGTGAAACCAGAGCCAGTGCCACCACCGAAACTGTGGAAGACCAAGAATCCCTGCAAGCCTGTGCATTGATCCGACTGAAATAGAAACCAAAAACACCCAATAAGAACATTTTCTTTCCACCAAGAAGTTTCCACACAAACTTTCATATTGGTGCCACAACTTTTTGCTCTCAAACTGGTGTCAGTATTTATTAAAATGTTAAAGAAAAATTGAATTGGCCTAAAATGTTTCTTAGCCAACAGAGAAGATAAAGTTCAGGAACCTTGTTGTGGCTTCAAGGACCTACATTAGTTTTCTAATCATGTTCTTGCAGATCTCTGTGGAGCGTAGGACCAGGTTGTACATGGAGCCTTAACTTCTGCCCAAGGTAAGACTAAGCCCCACCTCCTGTTTAACTTTTAAATAGGAAGTCTCCGTTGCCCACAGAAGGTCTGTTATTTGACAGTTAAATTAAAGATGTCTATTGGAAAGGGGCTGATAGACTCAATCTAGGCATAGGCCTAAAGTGTTACTAAACCCACAACAGTAAAATCAGGCTGTAAACGCAGGCTTGTTATACTCACTGTGGAACCTAAGGGGTTAATCCCTTGCATTGTGTAAAAAGGCTGTTTGATCCAGTCTTCTCTGATCCTCCCCTTTTTCCACTGTTCCCAATTCATCTCCTGATAAGACAGAGCCTTTGGAGTCACTCTGCACATGCTCAGTTTGGTGTGTATTGCTAGATTTTTTTTTTTTTCATGGGAGGGTGCATGTGATCGGCACAGGGCCAATCAGCACAGTCCAGACAGAGGGTCAGAGGTCTTGCAGCCTCCTAGGACAGTCTAAGTAGAATGAAAACTCCTACAAGCTTGGACCAGACACTGATAGAAGTCACAAGATATGTGACTGAGTACTGTGGGAGACCAGATATAGAGAATGCAGGCTCCTGGATTTAGTAACACTAAGTTTAGACCGCATTTACAGTGCAAGGACTGAGGACACCACATGGTGCCTACAATCAAATCACACCTTGGAAACATTTTAGGCCAGGTCAGGTTCACTTTGAAACGTTGAATACTTTTGACACCCACAACAGACTAAAGCAGTGGTCTCCAAACTGCGACCCAGGGGCTGGGTGTGGCCCTTTGCCTTATCTGGCCTTTGGGGCACTTTTCCTCCCACTGATACAAGACACGATTACTTTCACCAATACCAACAATGGGGCATAATTCCTCGTACTGACGCCAGCAACGGGGGGAATATTTCTCCCATTGACGCCAACGATGGGGCACTATTCCTCCCACCGACGCCAACGATGGGGCGCTATTCCTCCCACCGACGCCAACGATGGGGCGCTATTCCTCCCACCGACGCCAACGATGGGGCGCTATTCCTCCCACCGACGCCAACGATGGGGCGCTATTCCTCCCACCGACGCCAACGATGGGGCGCTATTCCTCCCACCGACGCCAACGATGGGGCGCTATTCCTCCCACCAACGCCAACGATGGGGCGCTATTCCTCCCACCAACGCCAACGATGGGGCGCTATTCCTCCCACCAACGCCAACGATGGGGCGCTATTCCTCCCACCAACGCCAACGATGGGGCGCTATTCCTCCCACCAACGCCAACGATGGGGCGCTATTCCTCCCACCAACGCCAACGATGGGGCGCTATTCCTCCCACCAACGCCAACGATGGGGCGCTATTCCTCCCACCAACGCCAACGATGGGGCGCTATTCCTCCCGCCAACGATGGGGCGCTATTCCTCCCGCCAACGATGGGGCGCTATTCCTCCCGCCAACGATGGGGCGCTATTCCTCCCGCCAACGATGGGGCGCTATTCCTCCCGCCAACGATGGGGCGCTATTCCTCCCACCAACGCCAACGATGGGGCGCTATTCCTCCCACCAACGCCAACGATGGGGCGCTATTCCTCCCACCGACGCCAACGATGGGGCGCTATTCCTCCCACCGACGCCAACGATGGGGCGCTATTCCTCCCACCGACGCCAACGATGGGGCGCTATTCCTCCCAGCAACGCCAGCGATGGGGCGCTATTCCTCCCAGCAACGCCAGCGATGGGGTGCTATTCCTCCTACCGACGCCAACGATGGGGCGCTATTCCTCCTACCGACGCCAACGATGGGGCGCTATTCCTCCTACCGACGCCAACGATGGGGTGCTATTCCCCCTACCGACACCAACGATGGGGCGCTATTCCTCCTACCGACGCCAACGACGGGGCGCTATTCCTCCTACCGACACCAACGATGGGGCGCTATTCCTCCTACCGACACCAACGATGGGGCGCTATTCCTCCTACCGACACCAACGATGGGGCACTATTCCTCCTACCGACGCCAGCGATAGGCCCTGTGTTTAGAAAGTTTGGAGACCCCTGGACTAACATAATCCAGACTAAAACTGCATTGCACATACCAAAAAAAATGAACAAAATGACATACCAGCTTGCGGATTCTGTCCAAGACAGAGTCAATGATCTCTTTGCCAATGGTGTAATGACCTCGGGCATAATTATTGGCAGCATCTTCTTTGCCACTGATGAGCTGTTCTGGATGGAAGAGTTGTCTGTATATACCAGTCCGCACCTCATCTGGAATGTAACAGAAGGTCAGGTGGTCATAGTCACACAAGGGTGCAGAGGAATGGTACTGTTTATTGAAAAACTGGAAAATCTACACAATGAGTACAAAACTCTTGCTATTCAATAGATGAAGTTACTTTTTACATGCTGTGTTGCTTCATACAAGTCATACACTCTCGTTTTTATTGTTCTGTGCTTGAATTGTCTACGCTGATTGTATTGTAATTTACTTGGCATAATAGTAAAAAAGGGATCAGCTTGGCTTTTCTCTGCTGCACAATGGGGTGCAAAAAAAATAATGCAATCAGAATATTAATCCTGACCTTATGTTGTAATGCGCGGCATAAACTGTCGGTGCTATACAAATCCTGTATAAATAATAATAATAAGAAGAAGAATAATAAAATATAACATCGTTATTATGTGTGCCCCGATAACAAGACATTTCTGGTGATGACGTTTAATGAAAAACTTGTACTCCTACCTAAAGCCGACGTCGCACTTGCCAACTTGTCGCTGGCAAAAAAAAACCCCTTTGCAGGACAGGGAAGGGCAGGATGGAATTCAAGAAGCATTTAAAGCCTTTTTCCTGGCAGTTCAGAGCTGCTCATAATGTGCAACCTGCTAAATGAAAATAACTGATGTCGGTGTCCGCGCTGGGGGGTTTTACCCAACTTCCTGTTTGGTTGACGCCCTATGGGTGCGTCAGGATGGAGAGGAATTCACCCCATGAAAAAAGTACCATGTTGGCCAACAAGGGGTAATAGAACAAGCAGAATGTTACAGCAACATAGAATAAATGGCATATGCACCAATCACAGTGGGCTCCAGGTCCACAAAGATAGCTCGAGGGACGTGCTTTCCAGCCCCGGTTTCACTGAAGAACGTAGTAAAGGAATCGTCTCCTCCTCCGATGGTTTTGTCACTGGGCATCTGTCCATCCGGCTGGATGCCATGTTCCAGGCAGTACAGCTCCCAGCAGGTATTGCCCATCTGGACGCCAGCTTGGCCAACGTGGACTGAAATACATTCCCTCTGTAAAATATAAATATACTGTATTAAGAAAACATGCATTTATACTGTGTGTGTGATTGGAGAATATCATTATCTATATACACACACACACAAAAAAAACAAAAAACATTTTTGTCACATTTTGTCTTTGATCAATGTGGGTGCATTTATCTTTTTTTTTTTAAAAAGGTAGACTATGCCTATAAAATATACATACGTGTTGTAAAAACCATTCACAGCATTCCCTGCCCCATGGGAGCTTACACTCAAATCTTTCCCCCATAAACACACACCGGGGACAGCCTGGGTGGAATGCGGTGTACCTGTGTGAGAAGCAGCAAAAAACGCTGACCACCTGTGTGTGACCATTTCTACTCATTACACCTACATGTACACCTCACATGTTTACACAGATTTTACTACACCGTGCAATTTGAGTTTTTGAAAACAGAGCGCCGGGACAGCAGCTGTGCGGCAGGTGGGGGGTACGGAGGATCTCCTCCAATATTGACACAAGTTCACCACCAGCTCAAACCTGTAAAACTTGCATGAACAGGACGGTACGCCCTCACCTCAGGGTAGTGCAGATAATTGTACCCGCCGTTCGCTGCCGCGCCCTAAGGACTTCAGAAGAAAACACAGCATTCCATCAGACTACAAAGCACAAAGAGGAGGCGTCTTCTCCGTGTGCTGGTTCCAAGTCTACTTTCTGATGTTAGGTCTCTGCACAAACCAAACAAAATGGCAGCGGTCTAAAGCTGGCCATGCACGATACAATGTGATTGGATTACATAGCTTTGGTTTAGAAAGCCAGCGCTTGCTCATCATTTTATTAATGTGCCGGCGTTGATCGCCGGTAAGGACCAATAATCCCCTATCATTTTAGTATAGAAGTGCCGGTGAGGGTCAGTGATCGCCCATCATTTTAGTATAGAGGTGCCAGTGAGGGCCAATAATCCCCTATCATTTTAGTATAGAGGTGCCGGTGAGGGCAAGTGATCGCCCATCATTTTAGTATAGAGGTGCCAGTGAGGGCCAATAATCCCCTATCATTTTAGTATAGAGGTGCCGGTGAGGGCACCTCTATACTAAAATAATAGGCGATCACTGGCCCTATTATTTAGTTTAGAGGTGCCAGCGAGGGTCACTGATCACCCGTAACTTTAGCATAGAGGTGCCAAGGAGGGCCAGTGAGGACCCATCATTTTAGTAAAAACTTATGGTTGCTGGGGCCCTTTTCTGGGGACAAAGCCAGGACACCATCGGGGGACAGCCTACTAAAAGTAGTGACTGTTCTAGGAAATCTGGGACATCTGGGTGCCGTATCATATAGACTATAGATTGCTTCACTGTTGAGGTGGGTAGTAAAATTGAAAAAAGGTGAGGGATCTGTGACAGGTGCCCATTAAAAGGGAAAATCCAGCCAAGCAAAAAAAAATATCAATTGGTGTGGTTGAACATAATTTAACCACGCATCTACCTCAATTTGTTTATAAATGGAGAAGTGGTGGATACCTAATCACCCTCAGGACGGTCAGTGAGCCTGTTAATGGCTGTGATCTGAGCAGTCATCTGACACCTTGATTAAACAGAAACAGTGAACAGAGCTGATCTGAGTTGCTCTGTACCATGTGATCGCCGTGGTGGCCAATCTCAACTATCACAAAATGTAAACAGTGCAGTGTTTACATTGCAGAGCCCGCCCCTTTCTCGCTCAATGGAGGAACTAATGAATAAACAAATCCCTTATTCATTAGTTCCCGATCATAGTTTCAGTGGATCCCAGAGTTGTGGGATTTTTTTTAAATCTAGTGCACCATTATTAGGTACCCCCCCCCCCCTCCCTCCCATACCAGCATGTGTTCTTATCCAAAACATTGTAAAAAAAAAAAAATACTGAGATCCCTTGGAATGTCTACGTACCAAAAAGGGGCAATTTCTGAGGTTTTTGGACCAGAACAGAAAGTAAGGGATTTTTTTTTTTTTAGAGAGATATACATACACACACATACGTGTGTGTGTGTGTGTATGTGTGTGTATATATATATATATATATATATATATATATATATATATATATATATACATACATATACACACATACACATACACACACACACACACACACACACACACACACAGACACTGAAAGCAAAAAGTTTTTCAAAAAATTTTTGCACTTGCAGTTCAGACTGTTCCCGTGGATTACCCATTAATCCGTGTCCTCTGTACAGTCACCTAACAGTTTCCGTTCAGAACAAAAAGACTCAGGTCTCCTTCTCCAATGGAGGGACAGGAATAGAGGTCGTCGTTTTGGCGCCATTGATCTGTCACCGGGTACAGAGATGACATGGCAGTCCGCTCGGAGGGTTCTGTAAGCGGCTGAATTAAGTTACAGCAAAACACGAGGTGGACTTGGAACTTTTAATAGCCTGTGTTCACAGTGCAGGATTACAAAGTATAATCTGTGCGAGGAATGTGGGGCGGCTCTCCCCGTGACGCGCTGCAACGCCTGATATGAAATCCACCTGAAATGCTGGTTATACAACACCAATTACCGCAGGTGCCGCCACTCACTGAAAGGGACACTATACGATGTCATTCTCCAAAAATAATCCACATCCATTACTTAATGGCCCTGTAACCCATTTTTCATTCAATTGTTATTATCCCTTTCACACCTAAGCCTATTTCTGACATTTGTTGTTCAGTATTTTTTGCTAGAAAATGTACTTAAAACCCCCAAATATTATATATAATTTGTTTAGCAGAGACCTTAGGGAATAAAAATGGTGATGGTTACAATATTTTATGTCACACAGTATTTGCGCAGCATTTTTTTTTTTTAACGCTTTTTTTGGGAGAAAAAATAAAAAAAAGACACTTTCAGAAAAAAAAAAACCAAAAAAAAAAAAAAAAACCAAAAACAAAAAAAAAAAAAAAAAACACACACCTAAACAGTAAAGTTAGCCCAATTTTTTTGTATAATGTGAAAGACGATGCAACAGCGAGTAAATAGATACCCAACATGTCATGCTTTGAAATTGCGCACACTCGTGGAATGGCGACAAACTACGGTACCTAAAAATCTCCATAGGCGAAGCTTTAAAAAAAAAAAAAAAAAAAAAAATTAAATGGTTACCAGGTTAGAGTTACAGAGGAGATCTCGTGCTAGAATTATTGTTCTCGCTTTGATGATTGCAGTGATACCTCACATGTGTGATTTGAACACCGTTTACATTTGCGGGCACGACTTGCATAGAACGCATAGAAAATGCATGTTTTTTTTTTTCTTTCTTTACACTGTCCCTTTAAAAAAAAAAAAAACCTGAACACTTTTATTGTTGTCTCAAGGAATGCAAAGCAGTAATAGGTGGTGACAGGTACTCTTTATGGAGGGATCCGTAGTCTAAAAGACCCCAAACCCCTCCTTTGCACTTAATAGTATATAGATTGCCAAAAACGGCAATCCCCTCCCGCTCCTTTAGGATAACAGCCGAGCGGCTTTTAGCTGAATCCGTTGTCATCACTAAAGAGCCAACCGTCTGCTCTAAATTAAAAAAAGGCAGCTGCAGGCATCACCCCGCTAAAACCCCTTCAAGCTATGAATGCAAATTTCCGTACGTTCGGCGTGACGGGGTTAATAATAATAATAATAATTATAATAATTATAATATTACAGGATTTCTATAGTGCCAATAGTTTGCTCAGCGCTTTACAAAATGAAGGCAGACATTACAATAAAATTTAGTAGAAGAGGAATTGGAGCTTACAATCTAAAAAGGGGAGGATCAAGTGATACAAAAAAAAAAAAAAAAAAAAGGAATGAACTGATGGAGAAAGTAAAAAACAAAGCATATATTAGTTAGAAGCAGGATAGGCTTCTTCAAAGAGACAGGTTTTCAGGGATTGTCTAAAGATGGATAGATTAGGAGATAGTTGGACAGATTGGGGTAGAGAGTTCCAAAGGATGGGAGAGGCTCGGGAGTATTCCTGGAGACGAGCATGGGAGGAGGTGACAAAGGAGCTAGAGAGCAGGGAGGTCCTGGGAGGAGCAAAGACAACGATCTGGTAGATATTTTGAGATTAGGTTAGTGATGTAGCTGGGGGCAGAGTTGTGGGTGGCTTTTAGGACTTTGAATTTTATTAGCTGGGTGAGCAGAAGACCGTGTAGGGATTGGCAGAGAGGGGCGGAGGACACTGAACAGTTGGCAGGGTAGACGAGTCGGCAGCAGCATTCATGATGGATCATTTACTTTTTTTGCCTCCTTGTAATGTCCTCCATGAGCTCCTGAACCACCCAAGTGTTACTGGAGGTATTTAGGCTGAAAAGGGTTAACACTGCCATTTAAAAAGGAACAGATCACTTGCTCATGTCGGGGGAGTCTCGGGGCCTATTTACACTTCCACTTTTCAATGGCAACCTAATGCACTGCAATTGTGAATTGTGGAGCGTTGCATTAAAAAAAGAAAAGAAAAAAAAATTGTATATGTATAATTTTTGCTGTTTTTGGACATCCTCATAGTATCTTGTACCATGTGGCACCAGTGAAGGTCTCAGTGGCCGCTGTCTCACAGGTTGTATTTAGAAGCTTGCATAGTACAGGGGATCTAGCGGAGGTGCCGGGACACCATGTGGAATCTGGTACGAGACGCAGCTGGAAGGGAGGTGACCGATGATCCTGACTACTATTTATAACCCGTCTCCATGCCAGACTGACCTGCTGTACTATAAACACCTCCACATACTGCAAATACACCTGCAGACAGGAAAACAGCAACCATAAGGCTTCATTCACAAGGGCATATCTCTGTGTACGCCCATGTAAAGGGCCATCTTCTTCCGCACGGGCAGTACAGGTGTTCCCTGCATCTGCATGCAGGCAGTCCCATTCATGTCTGCTCCCTGCATCTGTATGCAGGCAGTCCCATTCATGTCTGTTCCCTGCATGCAGGCAGTCCCATTCATGTCTGCTCCCCGCATCCGTATGCAGGCTGTCCCATTCATGTCTGTTCCCTGCATGCAGGCAGTCCCATTCATGTCTGCTCCCTGCATCCGTATGCAGGCTGTCCCATTCATGTCTGCTCCCCGCATGCAGGCTGTCCCATTCATGTATGCTCCCCGCATGCAGGCAGTCCCATTCATGTATGCTCCCCGCATGCAGGCAGTCCCTTTCATGTATGCTCCCCGCATGCAGGCAGTCCCTTTCATGTATGCTCCCTGCATCCGTTTGCAGGCAGTCCCATTCATGTCTGCTCCCAGCATGCAGGCAGTCCCATTCATGTCTGCTCCCTGCATCCGCATGCAGGCAGTACCATTCATGTCTGCTCCCTGCATGCAGGCAGTCCCATTCATGTCTGCTCCCTGCATCCGTATGCAGGCAGTCCCATTCATGTCTGCTCCCCACATGCAGGCAGTCCCATTCATGTCTGCTCCCTGTATCCGCATGCAGGCAGTCCCATTCAGGTCTGCTCTCCGCATCCGTACGCAGGCTGTCCCATTCAGGTCTGCTCCCCGCATGCAGGCAGTCCCATTCATGTCTGCTCCCCGCATGCAGGCAGTCCCATTCATGTCTGCTCCCCGCATGCAGGCAGTCCCATTCATGTCTGCTCCCCGCATGCAGGCAGTCCCATTCATGTCTGCTCCCCGCATGCAGGCAGTCCCATTCATGTCTGCTCTCCGCATCCGTACGCAGGCTGTCCCATTCATGTCTGCTCCCCGCATGCAGGCAGTCCCATTCATGTCTGCTCCCCGCATGCAGGCAGTACCATTCATGTCTGCTCCCCGCATGCAGGCAGTACCATTCATGTCTGCTCCCTGCATCCGCATGCAGGCTGTCACATTCGTGTCTGCTCCCCACATCCGCATGCAGTACCATTCATGTCTTCTCCCTGCATCCGCATGCAGGCTGTCCCATTCATGTCTGCTCCCTGCATCCAGGCAGTCCCATTCATTTCTGCTCCGTGCATCTGCATGCAGGCAGTCCCATTCATGTTTGCTCCCTGCATCCGCATGCAGGCAGTACCATTCCTGCCTGGTTCACACCTATGCATTTTTAGTGCGTTTTTAGTTTTGCAGAAACGCCCTAGTCCATTTAACGTGTTTTTCTATGAGTCATGTTCACATCTATGCATTTCATGGAAAGGGCCAGGGACCAGCAAGTTGTGTTTTTGGTTCCATAGACTTCAATGAATCAAAAATGTGTATTTGAAGAAAAAAAAAAAAAAGGAAGAAGAAGAAGAGCAAAATGCACCTGGAATATGCATCAACTGCAACCTGCATAGGTGTGAACCAGGCCGTCATGTCCAATCAGTGCATCCGCATACACACCCACTGACCCAATTTGACTACGCTGTGTGGGTGTGTGACCCTGAACCCACATTGTCTGCATTCAGGGACCTTCACTGATGTCAAATTGAGAGCAGCAGCAGCCATGTCCGCTGAGCTGCTGCATCTCAATAGACATGAATGGGACTGCCTGCATGCAGATGCATGGAACACCTGAATTATCCCATGCGGATGAAAACAGCCCTTGGAATGGGTGTATGCAGAGATATGTCTGTGTGAATGAGGCCCATCCAAGATCAATGAGAAGTTTACACTGTATATTCCCAATACCACCAGATCACACAGCGCAGTCTACGTCTTACCTTCTGGCGGCACAGGCACTGTTGTCACAGATAAGAACATGAAATATAAGCCGCTCCTTACTGCCAATGTTTATACTGCGAGTCATGCCAAGAACATAAAATAAACTTTGTAACTAGAATACCTGGGCCTGCAGCACACCGGGAGTCTCATTTAAAAGGATAAGTTCACCTTTACAAAAAAAATAAATAAAAGTAAAATGCAGGTAAAGCAATATGCATTCATTAATTTTATTTTTTTTGTTGTTGACCTGTAAAACATTGCACCCACGCTGTGCTGATGCCATGGGTCCTACAGACTGTCTGCCCGGACCTCCGATATGGTCAGGAAGACTTAATGAATTACCTATTCTAGAGCACCCAACGTGCTCCCAATGTGCTCTTGTTGGGTGCTCTAGAATCGGTGGTAGTTCATTGAGAACTACAAGCCAACAGCCGCAAAGGCCTTGTATTTTTCCATTTGCAGAACACTAAATGTTGACGCGGCCACGGTTTTCGCAGATTTTGTCAGCTGGCGGGGGGAGGGACATGTGTAACGTAACATGTTACAAAAAGTGAACTTATCCTTTAAAGCTAAACTCCAGGTAACAAAAGTGTATTTAAAAATACACCATATTACTAAAAGTATTGGGACACCTGCCTTTACACGCACATGAACTTTAATGTCATCCCAGTCTTAGTCCGTAAGGTTCAATATGGAGTTGGCCCACCCTCTGCAGCTATAACAGCTTCAACTCCTCTAGGAAGGCTGTCCACGGGGATGTTTGATCATTCTTCCAGAAGGGCACTTGTGAGGTCAGGCACTGATTTTGGACGAGAAGGCCTGGGTTGCAGTCTCTGCTCCAATTGTTCAATTGGGTTGAGGTCAGTCAGGTTACTCCACCCCAAACTCGCTCATCCAGGTCTTTATGGGCCTTGCTTTGTGCACTGGTCCAAATCATTTGGTGGGGGGGGGGGGGGGGGGATTATGGTGTGGGGTTGTTTTTGTAGAGCTTGTCCCAGGACTAGATCTACTTTTTATAATATTAAACAGATGACATATTCGGTTTGCCAAACGAGCTTGAAAAATTTCTCTACATCTATATAACTAAAGCGGCGCCTACAAAAAAAAAATAAAAATTAGCAGAGTGTTTATTATCTCCCTTGTGTGAAGAAGTCTTTTCTTGTTTCTTAAAAAAAAAAATTGAGACACCACCCTCCTCTCTAATCCAATCAGAGAACGCTTTGTATTCATTGAGCAATTGTACCCTGAATGGCGCCCGTGCCCAGCGAGTGATCTCCTGTGTTCACAATGCAGCAGGGCAGCCGCTCAGTACGGGATTCGGGAAGCTAGTGGAGATCACTGGAGGGGTCTCTACAGAGATTACCAGCTTCTATGGGGATCCCACAAGTATGATACATACGTGCTAAAAAGAACCAGACAGAAGGAATGTGACTTTCTGGGCAAGTGCACTCATGTATATATCAAAAAAACATTCCTTGTTCAAACTTTCATATACCGTACATTTTATTGCAACATACAAGCTAGAAACAGTTTCATTCACAGAACAAAATATGGTTGACTGATGTCCAAACAACATCACCGGAAGTTACCCCCTAGACCCAACACTTTGTTATACAATCATTCTGGTTGTAGCAAAGGTTTTCAACGTTTTATGGTGGGAAAAAGCCCAATGTGTTTCGAAGCACCTTCTTCAGGGGAAAAAGTTAGGATTAGGTAACAAAATAGAATATTTAAACAAGAATACAGAAACTTTAAAATCCAGTTTCCCTTGATGTGGCTGTAGGGCCATACTGGAAACAAAGGGGACCCAGGCACCCCACAAGGACAGGATGTAAACTCTTGAGAGTCTCTGGCATGTAGAGACACAGAGTCATACATGTGAAAATAGCCTCCTGCCTTGGACCCCTTCCCTTGAGGTGAGGGGGGAAAAAAAAAAAAAAAGGAGATTTCTATAGTCCTGTCCTAGGGTGACAATGCTGTTCCAGTCCTAGGGAAACAACACCGATATGGAACCTCTGTGTTATGGTGAGCAGAGAGGAGGTTTCTATAGTTCAGTTCTACCCTGTTTCCCCGAAAATAAGACCTAGCGTGATTGTCGGTGATGGCTGCAATATAAGCCCTACCCCCCAAATAAGCCCCAGTTAAAGTCCTTGTAGGTATTATTTTCAGGGTAGGGCTTATTTGGGGGGTAGGGCTTATATTGCAGCCATCACCGACAATCACGCTAGGTCTTATTTTCGGGGAAACAGGGTAGGTTGACAACGCAGCTATGGAACTTCTGCTTTATGGCAAGGAGAGGAGAAGAGAAGGGAAGGTTTCTATCCCGTCCTAAGGCAACAATGCGGTTCCAGTTCTACAATGCTGCTATGGAACCTCTGTGTTATGGAATGGAGAGAGGAGGTTTCTATTGTCCAGTCCTTGGAGGTTTCTATAGTACAGTCCTATGGAACCTCTGTGTTAGGGAATGGAGAGAAGAGAAGGTTTTCTATCCAGTCCCTAAGTGACAATGCTGTTCAGATCCTAAGGAGACAACCCGGCTATGGAACAGAGAGGAAAGGAGGGGAGAAAAGGGTGGGTTTCTATAGTCCGGTCCTAGGGTGACAATGCCACTATGGAACCTCTGTGTTGAGGAGTGAAGAGTTCTTCTCTTCTCTGTCAAAGAGTAACAATGCTGCTTCTACATAGATACAGTACAGCGAGTTGGGCTTTGTCATCCTAGGACAGGAAGTATGTTACTGGTAGGATCACCAGGTGAAGATAAAGGGAAACAATACGAAGAAGGTTGTCAGCTAGGATAGTGTGTCATTAGCGAGTCTCATACAGTGTTTTTGAGACAAGGTGCGAGTCCTTCTCATTTTTGCCTTCAATGCCAAAATGTGCCCAGCCAATCCTGTCTAGTAAGCATCTCAGAGACACAAAGGGGCTTCACTGAAAATTGTAGCCTTCACTTCTGACCACTCTGAAGAGTAAATGAAGGGAACATTGATGTAACAAAAGACTGAGTCTTCAGTAGAAGAATGTCTGCCTCTGGCATTGTGAACATACCAGGACGTTCTGGGCGTAGACTGTGCTAAGGGTCACCGCTCTAATCACCTTCCCAGTCACACAGGTCTGTGCACACTCAAACTACTGGAAAAATGAATGCCGGTTCCCACAGAAAGCTGTATGGGGCTGTATAGCCGCAGATCGGTCAGAGTGCCCACTTTATAACCAATGTCCACAGTCAAAAGCGCATATAATGGGCACGTGAGCATCAGAACTGGACCACAGAGCAATTGAAGAAGGTGGCCTGGACTGATGAAACACATTTTCCTTTACATCATGTGGATGGCTAGGTGCGTGTGCGTCACTTACCAGGATGAACCATGGGAAGTCCAATCTATGGGGGGTCCCACCTTGCAACTTACAGGACTTAAAAAGGATCTGCAACTGAGGGCTTAGGGCCAGATTCCACAGCTTACCTTCAGAGGTCTAGGGGAGTCCATGCCTTGACATCAGTCAGGGCTGTTTTAGCAGCAAAAGGGGGACCTTCGCAATATTAGGTGGGTCATCATACTGGTATGACTGATCAGTGTATCCTATAGGTTATATTTATATATTCTTTACCGGAGGCAACAGCCTTGGTACACAATGCTAATGGGTGCAGAAGGCCATCCCGTGTCCATATGGTTCAGGGTTTAACCCTGAGCAGAGAGGAAGCATAAGGAAGATATGTACATCATGTTTACCTACAGCATAGGACTTAGGTTGACTAGGATGAGCTAGGTTTGGATTTGAACGTGATCCCAACTCCCAACCCAGTTCTCCAGACCTGTGGGAAGCCATCACATAAATCACATCCTTGCTGATCCAATGAGTTGTGGGCAGTAGATTTCACACCCGTCAGTTGCACATAACAAAGAGGCAGGGATGCTTGTGACATCATTGACATAATTTGGTCACATGGCTGTATTTGGGCAGTACTATGTGGCCATATTAGGTCAATGACATCACAGTCCTCCCCACCCCTTTGTATACCTGTGGGTTGTAAGATGTTGAACCTGCTGCCCACATGTCATTGGCTCAGCAGTACAGCGGGCTTTAAACTGAACCAAGCGTGGCATGCCTGCTGGTGGCCATGGGTTTGGGTTCTATTTAGGGTAGCACCGATACCTTTTTTTTTTTTTAGTGGCGAGTATGAGTACTGATACTGTCAGTCAAGTACTCTCATATACCGAGTACCGTTGTGGTGGGATTTGAGCCCATACAAATGAAATAGGCTCAAATCGTACTGCAAAGAAGTGCATGTGATTTAAACAGGAATGCGGTGCGATTCTTGTCCAGATCACTTGCGGTTTCCCCCACTACTCCTGTGTGAACCCAGGCTTGTCATAGGTATTTCAACCTGGATTCATACCGGAGTGGTGTGGGACACCGCATGAGATCCGGACAGGAATCGCACCGCATTCCTGTTCAAATCGCATGCAATTCGTTGTATTTGAACGAAAAGTACTCGCCGGTGTAAAAAATAAATAAATAAACACCTGTATTGGTGCAACTCTAGTTCTCTTGATGTAAATGATCGGGAACATTTTATGGTGGTCATCAGAAAAGCCTCTCATCAGAACTTGTTGGCCTGCACATGTGCACCACAATCCCCATTCACAGTCTTCAAGCTGACTACAAAATATTCAATAGCATTACATTGAAATCATGGTATATGCGTGTGCAGGGTCAGGCAAAGCAAATTCTAAAAAAGAGCCACGCCAGGCAACTAGAATTTTTAAAAAATAAATAAATAAAATTTAAAAAAAGGGAGTAGTCCAAGTCTATGCCATTTCTCTACACATGCTCCTAAAACATCAAAAGCTACAGGGTTTAGATTGTTAGCTTTTAGGAACAGGGCACTTCTAGCCCTATTGAAGTGTATTGTTGCTGTACTATCTCCCTTTACAGTGGGGATAATCATTTGGTCTCCTGCAGATTTTGTAAGTTTACCCAATTACAAAGAAATGAAGGGTCTATAAAATTTTTATCATAGGTGTATTTTAAATGATAGAGACAGAATGGCAACCAAAAATCCAGAAAAAGAAAAAACACATGATACAAATGTGATACATCGAGTTGTAGTTTAGTGAGTAATATAAGTATTTGATCCCCTACCAACCAACCAATAATTCTGGCTCCCACAGACTGGCTACAGTAGGTGCTCATGTGGTACACAGATTAGTCCGGTCAATTTAAGAAGGTGCTACTAATGACAACTCGTTATGTGTATAAAAGACACCTGTCCACAGAATCTCTTTCTGCCATTCAAACCTCATCATCATGGGCAAGACCAAAGAGTTGTCAAAGAACATCAGGGACAAGATTAGTGACATACAAAAGGCTGGAATGGACCACAAGACCATCAGCAAACGGCTTAGCGAGAAGGAGGCAACTGTTGGAGCGTTTCTTTGCAAATGGAAGAAATACAAAATAACCATCAATCGCCCTCGGTCTGGAGCTCCATGCTAGATTTGGCCTCATGGGGTAAGGGATGATCATGAGAAAAGTGAGGGATCAGCCCAGAACTACACGGGAGGAGCTTGTGAATGATCTCAAGGCAGTTGGGACGACAGTCACCTAATTATTCATTGGTAGCACAATACGTCGCTATGGATTGAAATTCTGCAGTGCCACAAGGTCCCCCTCCTCAAGAAGGCACATGAACAGGTCCGTCTGAAGTTTGCCAATGAACATCTAAGGGATTCAGGGAAGGATTGGGAGAAAGTGCTGTGTTCAGATGAAACCAAAATTTAGCTCTTTGGCAATAACTCAACGTGTTTGGAGGAAGAAAAATGCTGACTATGACCTAAGAACACCATGCCTACAGTCAAGCACGGAGGTGGAAACATTATGCTTTGGGGCTGTTTCTCTGCTAAAAGTACAGGGTGACTTTGCCGCATTGAGGGGCCAATGGACGGGGCCATGTATTGTAAAATCTTGGATGAGGACCTTCTTCCTTCAGCCAGAACACTGAAGATGAGGTCATGGATGAGTCTTCCAGCATGACAATGACCCAAAACAACAACAAAAAAAAAAAAGAAAAAAAGAGTGGCTCAAAAAGAAGTACATTAAGGTCATGGAGTGGGGCTAGCCAGTCTCCAGACCTTAATCCTATAGAAAATGTATGGAGGGAGCTGAAACTTCGAGTTGCCAAGCAACAGCCAAGAAACCTTAAGGATTTAGAGAAGATCTGTAAAGAAGAGTGGATCAAAATCCCTCCTGAGATGTGTGCAAACCTGATCACCAACTACAAGAAACGTCTTACCTCTGTACTTGCCAACAAGGGTTTCGCCCCCAAGTACTAAGTCATGTTTTGCTTGGGGATCAAATACTTATTTTACTCGCTGAACTGCAACTCCAACTTATAACATTTGTGGTTTCTTTCTGTATTTTTGGTTGATATTCTGTCTCTATCATTTAAAATACACCCATGATAAAAATTATAGACCCTTCATTTCTATGTAAGTGGGCAAACTTACAAAATCTGCAGGGAATCAAATCGTTATTTTCCCCCATTGTATATTGCACTGGGCAAACAGTTGGCGCTATATAAATCCTGAATAATAATAATAATAATAATAATAATAATAATAATAATAATAATAATAATAATAAATGCCTCCCAGCTAAAAGCTGGCTGCTATTCATACTGCAGCTCCTGTATACACCCTCCATGTGTCCGTGTCGCTCCATAGGATCTGTGCCAGGCCCAGCATAAACAGTGTGAATGAGGAATCTCCTGCACCAGCCACGTGTACGCTGCAATAATTACCTAGTTTGGATAGGACCCTGAATAGACAGCTGAGCCCCTGGAAGAGGGAGGGGGGGGGCAGAAACACACATAGCTTCCCCAGTGACAGGTGATCCCAGACAATCACTCAATGTGGCTTGGGGGAGGGGAGAGGAGAAGGGAGGAGGGAGGAGGGGAGAGCGACCTCTTGCACGGCTCACACTGCAGGCAGCATTAACTATTTGCACAAGCCTCCAGGATGTGTATGGAGGGGGCAGGCATGGTATCTGGCGACGTGTCACATGGGAGGAGACATCAGTGTTGTAAAATAACAGAGCCGAGATCACGTTTTTTTGCACACGGGCTCCTGGGGCCGCATGGCATAAAACGTGGCCGCATTTCCCCACCTGGGATCTACAGTTGCAGCATACAGTCACCCATAGAAATCAATGACAAGAGGCGGCTGTACAGGGTTATATGCTGGTACATGCATAAACATGCACGCACATACCGACATACAGCTGCGTGGTGGTCTGCGTTCAGGGGAGTACATTAGTATACGTGGACGCCCCGCCATATGTCAGTGTACACTGGGGACCGCTCCCCGCACTTACCCAATCTAGGTCGCGGGCTTCCTCCCCCTCTGCGGCCAATAGGATCGTTTCGCCTCTTGGCCAATCGGGTCTGAGCCGGGGAGGAGACTCAGGAAGACAATAGTAAATATGATTTTGCTATTGTCACGCAACTGGGTGGGCTCAGTGCTCTGCGACCCGAGCCCACCCTTTAAGCCAATTAGAGCCTCCAGCTCTAATCACGTGCTTCAAAAAAAAAAAAAAAGAGACCCCATTGGAATCCATGCATTCGGTGCCCTGCGCGTCGATTAGGGGGCCGGGCGCGTGGATTAGGGGTGCAGCACCCCTGCGCCCCATATGGACGGGCCGCCACTGTGTACAGACACATCCGCCTGCGATCTCAAGTTGCTGCAATACGTGTGGAGCTTCTACTTCCTAATGGCACCCCATTTGCGCCGCGATTGTCGGTAAATCCGTGCGGCAAATGGCGCTGCAATGCGCAAAGCTCATCAGTCAAAAAGGAACATGAGCTTCTTTTCAAAGCGATAGCGTGGCGATTAGCAGCGCAATTTACTGTGCGACACTTGGGGTGCCATAAGAAGTAATTGTGTCGCAAACGCGTCCCGCATTTTTTAGCGAATTGAAATTGATCAGGTGTGAATGGGGCCGAAGAAACTTCCTGCCCTAAAGGTGACAACACTCATTCACTGTAATGTATCTATGGAGGAGGAGCCACAGGAAGTGTTGTCAGGACTATGAATCTCTTTTTTGCTACTAGCAAAACAAACAACCAAACAAAATGAGTAAATGGAAACATTGTTTATAAATAAATGATTGCTGTGTAGTCTGTGTGTGTTAATGTTATATGTATGACAGTTTTCCTATTTTGATACTTTATATGAATCTTTGGTTTTTTTTTTAGCAGAGACTGGACAAGGCTCCATGCACACTGGATGTTAAAATAATGTTAGCAGTGAGTCTTTCAACGTTTTTAAAGTGGAGGTCCACCACAAAAAAGAAAAAAAAAAAAAAATTGCACCGAAAATCCCTAAAAAAAAAAAAAATAAATAAAAAATAAAAATGTAACTCTCCTGAAATGGCTGTTGCTAGGCAGTCTTCCTAATCTGCCTCTTCCTACGCCAGGGTGATGTTCTGTCTTCTCCTCCCCACGTTGTCTTCTGGGGAATGGGGCGTGGTGTGTTATGGGAACTGTGTGTGTCCCACAACACGTCGCGTCACAAAGCACTGCGCGACTCACGCATGCGCAGTAAGAAACAGGCAGTGAAGCCGTACGGCTCCACTGCCTGTTTCCCTTAGTTAAGATGGCGGTCCTGGGACCCCAAAGGCCGAGGGATGGGTCGGCCTCGGGCGGCCGACATCGCGGGCACCCCGGACAGGTAAGTGTGCTTATTTAAAATCAGCAGCTACAGTGTTTGTAGCTGCTGACTTTTAAATGTTTTTTTAACCCGGCCGGAACCCCCCTTTAATGTTTTTTGCAATAGCATTCTTTTTTATTTTTTATTTTTTCCTTCAATGGATCAAAAACATTAAACGCTGGTGAGCCACGTTTATCAATGTTTTCTGAAACTCAAACTCAAAAAAACATCCATTTATGAGCTTCAGTGTGCATGGAGCCTAAAGCTTCCCTCCAACCGCATTACCATGTGACTTGGCGCAGCGCACTTTTTAAAAGTGCACGTTCCCGATCCAGGCTGTGTGCGAATATAGACACACACAGCGCTGGTAAGCCACACCCCCACTCCCTTCCTAGAAGACAATGGCTTTGCTGCCCTCAGGTTCATGTGTACCAGGCTTTAGGCCCCGTTCACACCGGTGCGACTTATGTGATTTGACAGGTCAAAAAAAAAAAAATACGCATGACAAGTCGCACCTTTTTGTCGGCAATGGAACTGTTCAAATCGGTGCGACGCCGACTTTGCGGTGCTGCACCAATTTAAAAAAAAGAAGTTCCTGCACTACTTTTGCTGATTTCAGGTGCGACTTGCATAGACATCTGTGCATAGACATCAGCCAAGTCGCACTTTGAAATGGTAAAATCAAGTGAAGTCTGAAGGTTACCAACCACTTTAAGAGTAGGAGTGGTCGAGTAGTTTAGCAAAAAGAGATTAAGCAGGGCTGACACCACCCAGCCCATAAAAATGCTTTGTGTTGTCAGCGACAACAGGACTTGAATTGAATGAATTTTTCTGTTCTTGCAGGGTGTTTATAGTGAGCCCTCACTCTCCCAATAAACATTGGAATTATATTTAATCCTTATGCGGCTAGCATTAGTACATAGATGGGGAAGTAGATCACATACTAGTTTTTAAATTTTTATTTATTTTTTGACATTTTTTTCAGTTACTTCCTGGTTTCTTGCCTAGGCACATATCATAATATCTCAGGGTCTTCAGGAGGGGAGGAGAGGAGGAGGGGTTTTCTCACCCAAGCGCACTCTCAGGCATGCATGCTTAAGCTAAGGGCAGATGGATTTCAGGAAGTAAATGCTAGATTTGCCCTTACTAAATATGGCCACTGCCAGAAATGCTGGGGGGGGGGGGGGGGTTTAAAGTGGTTTCTCAACAAAATAAAGCATGGAGACGTGGATGGATGGGGGAGTTTGCTTTCAATATTAAAAAGTTTCCGCCCGGCCAATAGCAGATTGGGCGCTTTCCCATCCTGATTGGACGTCACATGACGTCCTGTCAGTATGCGCCGATTGCAGTTGCTCCATCTGTCACCGGCCGTGTCCACGGAATACAGCTGATGACCGATCGGAGTACCAGCTTGCTCCCGGTACCATGTTCAGGTCACATGACAGTTGTACACAATGGATGGCTTCCTTTCAAGCCACCCACTGTGTAGAAAATGCGTTGCTAGCTGTGATTGGTCAATTTGATCACACGGTACAGACAGGACCAATCATAGCCCATCTGTACCATGTAAGTAGCTTTGACCAATCACAACAAAACAGACTGAACGGCTCCGTTTCATTCGGTAAAATGCTTGCTTAGAGCAATATAATACACGGCTATAAGCAAACATTGGGGTTGATTTACTAAAACTGAAGAGTGCAAAATCGGGTGCAGCTGTGCATGGTAGCCAATCAGCTTCTAACGTCAGCTTGTTCAATTAAGCTTTGACAATAAAACCTGGAAGCCGATTGGTTTCTATGCAGAGCTGCACCAGATTTCACACTCTTCAATTTTAGTAAATCAATCCTATAATGTGTAAAAAAAATAAAAAAATAAAAAAACCTGATCATTCCCCCCAGAGTACAATGTTACTATGGCAACATTATATTGCTCTGGTTACGGTGTTATAAAAAATAAATTATAACTTTTTTTCCGTACTGTCACCAGTCAGTGTCCCTGATCACCAGCACACTAGTCATATGATGACGCTGTACTGCATAAGACCCCTTTCACACTGGGGCGGTTTGCAGGCGTTATCGCGCTAAAAATACCGCCTGCAAACCGCCCCAAAACAGCCCCTGCTGTTTGTTCAGTGTGAAAGCCCGAGGGCTTTCACACTGAAGCGGTGCGCTGGCAGGAGAAGAAAAAAACTCCTGCGAGCCGCATCTTTGGAGCGGTGAAGGAGCGGTGTATTCACCGCTCCTGCCCATTGAAATCAATGGGGCAGCGCGGCTATAGCCGCGCTATACGAGCGGTTTTAACCCTTTTTCAGCCGCCAGCGGGGGTTAAAACTGCACCGCTAGCGGCCGAATACCGCCGCAAAAACGACGGTAAAACAGCGCTGTTTTACCGCTGACGCCCCCACCACCCCAGTGTAAAAGGGGCCTTACAAGGCATGGCGGCGGCAGCACCCGAGAGCCAATTAAAAAATTGGCCGGGGTGCCGACATTGCGGGCTCCCTGGACAGGTAAGTGTCCATATATTAAAAGTCAGCAGCTGCAGTATTTGTAGCTGCAGACTTAATTTTTGCAGAAGGGGGGGGGGGGCGGGGGGCTGAAACTCTGCTTTAAACAGTTTTTAGATTCGCTTTAAGGGATAGATCATGGGGAAACATGCTTGTATTGCAGAGATGCATGTGTGCAGGGTGGATTTGATTTAAATCATAATTTTTTTAAAAGAGCAACTGTCATCTCTGACCCACAGCTCCTCTGACCCGCCGTTTCCTCACCCGACAGTCCCATTCACTTTAATGGGATGGCTGGTGATGCGGCGGTGACACAACAAGGTGAGGGACATGGCGGCAGCGGGTGAGTGGATGCCCGCTAACAAGCGCCGGCATAATGGATCCAAAACGACAGATGCCGTTTAAATGCAAGGACTTATTCTTGCTGGTAGTTAGAATCTTTAATATTATTTGCAAACAAAATGAAGGTTTCCTATTTAGACTAATAAGCTGTCGGGTTAGTAAAACAGCGATATCAGAACCGATTCAGTCATACAGTTTGTAGTGTACATAGCTTTGCAAAATGACGGGATAAATTAATTAATTATTCCTGAACTTTTGTTTTATCTCATGGTTACTGCGAAATTGTGTGAATGCATAAAATGCAGTGCATGTTATCTTAGCTTGCATTCATTGAATGAGTTTACCAAAAATGTAAATATTGCAGAATAGACAGCCTCATGCTACATAACTAAGCTCCATTTCATGCTGAATAACCTAAATTATTATTGTATCTTAAATAGAAAAAAAAAAAAAACTATCTTTAGTAAGATATTTTATTAAAATGCTTTTGGAGTAAACAAATTTGCTAAAAATAAAAACAAATCCGGTTTTAAAGGTTATGTAAAGGTTCGTAAAAAAAATTTTTTTTTCCTTTTTTATGTCATACTTACCTCTGTGCAATTGGTTTTGTCCCAATCCCCGAGTTGGTTTTGCCCAGTGGCCCCGATCCTCCTCTTCTGGGGTCCCTCCTCTCCCCTCGACTGCCCCGTTGGAGAAGCGCTTTTTCTCGGGCCACTCGTGCTGGCTCCTGTGTCCATTGGCACAGACAGCAGGACTCGGCCCCGCCCCCCACAGTGTCATTGGATTTGATTGACAGCAGCAGTAGCCAATGGCTGCGCTGCCATCAATCTATCCAACCAGGACCCGAGACACCGGCTGGAGCTGGTGTGCTCGTCCCTGGACGCTGGAAAGGTCAAGTTCAGGCAAGTAAAAAAGGGGGGGGGGGATGCTGCATCACAGGAGGTTTTACAACCCCTTATCATGGGTGCTCAACTTGTGGCCCTCCAGCAGTGGTGGCACTACAAGTCCCATCATGCCTCTGCCTTTGGGAGTCATGCTTGTAACAGTCAGTGGCTTGCAATGCCTCGTGCTACTTGTAGTTCTGCAACAGCTGGAGGGCCACAGATTGAGCACCCATGCCTTATATCAGGGGTCTCAAACTGGCGGCCCTCCAGCTGTTGCAAAAAGTCCCATCATGTCTCTGCCTGTGGGAGTCATGCTTGTAACCGTCAGCCTTGCAATGCCTTATGGGACTTGTAGTTTCGCAACAACTGGAGGGCCGCCAGTTTGAGACCCCTGCCTTATATAATAAATTTTTTTTATGGAATATAAATAAATATAAATAAATATATATATATATATACATATACACACACACACACACACATACATACATACATATATATATATACCGTATATACTCGAGTATAAGTCGAATTTTTCAGCACATTTTTTTGTGCTGAAAGTGCCCCCCTCGACTTATACTCGAGTCAAGCACTTTTCTGCAGCAAAAAATTTCATTTTCCGAACCGACTTTGGGGCCCCGTATCTCAGGGCCACTTGGTGCTAGGAACCCCAAATTTGGTGTGCAAACCCAGTGGAACTGATTTCAGAACATATCCAAAGATGAAGTTCCTAGCACTAAGTGGCCCCGAGATACGGGGCCCCAAAATCGGTTCTGAAATTGTCATTCTCTGCTGAAGAAAAGTGCTTGACATTTTCTGAACCGACTTTGGGGCCCCATATCTCAGGGCCACTTGGTGCTAGGGACCCCAAATTTGGTGTGCAAACCCAGTGGAACTGGTACCATAACATATCCAAAGCTGAGGTTCCTAGCACCAAGTGGCCCTGAGATACGGGGCCCCAAAACCGGTTCGGAAAATGTCATTCTCTGCTGCAGAAAAGTGCTTGACATTTTCTGAACTGATTTTTGGGGCCCTGTATCTCGGGGCCACTTGGTGCTAGAAACCCCAGCTTTGGAAATTTTATGGTGCTAGTTCCACTGGGTTTGCACACCAAATTTGGGGTTCCTAGCACTAAGTGGCCCCGAGATACGGGGCCCCAAATTCGGTCAACTGTGTCCATCTGCAGCAATGTCATTTCAGGACCCTTTGGGTTCAGAGACCCCAAATTTTGGCTGCAGCTAGGGGGCATCTAGGAACCCTTAACTACCAAGTTTGAAGTTCAGGGGACCTATGGCTGCAAATAGGTACAGTGAGGCATGCAAATGGGCACAGTGATGCTGCAAATGGGCATTGTTGACCCTCTTTTCCACTTACAGTAGCTGTGCATTTCTCACCCTCGTCTTATACTCGGGTCAATAAGTTTTTCCCATTTTTTTGTAGTAAATTAGGGCCTCGACTTATACTCGGAACGACTTATACTCGAGTATATACGGTATATATTTTTTTTTTTTTATTGATTTTTAGCCGCCCTGCATGTGTGTTTTTTGCCTTTAGGTCTTGATCTGCCATGTATTGTATAGGAAGGTGTGTACGATTCATAATACAATGGCGCAGGTTGAAAGCAAAGTCCTCGCAGCAGCAGACTTGTGGATTGGCCAGATTTGCATCACAACTGCAAGCTTCCAGGTTATTCAGTAACCATATTAAACTACAAATCTATTTTAAGGATTGCTAGCAGATCTGAACGTCCCGTTGCAGATAATTACAGGCTCTTCCAATGTTTCCCAACCCAGAACAGTAAAACACGATATGAATGATAGAACTTCATTAACTTCGACATTTGCATCCTCCTGGGTGCAGAACATGTGCCACATCTATCATCAGCGCTTTCACACCGGCAGGAAATAAAAACGTCTAGAAGTACGAAGCTGTAACGTTCGCACGTCTTGTACTGTGCAGGGAAGTGTTTGGGAGAGGAAAGCATGTTGCAAGCCGTGGTGTAACAGATCATTGTGAAAGGCGGCACTGCCTGGTGAAAGGAAAGGAGCCGAGCGCACCGAGCACGCGGCCGTCAGCAGCTGTCACCATTCCAGGATCAGATAAAGAAGAAGAAGGGCGAAGCTGCCAATGGCGTCCCCCCCCCCCCGGAACACGCACTGCTCTATACCAGCCTGGATCTGATCACATTACATTTGTATAATCTCTCTCCCAAGACTTCATTCAAAAAGTTTAGCAAAAACATATTTTTTTCTTATCAAGTACAGAACTAAAGTGTATGAATAGCTCAACTTTATAAATCTGTATTAACCACTTAACCTCTGGAAGATTTAAACATAGAAAAGTGACGGCAAAAAAAAAAAAAAAAAAAAAGACAGTAGTCCATCGAGTCTGCCCTTTTTTTTTTTTTTAATCGAAGGCTATGTAAAAGGTTTGTGGATTTAAAAAAACAAAAATACAAACATTTCATACTTACCCCTATGCAATTGGTTTTTGCACAGAGTGGCCCCGATCCTCCTCTTCTAGGGTCCCTCAGCAGCGCTTCTGGCTCCTCCTCTTTGAGGGCCCCGCTCTCCCTCGGGGCACGCTCCCATGTCCTGCTGCGTCTATGGACACAGACAACAGGACTCCCCGACCCCGGCTCCCGTGTCATTGGATTTGATGGACAGCAGCGGGAGCCAATGGCTGCGCTAGCTGCTAGCAATCCATCCAATCCGGACCTGAGACACCGGCTGGAGCTGGTGTGCTTGTACCTGTCGCGGGAAAGACCGGGTTCAGGCAAGTAAAAAACGAAGGCAGCTGCATTACAGGAGGTTTTTCACCTTAAGGCTAGGTCCACACTGCTGCAATGCGAATTTAGCGCAATTTCGTCGATTGTGTTGCGAATTTGCATTGCGAATTCTATGTGTGTTCTTGCGATTCTACTGCAAATTTTGCAGTCTATGGAGCTGAATTCGCATCGCACATGGATCAAACTCGCACAGGACCTTTTTTTCCCCGCAGGTTATATTCTCAACGCATTGATGTGAACGGCACTAATGTCAATCTATGTAATTTAAATGACTATTGCGAATTTGAGCGATCGCAACGGCTCAAATTCGCAATAGAATTCGCAGCAGTGTGAACCTAGCCTAATGGGGTTGTAAACCTTCGTGAAAAAAAAAAAAACACCTGTCAGGGACCGGCCCCCCAGACCCCACCCCCCAATGTTTTACCTACCTGAACCCTCAAACTTGACATGCTGTCTCTCTGCCCCGTATTCTCGGCTCTTGATTATATAGCTTGATAGCAACGCTGCCATTGGCTCCCACTGCTGTCAATCAAATCCAATTACGCGAGCGCCGGGGGGGCGGGGCCAAGTCCTGCATTCGGCCTGTATGGACGCCAAATGCTGGACTCGGGAGTGCGCCCGCAAGGTGACCCCCTCAGGAAAGTACTTCTCCGAGGGGGTTATCAGATGTGGAGGAGGAGCTGCGAGAGCCACCAGGGGACCCCAAAAGACCAGGTTCGGGGCCACTCTGTGCAAAATGAGATGCCCAGTGGAGGCAAGTATGATATGTTTGCTTAAAAAAAAAATTAAAAAAAAAATTTACCTTTACACATCGCTTTAATGCATAGATTGCATTAAAAGTGAAAAACCTTGAGTGTTTCCAACCCCTTTATCTTTGTCAGAGTATAGATCTAGGTTTGTCACAAGCAGGTTTGAAGGCGGAGTTCACATTGGTGCGATGCGGGAAGCCCTGCGAATCTCCACTGCGGGTTCCCACATCGCACCCGACTCGCAGGCAGATCACTCTGCCATATGCAAACTGCTGGGATTGTCAATACAAAGTGAACGACACCCCCATTTCAGGTCACATATCGTGGTGCGAACTGTCAAATCGGACAGGAATCGGATCGCATGGGTGTGACTCTGGGGGCAGACCAAAAAAAAAAAAAAAAAGGGTCCTGTGCGTTGCGATATCGGCCATAGTATCCAAATGGCTGAATTTGCATCGCACTGACATCACATGTGATCTGCAGTGTAGTGCAAATCACATGCAAAGTCGCACACTGCACTAATGTGAACCCAGCCTTACGGTCTCACTACCTCTGCTGGGAGTCTATTCCAATCATCAACTACTCTTTCAGTAAAATAATACTTTCTAAGATTAGTTTTGAACTTCCCTCCAGTTAGTTTAAGATCATATCCCTGCGTTCTTGATTTTGGTTTCATATTGAAAAAAAAGTTTAAAAAAAAAAACAAAAAAAAAAAAACTGCCTTTCTGAACCTCAGAGCCCTTTCACACCGGGCCGCCCATAGCGTCGGCGGTAAAACGCCGCTATTTTTAGCGGCGTTTTACCGTCGGATTAGCGGCGCATTTCGGCCGCTAGCGAAGCGCTTTTAACCCCCCCCCCGCTAGTGGCCGAGAAAGGGGGTAAAACCGCCCGCAATTCACCACAATAGCGGCGTTTTGCCGGCGGTATCCCAGCGCTGCCCCATTGATTTCAATGGGGAGCAGCGGGGGAGGAGCAGTAAACACACTGCTCCTTCACCGCTCCAAAGAAGCTGCTGGCAGGACTTTTTTTCCCCGTCCTGCCAGCGCAGCGCTCTGGTGTGAAAGCCCTCGGGCTTTCACACTGGAGACAATGCTGCAGCAATTTGAGGGCGGATTGCAGGCGCTATTTTTAACGCTATAGCGCTTGCAAAACGCCCTCGAAAGGGGTCTTATTCACCACCTTGATGTATTTAAATGTTTCAGTCATGTTTCCCCTTTTCCTTCTTTCCTCCAGACTGTACATACCCAGTTTCCCCGAAAATAAGACCTAGCGTGATTGTCAGTGATGGCTGCAATATAAGCCCTACCCCCTAAATAAGCCCTACCCTATTTCCCCCGAAAATAAGACCTACAAGGACTTTAACTAGGGCTTATTTTGAGGGGGAAGGGCTTATATTGCAGCCATCACCGACAATCATGCTAGGTCTTATTTTTTTTTTTTCGGGGAAACAGGGTAGCAAGTTCCTGAAGTCGCTCTCCATATGATTTACCCCCCTAATGGCCAGGCCGTTTTTTTTGTGATACGGCACTGCATTACCTTAAAAGAGAAGTAAGTTTTGTTTTTTTTTCTCCCCAGATTCCCCCGGCGTCTCTGCACTGAGAACCGAGCAATCGAACACCGCCGTTGGCTCGGTTCTCCACGAGCAGAGAGCTGCTGCCCGTCAGTCAGCAGCTCTCCGCCCCCCCCGCTTATTGGAACGCTGAGCTGTGGAGGAGCGGGGAGAGGCTCTCAGTGGCTCGCTGATAGGCTGAGACGGCCATCAGTCCAGGCAAACAGATGCGCTTACCGGATCCGGTGGACCTCTTATTATAGGAGGTCAGAATCGCATATATAGCGTATCTGTTTTGTCTGTGGTGGAGGATATTGTCACCGATTGACCACTGGAGTTTTTTTTTCCCTTTTCCATCACGAGGGAACTCGCCATTCTTCATTTTGGACATCTTAGTCCTTATATTTGGAAATGGACTTTCTTCCTCATATTATTGCGCTGCACGAATATTGTTTTATTGATTGTATATTGGCTTTGTGATTACCTATATAGTGTTCAGCTTGCATCCATTCATTTCACCTGTTTGCGCCGATTGCTTCCCGTTTATACATAGCTGTACTGACACTGGCTGGGAAGGGGTTAAAGATCTGGGACGATCAAAGGGTTAGGTGTGGGCCAGTTCACACCATGTACAGTTCAGTGTGCTTTTTTTTTTCTGCATCAAAAAAAATAAAAATAATGCATGGATATTAAGGTTATATGGTTTCCAATGGGATAGTTCACCCTAGTGCCGTCTGTTCCAGAAAAGTAGAACATGCTGCATTTTTCCTGCACTGGACTGTATCGGAATGCAATAAAAAAAACGCATTTAAAAAAATGCACCAGACCCCATTACAGTGAAAAAAAAAAACGCATCTCAAAACGCATTGGAACGGGTCAAATGCAAATAAAAAAAAATATACACATACACACACACACACATATACACTTGTAGACGCTATAACTTTCACACAAGCAAATCAATATACGATTTTTTTTTTTTTAACCAAAAATATGTAGCAGAATTAATATTGGCCTAAATAAATGAAGAAATTCGATTTTTTTTATTGAATATGCTTTATAGCAGAAAGTAACACTTTTTTTTTTCCTTCTTCAAAATTGTCAGTCTTTTGGTTTATAGCACAAAAAATAAAACCGCAGAGGTGATCAAATATCACCAAAAGAAAGCTCTGTTTGTAGGGGGAAAAAAAAAAAAAAAGATATAAAGTTTGTGTATAGCGTTGCATGACCGCGCAATTGTTAAAGTGACGCAGTGCCAATAAAAATGGCCTGGTCATGAAGGGGGGGGGGGGTAAATTTTCCAGAGTCTTGGGAAAAAAATTAAAAATAAATAGCAGTGATCCCGCCCTGCAATGTCAAATGGCTGCAAAATGTGGGACGCCTTCGTGATGCTATTTTTTCGAATGGCACCCCCAATCGCGCTGCGATTTTGGCGTGGTAAATCACGCTGCAATCGTGGCAAATTGCAACGCTGTGGCCCAGTAGAAGCTCAGGTTCCTTTTTAAGCGACAAGCGTTGCACTTGCAGAGCGATTTACTGCATGACAAGCGTGGCAAAATCGCGGCGCGATTGGGGTGCCATTAGAAGTAAGCCATTTGCGGCAATTTGAAAGTCGCAAGGGAGGGGGGAAATTGCAGTGATTCTGCCCACGATCATGTGTGGATGCAGCCTTACCCTGCTTTCACATATGTGCGATGCGGGAACCAGTGCGATTACAGTGCTGGTTCCCGCATCCCTCCCGCAGGCAGCTCGCACGCCCTTTTGCAAGCGTCATTAACGTTAATGACACCCCCAGTTGAAAAAAAAGTATATATATATATATATATTTTAAATCAGAGTGTGTCATATTATATATATATATATAAATAGAGATATATCTATCTCTCATAAATATAAAGAAATACATATACACACACTAATATATATATATATTTATTCTTTTAGCTCTACCATCATCAACTATGTACTGCAAGGGCTTACCTGGTTGGATACAATTTGAATACATTGTTTCGGCAGGAACTATTAAATATGTTTGTTTGTTTTTTTTTTATTTGCATACAGGGACAAATTACAGAGCTTTGGTAACACTAAGACCACATTCACACCCAAGTGTTCCCAGATAGCAGGCAGAAATGCGCAATCCTGCTCGTATTTCCAGAACATACGTGAGAAAAAAAAAAAAGGAAGAAGGAGAAGAAGAAGCCACGGCAAAACGCACACCATGCTCATTTCTTAATGCCACCCCAAACGCAGGTAGCAGTTTTGTTGCGCCGAAAAACGTGGCAAAATACCAAACAACGCACTTGGCTTAGTGCCAAACAAAAGGCTACACATGCTACTTTGCCGCATTGCTCACATGCAGGCTGCATTCACACCTGGGCGTTTTCGAATCGCAGGCAGATTTTCTGCGATTCTGCAAGTGATTTAAAAAAAAGGCTCAGGCGGGAGTGACAAAAATCACACGACGCACATTTGAAATGCCATGCATTAGAATGACACCTATAAAAAAAATGCGGTGCAGTTTCGCCGCAATCGCCCCACGATAAATTGCGGCAAACCACACCACGTGAAGCTTGTCACCCCCCAAAAAAATAACGTTTGGGAGCTTCTTTTGCGCAACATGCATCACGCGATGCGGTTTGGCGTGATTTATTGTGTGACAATTGCGGCAGAACCGCACATTTTTAGGTGCCATTCAGATGGCACCTGAAATTTGCGTTGTGCGATTTGTCATTCACTCCTGGGTTTTGTTTTTTTTTTTTTTTTAAATTGCAGCAACTCTGCCCACGATTCAACACTCAGGTGTGATTGCAGTCTCAAGCGGCTGCCCTATGCGGTCGTGTGACAAAACTGCCGCAAAATGCAGTGTAAAAAAGAAAACAAAAAAAAAAAAACACCCACACCACACAAACAACACGTTACACAGGCCTGAACGCGGCCTACCAGCGGTCACCCACACTTCGGTAAATGATAAACTCTTTTTCTGATCGATTTCTCCCGATAGGAATAACAGACGATCAGCAGAAACACAAGATCTTTTCCCCCCTCTGCCCGAACAGTGGTCTGCCTTGTTTACGTAGCCAGATCGCCATTCTGCCTCTCTGAACGATCACTGGGTTCGTGGCGGAGGTCTGGTCTGCCGGACCCGCCGATTAGCTGAGCGGGTCTCCAGCAGCGCGCATACGCCCCAGACCAGGAAGAGGACATCATGTACGGGTACGCGATTTTTTTTCGCTCAAGGGCCGTCCTGCCGCACTGAATGTACGTGGGGGCGGTCCTTAACCACTTCAGCCCCGGACCATTTGGCTGCCCAAAGACCAGAGCGTTTTTTTGCGATTCGGCACTGCGTCACTTTAACTGACAATAGCGCGGCCGTGCGACGCTGCACCCGAACAAAATTGACGGCCTTTTTTTCCCACAAACAGAGCTTTCTTTTGGTGGTATTTGGTCGCCTCTGCGGTTTTTATTTTTTGCGCTATAAACAAAAATAAAGCGACAATTTTGAAAAAAAAATGCAGTATTTTTTACTTTTTGCTATAATAAATATCCCCCAAAAATATATAAAAAAAACAATTTTTTTCCTCAGTTTAGGCCGATATGTATTCTACATATTTTCGGAAAAAAAAAAAAAATAAATAAATCGCAATAAGCGTATATTAATTGGCGCAAAATTTATAGCGTCTACAAAATAGGGGATAGTTTTATGGCATTTTTCATTTTTATTTTTAGTAATGGCGGCGATCTGCGATATTTTTTAATCAGGACTGCGACATTATGGCGGACACATCGGACATTTTTTACACATTTTTGGGACCATTGTCATTTACACAGCAATCAGTGCGATTAAAAATGCATTGATTACTCTGTAATTGACACTGGCAGTGAAGCGGTTAACCAATAGGGGGCGGTGAAGGGGTCAAGTGCGTCCTAGGGAGTGATTCTAACTGTGAGGGGGCGTGGCTTGAACACACAGGACAGCGATCACAGAGAGCAGTAGATCACTGTCCTGTCACTAGGCAGAACAGGGAAATGCTTTTACATAAGCATCTCCCCGTTCTTCCACTCCGTGACACGATCGTGGGCACCCGGCGGACATCGAGTCCGCGGGACCCGCGGTCACGGAGACCGCGCCTCCGGCGGCGTGCTCGCGGCACCGCTTCTTAAAGGGGACGTACCTGTACACCCTTTTGCCTGCCAGTGCCATTCTGCCGACGTACAATCGGCGTGCGCTGGTCGGCAAGCGGTTAAAGCTTTGGACCCACTCTGGAGATCCTTGGTGTGCTGGTGACGTTCTTTTGCTTTGCTATGGTCAAATTGAAGTCACCATCCTCCGTATAGCAGTATTACTGCGACAGGGCGGCACCTATGCCTACGTGATCCCACTGATTGCACACAGTGGAAGCCGATCGGCGGGTGCACGGCACTCGATGCCCTCCAGCACCCGCAGAAGAGACAGAATGGCAATCTGCCTATGTAAAAAAAAGGCAGATCAGCGTTTTGACAGGAGGGAAGGGATTGAGTTTGTGTCTCTGCAAAGCAGGGAATAAATCCCATCTATTCCCTAGTAAAAAAGCACCTCCCACAGAACACACAAACACGGGCTAGGCACACTTGTTAACCCTTTGATCGCCCCTCCCCCGATATTAACCCCTTCCCTACCAGTGTCATTGGAGCACATTGCTTGATTGGATGGTAAGAAGGTGGGGGGGGGGGACTGCAGAACAGAATGTTTTACACCCTAAGGCTTTACAACCACTTTAACCCCTTCCCAGCCAGTGTCATTAGTACAGTGACAGTGCATTTTTTTTGTTGCATTGATGACTGTAATAGTGTCACTGGTCCAAAAGTGTAAGTTAGTGTCTGAATGTCCGCCGCGATAATCGCAGTCCCACTGATCGCGCCATTACTAGTAAAAATAAAAAAAAATATCCCATAGTTTGTATATGAAAAAAAAATTTATATATATATATATATATATATATATATATATATATATATATATATATATATATATATATTATTTTTTTTTTAAACTGAATATAGTAATTCAAGGGCAGGGATGCCTGAAGTTACTATATACTTAATTCATTTATATTTAAAAGCTGAAACCGGCATTTAGAAACGCCCGTTTTGTCACGTTTGCATGCCGCGTCTAGCGGCGTTTTACGTCTAGAAACTATCGGAGTAAAATATATATATATATATATATATATATTTAGCGAATAGCTTCATAATAATATGTAGTAACTTCAGGCATCCCTGCCCTTTAATTACTATATACAGTTATATTATTATTTTTTTTTAACTGTATATAGTAATTAAAGGGCAGGGATACCTGAAGTTACTATATATATTATTATGAAGCTATTCGCTAAATATTATATATATATATATATATATATATATATATATATATATATATATTCCGATAATTTCTAGACGCAAACGCGCTAAAACGCCGCTAGACGCGGTATGCAAACGCGGCAAAACGGGCGTTTCTAAACGCCGGTTTCAGCTTTTAAAAACATGCTTTCAGCAGAGTTTGCAGCGGCGTCTCGTGTGCATGGGGCCTTAGATGAGCACCTGAGCGCCCGCAACATACAGGGATATACAATGTAACACTGACATCTAAATCACACACACAGGTTGGACTTGAGGTCAAAAAAAAAAAAAAAAAGACACAAGTCCATCACCTACTATGTAACTTTTTTTTTTTTAACCAAAAACATGTAGCAGAATCCATATTGACCTAAATTTAAATTGATGAAGGAATTAGATTTTTTTTTTTTATTGTATCTATTGGATATGTTTTATAGCAGAAAGCAAAAAAATATCGATTTGTCTTTTTTTTCAAAAAATGGTCTATTTTTTTGTTTTTAGCGCAAAAAAATAAAAACCGCGGAGGGGGATCAAATACCACCAAAAGAAATCGCTATTTGTGGGGGGGGGGGGGGACGTCAATTTTATTTGGCTACAGCATCGAACGACCGCGCAACTGTCAGTAAAAAGCAACGCAGCGCCGCATCGTAAAATAAACGGCCTGGTCACGAAAGGGGTAGGAAAACCTTCCCGGGGGGAGGTGAAGTCGATCGTACAAAATCAGGGATTGTATGGTGTATGACCAGGATAATTGATGAGAAAAAAAAAATAAATAAATAATCGGGTCTTGCATGCAGCATTGGAGGAATGTGATGACAGATTATGACGTCACTGGCACTCCCTGCAACAAAAACATTTCACCAGGCAGGTCTGTCCCCCTGGTGGAGAGTGCTGAGATCTGCCCCCTCCCATCCCCCCACCACCACCACCACCAGACCACACCCCCCTCCCATCCCCCCACCACCACGCTGAGATGACAATGCAATATATGATCTATCAGCTAAAAGTCCCTACATTGCTGGGATTTGTAGTCCCCACACTGCTGGGATTTGTAGTGCCGCATTGCTGGGATTTAGAGTCCAACATTGCTGGGATTTAGAGTCCAACACGCATTGCTACAGACTGCAAACTGGCCCAATCCAGCAGAAAATGAAGGATTGTTATTATTATTATTATTTTTTTTTCTTAAAGGGCAGGTCCATGTTGTGGCAGGACTTGATGACTCACCATGATGTCGGATGTGTCCGGTGTCGGTGTAGGATCGGCAGTGGATGGGGTCGGTTCTCACCGGAGCCTGTGTGACGGATCTCTGTGAGAAGTGAAGCTGCAGACTGCGCAGCAAGCTGTCATATCAAGGAGGGCGGGGCCGACTGCAGCAGGCCACGCCTCGGAAGCGGAGCTGCGGTCATGCCCCCTTTTCTATGGTGTGAGCTCAGCGGGCTTATCCTGGCCGGGGTGGGGGAAAGGGAGGAGCCCATGCCACGCCCCCTCTCCCCCCCCCCTCATGCGTAGGATTAGAAGCCCCGATCAGGTGGGAGGGGCCGTGATGATAGGGGGCGGGGGGAAGCAGTGACAGGTGAGATTGCAGAGTATCTGTCATCCAGAGAGAGATGTCAGTTTTCTGCATCCTCTGTGCTCTTCGTGTCATATAAAATACACGTCTATATTCATTTATAGCGATCCCTAAAAAATGTAGCCAGTTACACATGAAAACATTTACAATGTTTCCCTATTTCATGTATTTATTTCATTTTTTTTTTAATTCGTTTCATTAATTTCTCTATTTCATGCATTTCTCCTTACTATGCAACCACTTGCCCTCCAGAAGATTTACCCCTTTTTCCTGAGCAGGCCATTTTTTCCTTTTTGTGATACGGCCCTGCGTTATTTTAACTGACAATTGCGCGGTTGTGCGACGTACATAAAATTGAGGTCCTCCTAACCCCCCCCCCCACACACACATACAAATAGAGCTTTCTTGTGGTGGTATTTGATCACCTTTGCAGTTTTTATTTTTTGTGCTATAACAAAAAAAAAAGAAAAAAAAGAAAAAAAAAAAGAAAAAAAAAGGCCGACAATATTTAAAAAAAATAAATAAATAAATTTGAATTTCTTTATAAAATTTATTATTTTTGGTAAAAAAAAAAAAAAAAAAAAGCTTTATTGATTAGTTTGCACAAAAGTTATAGGGTCTACAAACTGTGGTAAATATACTGGATGTTTTTTTAAACTAGTAATGGTAATATACAAAAAAAGGAAAAAAAAAAAAGAAAAAAAAGGCAGTTATGAAAATAAAAACAAACACAATATTTTCTACTTTCTTATAGGCGTGCGCATGGGGTGTGCCAGGTGTGCCTGGGCACACCCTAATCATTATGTGTGGTGTCAACTCCCCCTACTGCCCGGCAGGGGCAGCCCGTCCATTAAGGGTGCACAGGCGCGGCCCCCCCTCTATATACAGTATCTCACAAAAGTGAGTACACCGCTCACATTTTTTGTAAATATTTTATTATATCTTTTCACGTGACAACACTGAAGAAATGACACTTTGCTACAATGTAAAGTAGTGAGTGTACAGATTGTATAACAGTGTAAATTTGCTGTCCCCTCAAAATAACTCAACACACAGCCATTAATGTCTAAACTGCTGGCAACAAAAAGTGAGTACACCCCTAAGTGAAAATGTCCAAATTGGGCCCAATTAGCCATTTTCCCTCCCCAGTGTCATGTGACTCATTAGTATTACAAGGTCTCAGGTGTGAATGGGGAGCAGGTGTGTTAAATTTGGTGTTATCGCTCTCACTCTCTCATACTGGTCACTGGACGTTCAACATGGCATCTCATGGCAAAGAACTCTCCGAGGAGCTGAAAAAAGAATTGTTGCTCTACATAAAGATGGCCTAGGCCAGTGATGGCGAACCTTGGCACCCCAGATGTTTTGGAACTACATTTCCCACGATGCTCAACTACACTGCAGAGTGCATGAGCATCATAGGAAATGTAGTTCCAAAACATCTGGGGTGCCAAGGTTCGCCATCACTGTCCTAGGCTATAAGAAGATTGCCAAGACCCTGAATCTGAGCTGCAGCACGGTGGCCAAGACCATACAGTGGTTGAATAGGACAGGTTCCACTCAGAACAGGCCTCGCCATGGATGCCCAAAGAAGTTGAGTGCACGTGCTCAGCATCATATCCAGAGGTTGTCTTTGGGAAATAGACGTATGAGTGCTGCCAGCATTGCTGCAGAGGTTGAAGGGGTGGGGGGGTCAGCCTGTCAGTGCTCGGACCATACGCCGCACACTGCATCAAATTGGTCTGCATGGCTTTCGTCCCAGAAGGAAGCCTCTTCTAAAGATGATGCACAAGAAAGACCACAAACAGTTTGCTGAAGACAAGCAGACTAAGGACATGGATTACTGGAATCATGTCCTGGGGTCTGATGAGACCAAGATAAACTTATTTGGTTCAGATGGTGTCAGGCCTGTGTGGCAGCAACCAGGTGAGGAGTACAAAGACAAGTGTGTCTTGTCTACAGTCAAGTATGGTGGTGGAAGTGTCATGGTCTGGGGCTGCATGAGTGCTGCCGGCACTGGGGAGCTACAGTTCATTGGGGGAACCATGAATGCCAACATGTACTGTGACATACTGAAGCAGAGCATGATCCCCTCCCTTCAGAGACTGGGCCGCAGGGCAGTATTCCAACATGATAACGACACCAAACACACCTCCAAGATGACCACTGCCTTGCTAAAGAAGCTGAGGGTAAAAGTGATGGACTGGCCAAGCATGTCTCCAGACCTAAACCCTATTGAGCATCTGTGGGGCATCCTCAAATGGAAGGTGGAGAAGCGCAAGGTCTCTAACATCCACCCGCTCTGTGATGTCATCATTGAGGAGTAGAAGAGGACTCCAGTGGCAAAGCTCTGGTGACCTCCATGCCCAAGAGGGTTAAGGCAGTGCTGGAAAATAATGGTGGCCACAGAAAATATTGACACTTTGGGCCCAATTTGGACATTTTCACTTAGGGGTGTACTCACTTTTGTTGCCAGCGGTTAAGACATTAATGGCTGTGTGTTGAGTTATTTTGAGGGGACAGCAAATTTACACTGTTATACAAGCTGCACACTCACTACTTTACATTGTAGCAAAGTGTCATTTCTTCAGTGTTGTCACATGAAAAGATAGAATAAAATATTTACAAAAATGTGAGGGGTGTACTCACTTTTGAGAGATACTGTAATTGATAGATTAGATTCATGTATAGCATGAATCTATCCACGGCTGCTGCGGCCACCCCCTATTCATGCGTCCGGCCCCTTTCAGGACTCATGAATTGCAGAGGCGGGGGTGTTTTTTTTTTAAGCACCCGATTAGAGCCATAGGCTCTAATAGGGTGGACTCGTGGCGCAGAGCGTGGCGCTCGGAGCCCAAGCAGGTGTGTTAGAAAAGCAAATGAATATTCGCTTTTCTAACACTGAATCGCCTCTCCGCCAATCAGGAAGCGCGGGTCTGATACCTGTTTCCCGAGTGGCTGAAAGGTCAGGCGATCCTATTGGAGGAGGAGGCCGCTGTGATCCACCCCACAGGAGGAGGAAGAAAGCCGCCAGACATGCTGCCAAGCATGCTTACCCGCTTCCTAGATGGGGTAAGTGCAGGGTTTTGATGACCCCGACTGTCCTCTGGGGCGGGGGGGATCAGGGGGGGGTTGCCGCCACCGGCCGACCGACCAAAGGGGGGGGTGTTTGTTTGCTGCCCCCCAAAAGAAAAAACACCAGCCGCCACCCCCAGTATTAATTACTTGTCGTTGCCAAGTGTTATCTAACTGCTTTAAGAACTGTTTCAAGTGAGTCTTGGCCATTTATCCAGGACCCGGCTGACTAATATATCTTTTTAAGTCTCTTCTCTTGACTAAGTAAATCTGAGAGAGCTAAATAGTTTGAAGTGTGTCATTTACTGTCATATTCCACTAACACTATTGCCAGGTGTGCCAGCAGGGGCCGAGGTGATTTTTGGGGTTAAAGGGCAGAGAAACGGACTGAATAAACTCAAGCGGCTCCTACGGGGGGTAGGGCTACACCTATGAAGAAGAAATCATTATACATGCCTTTTTTGGAGCCGATCCTTCAGAGAAGGTATGTACAGTGGAACCTCGGATTAATCCGTTCCAGGAGTATGCTTGTAATCCAAAGTACTCGCATATCAAAGCGAGTTTTCCCATTGAAGTCAATGGAAACAAAAATAATTTGTTCCGCATTGACTTCAATGGGATGCAATACCGCATGTGGCCAGAGGCGGAGGGGGGCGCTGGAGAGCCTCAGAAACGGCCGAAAAGGCCCGAGGACACTTCGGATGACCTCGGAAAACCTCGGAAAGACTTCCTACCTGAGATTTGCCCGAGGACAGCACGGCCTTTCCGAACGGCGGCATTCAGCTCCGGCACCCCCCCCCACCTCAGGCCAAAAGCGGTACTGCACACCGCTTTGGCCTGAATCGTGCTCGTTGTGCGAGACAAACACTCGCAAACAGAGTTACGAATTTTAAAAATACAGTGCTTGTATTGCGAAACACTCGTTAACCGCGTTACTCGCAATCCGAGGTTCAACTGTATACCGATTTCTTCTTCACAGGGCTAGATAGGTTAGTCTAATGCCCTGTACACACGACCGGTTTTCCCGTCGGAATAAACTCTGAAGGTTGTTCCGACGGAATTCCGCTTAAACTGTCTTGCCTACACACGGTCACATCACAGTACGACCGTCCAGAACGCGGTGACGTATGACGGGACTAGAAAACAGAAGTTCAATAGCCAGTAGCCAATAGCTTCCGTCTCGTACTTTCTTCAGAGCATGCGTTGTTTTTGGTGCGTCGGAACAGCATACAGACGATCGGTTTTTCCGATAGTAATTAGTTCCCTCGTAAAAATTTAGAACATGTTCTCTATTTAAGTCCATCTGAATTTTCGACGGAAAAAGTCCGATGGGGCATACACACGGTCGGAATATACGATGAAAAGCTCTACGGGGTGCTGTGATTGGCCCAGGCACCATGTGATAACTGTGCGTCAATCATAGCTTTACAATAGTTTGCAAAACAGTCATGAATAGAAGCCATTTGTGACGGCTTTGTTTACATTGTAATCATGTGATTTGCTTTGACCAATCATAGCAATCACATGAAAGTTGCAAGCACCTTGGGTCCACAAGGATCGTGCTGGTGCCTGCAGCTGCCGCCCGGTCGCAGTAAAAATACTGTGTGTTTAAAGCAGTATACAATGTACCCATATGAAATTTTTATCATTTTTTTTCACACAAATAGAGCTTTCTTTTGGTGGCATTTAATCACCGCTGGGTTTTTTTTTTTTGCTAAACAAACAATAAAAGACCAAAAATTTTGGAAAAAAAAAAAACATTTTCATAGTTTGTTATAAAATTTTGCAAACAGGTAACTTTTTTCCTGCACCGATGGGCACTGATGAGTAGACACTGATAGGGGGCACTGATGGGCACAGATTACCAGCACTGGTGGGCACTGATTAGCAGTGCTGGTCGGCAATTTTGGGGCCGATGTCCCTTTAACAGCAGCTGGTTATCTTTTTATGACAGCGCGAGGAAAACAGAGCCGATAACCGGCTTCTGTTTATATTGCATGATCCGCTGTCATTGGCTGACAGCTGATCACGTGGTAAAGGGCCACTGTGATTGGCCCTTTACTCCAATCTGTGATCATCCGAGGGCAGCGCGAGCACAGGACGATGTCCATGGACGTCTTCCAGCTATAGCTCCTGCGGGAAAGGGTTAAACCCAAAAGCAAAACATGCTGTTGCAGCTTACCAATTCTTAGATGTGATGGCTGCACACCTCCCAACATCTTGAGATGGGAATGAGGGACACCTACCGTATATACTCGAGTAGAAGTCGAATTTTTCAGCACATTTTTTTGTGCTGAAAGTGTCCCCCTCGACTTATACTCGAGTCAAGCACTTTTCTGCAGCAAAAAATTTCATTTTCCAAACCGACTTTGAGGCCCCGTATCTCAGGGCCACTTGGTGCTAGGAACCCCAAATTTAGGGTGCTAACCCAGTGGAACTGGTACCATAACATATCCAAAGCTGGGGTTCCTAGCACCAAGTGGCCCTGAGATACAGGGCCCCAAATCCGGTTCAGAAAATGTCATTCTCTGCTGCAGAAAAGTGCTTGACATTTTCTGAACTGATTTGTGGGGCCCTGTATCTCGGGGCCACTTAGTACTAGAAACCCCAACTTTATAAATGTTTTGGTGCTAGTTCCACTGGGTTTGCATACCAAATTTGAGGTTCCTAGCACTAAGTGGCCCCGAGATACGGGGCCCCAAATTTGGTCAACTGTGTCCATCTGCAGCAATGTCATTTCGGGACACTTTGGGTTCAGAGACCCCAAATTTTGGCTGCAGCTAGGGGGCATCTAGGAACCCTTAACTACCGAGTTTGAAATTCAGGGGACCTATGGCTGCAAATGGGCACAGCGAGGCATGCAAATGGGCACAGTGAGGCTGCAAATGGGCATTGTTGACCCTCTTTTCCACTTATAGTAGCTGTGCATTTCTCACCCTCGTCTTATACTCGGGTCAATGAGATTTTCCCATTTTTTTGTGGTAAATTAGGGCCTCAACTTATACTCGAGTATATACGGTACTAACAAAAAACGTACTGTATGTAGGCATAGGACACACCCCCTGCCACACCCCCTTAAAGGAGAATTAACCAAAAAAAAAAAAAAAAAAAAAGGTTAATTAAATCCAAAAGTGCTTTTTTTAACCACTACTTTTCCTTTATATTGGCTTTTAAAATGTACAAATGCAGCAATTTAAAAATTGGATGAAAGGTTTAGCACTGGGACACACTTTTCGAAAGATAAAAAGTGCATTTTATTTACAACTATATAGATCAGACCAAAATGAGGAGGAATGAGGGACATTGTTCCAAATCAGGGACAGTCCCTCGAAATCAGGGACAGTTGGGAGCTATGTGGCTGCATTAGTTTTCTTTTTTAGGCTTTTTTTTCATCGATTTTCATTTGATGATCTGGTCAGTGAGTACTTTTTGAAAAGAACAAGCTCTCCTGCAGAATGTATCAGTTTTACAGGGACAAGACAAACCATTTACCACCGACAGGGGTGCTTATAATGATCAGCTTTTACTTTGCATGTAAATCCTTTATCCCAAAATGGGGGAAAAAATAAATGTTTGTTGTAAGAAAAATGAACGGCTGAACAGGTTACCGGCAACAGAGTAGTTCTGACTGTCTTTGGAAGGTCGGAGGATGTTTTTTGTTTTGTTTTTTGTACTCCTCACCTGTGCACTCAGTACATACGTAAATACAATTCAGGCCAGGTAGGGGAGTTTCCCCATCGATGCCATGAGAAGTCATTTTAGCCCAACCCAGTACCATTCAGGTATTGCACGCAGGAAACTAAACACGAGCCGCAGTCACTCTTGCACAGACTTCCCCCTCCCCCAGTCTCAACAACATTTGCTTTGGCATCCTCTGAAATCTTCAAGTTGTGCAAACCTGAATAACTTCTCTTTATAAGCTGCTGTAGACGGCTCAGTTTAGGAAAGACGACTGTCATTATTACAGTATAGCTGTCTCTGCGGGGGCCTTTTTTTTTTTTTTTTTTTAAAAAGGTGGAATAAATGTAATTTACCCCCCCCCCCAGGCCGTAGGACAAAACTGAGCCTGGACTTCTTCTTTAAAGGATCTTAGCTAACGGCTGGATATTATGAATGAGAAACCTAAAGAGTTGAATCAGGAAGTGAGTCAGTTAGGGGAAATCCCACCCATGACAGTTGTCACAGGGGGAGGGTGTCCCCATTGGAAGATTCCACCCAATCTACTGTTCCAATGGGATCCGCCAGATTTTGGATTTTAGATAAATCGGGTACAAAAACCTAAAGCAGCATTTCTCCACTTTTTTTTTATAAGTCATGGCACCCTTTAACCCCCTTCACGCTGACCGCCTCTCGCCCCTTTAAGGAGTTTTAAAAGCCAGGAGGCGGGCCTTCGTCTCATGGGACTGCTGTGATTGGCGGTCACATGATCGGAAAGCTCCTTATTGCATGTATGCATCAGCTTACCGATCCCAGATAGCTACCATCCTGGGAGCATGCTCTCAGCACGGCAAGTTCTTTACATAGGGCCGCATATATGACGCCGCTCGACGTTAAGGACCACCCGCATAAGTGCGTATGGCCACAAAGTGGTTAAAAATATGCAGAATCAAGGCACTCCAGTCTAAAATGTATCCTGGGTCCATGCACACAATCACCTTGATAAAATGAACTTCACATTAGGGCCCCCCCCATTGGATCAAAGGTCCCCCTACATGTCAGAGATCACCCCCATTACATCAAAATCACCCCTATATATCAGAGGCCCCTCATCACCACAGAGTCCCCCATCACAGAGTTAGAAGCCCCCCATGACAGGGTTCCCCCATATTATGTTAGAGTCTCCTCAACACCACAGGGTCTACTCATCTATCTCTAATCCAGAGCAAACTGGGTCTTGTACTCGTGGTACCCTGAAGGAAACCCAAAGGAAACCCTGGTTGGAAGACACTGGTCTAATGGACAATCACAGATTAAAGTAGACCTCAACCCAAAAATGAAACGTACCCTCATCATTTTCCTTCTCCCAGCCCGTGACTAAATCAGTTTTTTTTTTTTGGAGGGGAAGTGTAAGGGGCAAGTGTCTTTTTGATTGATACCTGCTCCCACTTCCTCGTTCCTCAGCAAGGATAATGTCGCCTTGGACCTCCCTTCCCGTCCCAAAACACTACAGGACCAGGGGGGGGGGGGTGTAAGGGGCAATTGTGTTTTTTTTTATGGTACCTGCTCCCACTTCCTCATCAAGGACGATGTCACCTTTGACCCCCCTGCCCATCCCAGGATAATACAGACCAGCCTCACTGCAGTCCACCATCTCATGCATGGACCTTACAGGCCAACTGTGAGGGAGGGGGTGTAAGGGGCAAGTGTCTTTTTACGATACCCACTCCCACTGCCTCACCTAGGCAAGGATGCTGTCGCCTTGGACCCCCCCCTGCCGATCCCAGGAGGCTACAGGACCAGTCTCACAGCAGTCCACCATCTCATGTATGCGCAGTAGGGGCTGGCTATGAGTCTTTAGGAACTGAAAGCTGGCTGCCAAAGCCAAGATGGTGGCGCAGAAGATCCAGAGTCCTAAGAAGAATCAGCTGCGTAGAAGACAGAACTGAACTTCTTGGCATGATAAGTATGTGCTTCTTACAAGTCAGCAGCTACAGTGTATATAAAGCTGCGGACTTTCATTTTTCACACGCCAGGGTGAAGTTCCTCTAACAGAAACCACAAGTCAAAATGTCAACTATCACTTATTTACTCCATAAATAGTAAAGTATACAAATGTAAATATAATATATTCTATAAAAGCACTGTTGCATCCTCCTTCGCAATTAACATATGCTTAATACGCAAGCTGAAAAATTGGCTATTGAGCCCGATTGCCAGTTTGCATATTGCAGGTGCATTGGTGGTCCAAAGAGGAAGGTCTCCTTATAATAGTGATTGGGGAGAAGGGCCCACATATGTTGTGGGTCTGAGGAAAAGGGCCTGCTTCATTGTTGATCAGTGGATAAGGGCTTGCTTACATTGTGGTTCAGTGCAGAAGGACCTGCTTGCATTGTGGGTCAGGGAAGAATGGACCCCTTGCATTGGTCATCAGTAGAGAGGTGCCTCTTTCATTGGAAGTCAATAATAAAGTGCTCTCTTATATTGGTGGTCACTGAAAAAGTGCCCCTTACAACAGTGTTCAATTTTAGGCTCCCTAATATTGGTGGCTTTTTGCTGAAGAACATCGCCTGTCCGTGAAAAATTGGCTCCTTATGTTGATGGTCAATATAGCTGGGAAATCAGTCTGACACTGCTCGAGAGACCCGGAGATTCTTCTGGAGGAATCTTGGTTGAGAAAGGGTTCTGTAGAGGAACCCTGTTTGAGAAAGGCTGGTTTAGATTGCTTCAAAGTTTCAGTAGAAACCATTAATAGGATGACTTGCGGTTTTATTCTATAGTCCAAATCTGCATACATGTGGTTATATTTTGTGCAAAAATTTTGAATATTAGGCTTTGGAAAAGCAGGTTAAGATGCAAACGTCTGCAGGCAAATCTCACCCTTAGAGCCCCTGGAAAGTATTTGCACCTGCAGGGCGATTCTAACCCACCAGTTGCCATCTAAAACTAATATATCCTTTTTAAAGGTGAACTTTACCATTAGCCCCTTTCACACGGGGCTGTCCGTGGACTAAGGGCACTTTCACACGGGGCGGATCAGTGATGATCCGCCCCGTGAACACCCGCTTGCTCAGTGGGGATCGCTCCGCCGATCCCCGCTGAGCAGGAAGATGACAGGTCTGTCTCTGCACACTGTGCAGCGACGGACCTGTCAGAGCGCCGCTCTCCCCTATGGGGGATCGGATGATGACGGACCGTGGTGTCCGTCGCCACCCGATCCGAAAACGGATGGAAAAGTAGGGTTTTCCTCCGTTACACTTTTCGGAGCGGGTCGGATGTCAGCGGACATGTCACCGCTGACATCCGACGCTCCATAGGGATACATGCATGTCCGTTTTTCATCCGAAAACGGAAGGACGAAAAAACGGACATACGGATCCCCCGTGTGAAAGAGGCCTAACTCCGTTTGCTTAGCGGGGATCGCTCTGCTGATCCCTGCTGAGCCGGTGGATGACAGATCAGTCTCTGCTCACTGTACAGAGGCGGACCTGTCAGATCTCCGGTCTCCTCTATGGGGGAATCGGATGAAAAATGGACCGCCTGTCCGTTTTCATCCGATCCGCCAGACGGATGGAAAATAGGGTTTCCATCCGCCTGGATTCAGTGGGTCGGAGCGGATGTCAGCGGACATGTCACCGTTGACATCCGTCGCTCCATAGACCTGCATGAAGCGTCCATTCAGGTCCACCTAAAAAACTGACAGACGGACCTGAACGGTCTGCCAGTGTGAAAGGGGCCTTAAGCTTGGATCATAGAAATCGTACATTTTTTTTTTTTTTTTTACTTAATAGGAGGAGACCACTGCAGGTAAAAAAGATTTGAGAGACCTGAATGACTTGTCAGGACTGATCCAGCTTGCTCAGAGGCATACAGACTGGACATGTCCCAGCGAGAGGTGAACTGCCAGAGGTGAGGGACAGACCCAGAACAGAAGAAATGACTCAGCAGTGACACACCGTCACTTTACTGCTAACTCTCATACACATGCTTTACTGAATCCCTGGAGCTTTCTTCAATCTGACGTTGATGTTCTATTGACCTAGTCAGAGGTGCAGCATGTTGTATTAAACCATTAAAAAGGTCCGTACACTAAGCTAAAGGAGTTATTTTATCTCACAAGCAATTTTTATCATCAAAATGTTCAATTCACAAAACCTAAATGTGACGGGAGTCACTTTGGGTGGGGGGGGCCTGTGGAACCCAGCTCCCCTTGGATAGGTTGGGAAACCCTTGTTTCAGCTCCCCAAGCCCCTCTTATGTCTAAGTCATCCGGTGTCTATTAGAGGCACAGAATGACACTGAGAATGTGGTTTGGTTTACAAATGGAACAGTAATATTTATTCACAATATCTCCCAGGAACTATATAAAGACTATTCCTGGTTTGTTTGATTCTGAACTATACATGTTAATTGAAAAAGAGCTGGTCACATTGGCTTTTGTTCAATGTATGAGCCGGACAGTGTGCTACTGGGGGTCTCTTGCTATTGTCTGAAGGTGTTCTGTGTTTATACTTGTGTTAACCACTTCAGCCCTGGAAGATTTGGCTTGCTCAATGACCAGAGCATTTTTTGCGATACGGCACTGCGTCGCTTTAACTGACAATTGCGCGGTTGTGCGACGTTGTACCAAAACAAAATTTGACGTCCTTCCCCCCCCCCCCCCCCACAAACAGAGCTTTCTTTTGGTGGTATTTGATCATCTCTGCAGTTTTTATTTTTTGCACTATAAACAAAAAAAGAGCGACAATTTTGTAAAAAAAAACAATATTTTGTACTTTTTGCTATAATAAATATCCCCAATTTTTTTTTTTTTTAAAAAGAAAATATTTTTTCTCAGTTTAGGCCGATATGTATTCTTCTACATATTTTTGGTAATAAAAAAAAAAAAAATCACAATAAGTGTATATTGATTGGTTTGCACAAAAGTTATTTTTTTTTTTTTACTAGTAATGGCGGTGAACTGCGATTTTTATCGTGACTGCGACATTATGGCGGACACATCGGACACTCTTGACACATTTTTTGGGACGATTGACAATTATACAGCGATCAGTGCTATAAAAATGCACCGATTACTGTATAAATGTCACTGGCAGGGAAAGAGTTAACACTAGGGAGCGAACAAGGGGTTAACGGTGTTCCCTGACTGTGTGTTCTAACTGTAGGGGGAGGGGACTGACTAGAGGGGATGAGAGATCGTGGTTCCAAGCTATTAGGAACTCACGATCTGTCATTCCTCACAGAACAGAACAGGGATTTGTGTGGTTACACACACACACACACTCACACACCTGTTCTGCCTCCCGTGCCTGCGGTCACTTGTTGCCCGCCGTAATCACGATTGTCGGCCACGAGCATCGGCATGAGCCCACAGTGCAGCAGGCTCGTGCGCGCGCCTGCTATCCCACTTAGAGGAACTGACGTATAGCTACGACGGCTCGCGGGATCTTGCCGACCTGCCGCTGTATAATGACGGCGGCTGGTCGGCAAGCGGTTAATGTGTATTGTACCTTCTGGATTTGGAGCTGCCAAGTCTGACTTGCAATGAGACATTTGAGTCATCCAGGTGGCTAATTAATGTAATGTTTATAGTATATGTCGGTTGTTGTAATTATATTCCTGTGTGCAGGTTATATTGTTAGGGTAACATGATCAGGAGGGGGGGTGTCTTCCTGTGGTGTATATATTCTGTATTTTTGTTCAAATAAACAGTTCTTATTCTGATTTTCTCCAAAACTGGTGTTGCCTATTTCTTGGGGTAACTACGGTATAGCCAGATTCACCGATCTCGAGTTCCAGAGCTTTGGGAAGCAGCTTCTTGGCGGAGATAGCCAGTCAGGGGTCCGGATTCCATCACACTAAATACCACTAAAACTGTTATTAGGAGGTATTGTGATTTCTCTGCAGGATGTTAATCCTATTATCCTAGAACAAATACGGTTTTGTGTGAGTTGTCCTCGAAACCCAAGTGTAGAAGGCATTTTGTAGGCACATGAAAACAGGCCTCATTTTTTCCAAAAAAGTTTTTGGTACAAAAGGTTGTCACTATGTATAGTACTACACACATCACACCCAGTTAGGCACACATTTTAAGCCCTTGATTGCCCTAGATGTTAACCCCTTTCTAGCCAATTAGTACAGTGATATTGTATATAGTATTATCACTGATCACTGTATTAGTGTCACTGGTGAGGTCAGTGGCAGTTAGGCCCCTTTAACACTTGTGCGGCGTGTCCTGCGACTTAAGACTGCAAAGTCACATGACAAGTCGTACCCCATGATTTCCAATGAGTACCATTCATATCTGTGCGACATGAAGTCGCACCGACTTCAAAGTAGTCCCTGCACTATTTTGGCCCGACTGATGCAAGTCCATAGACCTCAAGTTTACACAGGCATTCCCTGAAATCGCAGAAAAATCGCTTTGAAGTCACAGTAGTGTTAAAGGGGCCTTAGTCATTTACCTCCCCCCCATGTCAGTTAGACCCCTTTCACACCGAGCCGCCTATAGCGTCGGCAGTAAAACGCCGCTACTTATAGCGGCGTTTTACCATCAGATTTGCAGCGCATTTCGGCCGCTAGTGGGGCGCTTTTACCCCCGCTAGCGGGGCGCTTTTACCCCCCGCTAGCGGCCGAGAAAGGGTTAAAACCGCCCGCAATGCACCGCAATAGCGGCGTTTTGCCGGCGGTATGCCAGCGCTGCCCCATTGATTTCAATGGGGAGCAGCAGTGGAGGAGCGGTAAACACACCGCTCCTTCACCGCTCCAAAGAAGCTGCTGGCAGGACTTTTCCTGACGTCCTGCCAGCACAGCGCTCTGGTGTGAAAGCCCTCGGGCTTTCACACTGGAGACAATGCTGCAGCTGTTTGAGGGCGGATTGCAGGCGCTATTTTTAACGCTGTAGCGCCTGCAAAACGCCCTCGGTGTGAAAGGGGTTTTAGTGTCAGATTGCTCGCCACACTATCACAGTCCCACTATTAAGTCACTGATCTTCGCCGTTACTAGTAAAAACGCAAACCAAATAATATACACTTATTAGGATTTTTTTTGACCAAAGACGTAGTAAAATATATTCTGGCCTAAATTTTTGAAGCAATTTTGATATAGATTTTTTATTGGATAGGTTTTATAGCAAAAAGTAAAAAATTCCCCCCCCCCCCCAAATTTTTGGTCTTTCTCAGTTTATATAACAAATAAAAAACCCAGTGGTAATCAAATACCATCAAAAGAAAGCTTTATTTGTGTGAAAAAAAAAAATTTCAGTTGTGTACAGCGTTGCATGACCGACCAATTGCCAGTTAAAGTAGCACAGTGCCAAATAGCAAAAAAGGCCTGGTCATGAAAGGGGTAAAAATGTTTGGCTAAAGTCTAAACAAAAATGCTATTTTAGTTTTATGCCTTATATCAGTGGTTTCCAATATTTGTTCACTGGGGTAACCCTGATACCACAATTGTGTGAATTGTACACAAGGGTAAAGCAGGGGTGAGGTCAATAGCATGCATAGAGTGAGATACCAAATGGTGGGTGTGACCAAACTGCACTAAAGAGGCTCTAAGTGGGAGGAAAAATGCTGCTGTGTTGGTGTCAGTAGGATGAAGGAGGGAGCTTGGGGGGGGGGTTCCTTGGGGTGTACTATATTGCAGTGGTGTGTTATCTTTGGGACCATTTGGGGTGTGGCCTGTGGCATTAGATTCCTTGGATTTGGGGCTCCTATGGTGTTTAGGGACCCTGTGGGTTGGAGGGCTAAGTATGCCTCAGACTAGAGCTGCACGATTCTGGCCAAAATGAGAATCACAATTTTTTTGCTTAGAATAAAAAGATCACGATTCTCTCACGGCATAAAATCTTTGACATTATACAAAATAAAAAATTGGGCTGACTTTACTGGTTAGTTTTTTTAATTAATTAATTTAACCATTTTTCCCCAAAAAATTGCATTTGAATGACTGCTGCGCAAATACAGCGTGACATAAAATATTGCAACAACCATTTTATTCTCTAGGGTCTCAACTAAAAAAAATATATAAGTAATTTTGTAGCAGAAAAAAATGATTTTAACTTGAAATCAACAAATGTCAGAAAAAGGTTTAGTGTTTAATTGGTTAAACTTCCCTCATTTTCACACCAAAGTGTATTCCTTTGAGCTAAAGGACAAATTGTTACAATGTTTATACTTAAGTTCCACTGCTAAAGAATGCTGAGATGCTTGGCAGACTGAAGTTTTTTTTCCCCCTCTCTTTTGACATCTGTTGGCTTCAGCAGAGCAGAGAGAATTCTCTGCATAGAAAGAATCGGGAAATACTTTGTCAAGATCGCAACGGGGAAAAAAAGAAAATCGCGATGATGATTCTTAACGATTAATCATGCACAGTCTGGGCCGTGGAGGATGCAGGGGCACAGTCTGGGCCGTGGAGGATGCAGGGGCACAGTCTGGGCCGTGGAGGATGCAGGGGCACAATCTGGGCCGTGGAGGATGCAGGGGCACAATCTGGGCCGTGGAGGATGCAGGGGCACAGTCTGGGCCGTGGAGGATGCAGGGGCACAGTCTGGGCCGTGGAGGATGCAAGTGGAGCAGGGGCACAGTCTGGGCCGTGGAGGATGCAGGTGGAGGAGGGGCACAGTCTGGGCCGTGGAGGATGCAGGTGGAGGAGGGGCACAGTCTGGGCCGTGGAGGATGCAGCTGGAGCAGGGGCACAGTCTGGGCCGTGGAGGATGCAGCTGGAGCAGGGGCACAGTCTGGGCCGTGGAGGATGCAGCTGGAGCAGGGGCACAGTCTGGGCCGTGGAGGATGCAGCTGGAGCAGGGGCACAGTCTGGGCCGTGGAGGATGCAGCTGGAGCAGGGGCACAGTCTGGGCCGTGGAGGATGCAGCTGGAGCAGGGGCACAGTCTGGGCCGTGGAGGATGCAGCTGGAGCAGGGGCACAGTCTGGGCCGTGGAGGATGCAGCTGGAGCAGGGGCACAGTCTGGGCCGTGGAGGATGCAGCTGGAGCAGGGGCACAGTCTGGGCCGTGGAGGATGCAGCTGGAGCAGGGGCACAGTCTGGGCCGTGGAGGATGCAGCTGGAGCAGGGGCACAGTCTGGGCCGTGGAGGATGCAGCTGGAGCAGGGGCACAGTCTGGGCCGTGGAGGATGCAGCTGGAGCAGGGGCACAGTCTGGGCCGTGGAGGATGCAGCTGGAGCAGGGGCACAGTCTGGGCCGTGGAGGATGCAGCTGGAGCAGGGGCACAGTCTGGGCCGTGGAGGATGCAGCTGGAGCAGGGGCACAGTCTGGGCCGTGGAGGATGCAGCTGGAGCAGGGGCACAGTCTGGGCCGTGGAGGATGCAGCTGGAGCAGGGGCACAGTCTGGGCCGTGGAGGATGCAGCTGGAGCAGGGGCACAGTCTGGGCCGTGGAGGATGCAGCTGGAGCAGGGGCACAGTCTGGGCCGTGGAGGATGCAGCTGGAGCAGGGGCACAGTCTGGGCCGTGGAGGATGCAGGTGGAGCAGGGGCACAGTCTGGGCCGTGGAGGATGCAGGTGGAGCAGGGGCACAGTCTGGGCCGTGGAGGATGCAGGTGGAGCAGGGGCACAGTCTGGGCCGTGGAGGATGCAGGTGGAGCAGGGGCACAGTCTGGGCCGTGGAGGATGCAGGTGGAGCAGGGGCACAGTCTGGGCCGTGGAGGATGCAGGTGGAGCAGGGGCACAGTCTGGGCCGTGGAGGATGCAGGTGGAGCAGGGGCACAGTCTGGGCCGTGGAGGATGCAGGTGGAGCAGGGGCACAGTCTGGGCCGTGGAGGATGCAGGTGGAGCAGGGGCACAGTCTGGGCCGTGGAGGATGCAGGTGGAGCAGGGGCACAGTCTGGGCCGTGGAGGATGCAGGTGGAGCAGGGGCACAGTCTGGGCCGTGGAGGATGCAGGTGGAGCAGGGGCACAGTCTGGGCCGTGGAGGATGCAGGTGGAGCAGGGGCACAGTCTGGGCCGTGGAGGATGCAGGTGGAGCAGGGGCACAGTCTGGGCCGTGGAGGATGCAGGTGGAGCAGGGGCACAGTCTGGGCCGTGGAGGATGCAGGTGGAGCAGGGGCACAGTCTGGGCCGTGGAGGATGCAGGTGGAGCAGGGGCACAGTCTGGGCCGTGGAGGATGCAGGTGGAGCAGGGGCACAGTCTGGGCCGTGGAGGATGCAGGTGGAGCAGGGGCACAGTCTGGGCCGTGGAGGATGCAGGTGGAGCAGGGGCACAGTCTGGGCCGTGGAGGATGCAGGTGGAGCAGGGGCACAGTCTGGGCCGTGGAGGATGCAGGTGGAGCAGGGGCACAGTCTGGGCCGTGGAGGATGCAGGTGGAGCAGGGGCACAGTCTGGGCCGTGGAGGATGCAGGTGGAGCAGGGGCACAGTCTGGGCCGTGGAGGATGCAGGTGGAGCAGGGGCACAGTCTGGGCCGTGGAGGATGCAGGTGGAGCAGGGGCACAGTCTGGGCCGTGGAGGATGCAGGTGGAGCAGGGGCACAGTCTGGGCCGTGGAGGATGCAGGTGGAGCAGGGGCACAGTCTGGGCCGTGGAGGATGCAGATCGAGCAGGGGCACAGTCTGGGCCGTGGAGGATGCAGATCGAGCAGGGGCACAGTCTGGGCCGTGGAGGATGCAGATCGAGCAGGGGCACAGTCTGGGCCGTGGAGGATGCAGATCGAGCAGGGGCACAGTCTGGGCCGTGGAGGATGCAGATCGAGCAGGGGCACAGTCTGGGCCGTGGAGGATGCAGATCGAGCAGGGGCACAGTCTGGGCCGTGGAGGATGCAGATCGAGCAGGGGCACAGTCTGGGCCGTGGAGGATGCAGATCGAGCAGGGGCACAGTCTGGGCCGTGGAGGATGCAGATCGAGCAGGGGCACAGTCTGGGCCGTGGAGGATGCAGATCGAGCAGGGGCACAGTCTGGGCCGTGGAGGATGCAGATCGAGCAGGGGCACAGTCTGGGCCGTGGAGGATGCAGATCGAGCAGGGGCACAGTCTGGGCCGTGGAGGATGCAGATCGAGCAGGGGCACAGTCTGGGCCGTGGAGGATGCAGATCGAGCAGGGGCACAGTCTGGGCCGTGGAGGATGCAGATCGAGCAGGGGCACAGTCTGGGCCGTGGAGGATGCAGATCGAGCAGGGGCACAGTCTGGGCCGTGGAGGATGCAGATCGAGCAGGGGCACAGTCTGGGCCGTGGAGGATGCAGATCGAGCAGGGGCACAGTCTGGGCCGTGGAGGATGCAGATCGAGCAGGGGCACAGTCTGGGCCGTGGAGGATGCAGATCGAGCAGGGGCACAGTCTGGGCCGTGGAGGATGCAGATCGAGCAGGGGCACAGTCTGGGCCGTGGAGGATGCAAATCGAGCAGGGGCACAGTCTGGGCCGTGGAGGATGCAGATCGAGCAGGGGCACAGTCTGGGCCGTGGAGGATGCAGATCGAGCAGGGGCACAGTCTGGGCCGTGGAGGATGCAGATCGAGCAGGGGCACAGTCTGGGCCGTGGAGGATGCAGATCGAGCAGGGGCACAGTCTGGGCCGTGGAGGATGCAGATCGAGCAGGGGCACAGTCTGGGCCGTGGAGGATGCAGATGGAGCAGGGGCACAGTCTGGGTCATGGAGGATGCAGATGGAGCAGGGGCACAGTCTGGGTCGTGCGGAATGCAGATGGAGCAGGGGCACAGTCTGGGTCATGCGGAATGCAGATGGAGCAGGGGCACAGTCTGGGTCATGCGGAATGCAGATGGAGCAGGGGCACAGTGAGGGCCGCAGCTGTGCTTTCAGGGCTTTGTGAATATTTGGTGGAGGCACCTTAATAGACTGGCAGCTGGTGAGAACCCGAGGAGAGGGGGTCAGGCTGAATCTAAGTCTTCCCGTACCCCCAAATCTGCTCCCAGGTACAGCTTGGAAACCGCTGTCCTAAGTAATCAAATAGGGAGATCTCCCTGCTCTGTTCCTATTTCCCGCAAGTTTTAGGTGTTCCCACATACCTTTGTGTTCTGGCTTCTCTTGTTACATTTTACGTATATAATATAAAATAAATAGCATCCAAAAAAAAGTCTGGACCACCACAAATGTACAGAGTCAGGAATTCACATAAAGTGAATTCTCTGAGAGAACGAAGAATTGGTCAGGTATTGTATCTCGCCTGCATCTCCAAAAAACGGACCACCGCTTTTGGGTGGACTGACCCTTTAAGCAATTGTAGGCAAAAAGTGAAGCAGACACTGCAACTATACACAAAAGGAATAGAGGAGAAATCTTCCAATAAGGACAGCAGTTCTGGTGACCTGGGGGGTCCCTAAAGGATTCCCTTAATATGCAGGGATTTCCTCTTACTTCCTTATTTGGCTATGGACACAACGCTGCCTGCTTGTTTGCTGTACTGCACAAGGTTGCAAGGCATTTGCAGAGCGTTCTCATTTACTTGAATGGCTCAAGCTTGTCAGGTGCTACACCCACCAACGACGACAGGGCGTATAACTCCTGCTGCGCCATGTGTACACCCCTGGCCTGTGCAGCTAAAGGGGATGCGTTTGGGGCGGCAGTGATAAAAGCACATTTTAACTAAGGGGTTTTACCACCCCCCCAACTGCAAATGTAAGTGAACCCATACTGTTCTGAGCCCCCCTATAAGGCTGCGGTTTACGCACCCTGTGGATGCAGCGCAGTGCATCTGCGACTTTCCTGGGTTAGCTACGCTTTGCCATAGACGTCTATAATATCCTGCATTCAGGAGTGCGCTTTCAGAAAACGCATCAAAACCCGCAGGATATTATAGAAGTCTATGGCTAAGCGCAGGAAAGCTGCAGGTACATTGCACCCGGGGGGGGGGGGGTAAACCGCAGCACATCAGTGTGAAAGCAGTCCTATACGGTGGGGGGGGGGATCAGACAATTCACCCCATCTCCCCCTGTGTATGTATATATTACATACACACATATATATGAGCTGCACGATTAATCGTTAGAATCAAAATCACGATCTTTTTCCCTTCCCGATCTTAAAAACAGCATGTCACAATGTTTCTAACAAGTGCAGAGAGCTCTCACAGCTTGGGGAAAAAAAAAAAAAAAAATCCAGGCAGCCTGCCAAGTTTTATTAGAAAACTGGAATAAGTAGAAACAAAGTATCTTTTCATTCTTTTATCAAAAGGAAAGAACTAAGGCCTCTTTCACACGAGGGATCCGTATGTCCGTTTTTCATCCTTCCGTTTTCGGATGAAAAACAGACATACATTCATCCCTATGGAGCGTCGGATGTCAGCGGTGACATGTCCGCTGACATCCGACCCCGCTCCGATCCGAAAAGTGTAACGGAGGAAAAAACCTACTTTTCCATCCGTTTTCGGATCGGATCGGGTGACGACGGACACTACGGTCCGTCATCATCCGATCCCCCCATAGGGGAGAGCGGCGCTCTGACAGGTCCTGTCATCTGATGGACCTGTCATCTTCCTGCACAGCGGGGATCGGCGGAGCGATCCCCGCTGAGCAAACGGGTGTTCACGGGGGCGGATCATCACTGATCCGCCCCGTGAGAAAGAGCCCTAAGGCGCGTAGATGAGGGGCATTTAACCATTTAAAGACCAAACCTTTTCTGACATTAGTTGCTTATAAGCAAAAACCATTGTTTTCTGCTGGAAAATTACTTGGAGCACTCAAACATGATATATGTATTTTTTTAGCAGAGACCCTAGAGAATAAAATGGTGGTTGTTGCAATATTTTATGTCACACCGTATTTGCGCAGTGGTTTTTCAAATGCAATTTTTCTTGAAAAAACACACTTTAATTTAAAAAAAAAACAAAAAAAAACAAAAAAAAAAAACAAAAAAAAACAAAAACACACCAGTAAAGTTAGCCCATTTTTTTTTCATATAATGTTACACTGCAAGAATCATGAACTTTATCCTAAGCAAAAAAAATAAATTGTGATTCTCATTTTGGCCAGAATCGTGCAGCTCTAACATATACGATAGATAGATAGATAGATAGATAGATAGATAGATAGATAGATAGATAGATAGATAAAACAATTGACCTCTCTGATACATTTGTACCACCCCATCACATATGATACATTGTATACACATCACCCAGGATACACATACATTGTATATAATATACACACATCACACACTGCACAAACTGTTGCTATATAAATCCTGTATAATAATAATAATACCCGGTGAATTGCTTCACACTGACCTGAAGATCTCTTCTTTCCTGTTGCTGGCACCACTAGCCGGGATAAGAGGTGGAGTGCAGTTGGTATCACTCCGCATGGGACTACAGAGGAGGCACCCACTAATGTGGCTCTTGCTCCCTACTACAGTCCCTCTGCATTGCACTCTGTTTGATGCTCTGGAATGGCGGGTCACCAAGCCCAGACCGCGATCTATCAGTCACCTGGCCGCGATCTACAGGTTGCTGACCCCCCCCCCCCCCCTCCCTCCCCCGGTCTGTATTTATTTCCCACTGGTCATCTTTTAAATTTACCTCTGCTTTAAGACATTGGGTATTAAGGCAATTTTTTTTTTTTGTTAGTTTTGGATAGAGTGGAGATGGATTAGAACCCCTTTCAGTTTTTATTGCCATCTGTGGCCCCCCCCCGTTAGAGAGATGCACCCCTCTCTATTTGTCATGTTTACCATTATCTTCAAAAGGCTGCAGACTGCAGCTCCACTCTCGACGGGAAACACGCAAAGCTTTTTTTTGTTTTCAATCAACTTTAATGTAACAAACAACCAATAGACACAAGTGAAGGTCACGTGTTTCCTGTCACATCTGCATTTCCTGTCACATGTTTCCTGTCATATCCGCACTTCCTGTCAAGAGTGGAGCTCCAGTCTGCAGCTATATACCATTGTCTGTCCGAGCCACTTTGTTTTTGTTCTCGTTTGCTGAGCCAGGGCTTTGCAATGATTCAGCTTATTTAACCGTATAAATAAAAAATCAAGCATAAACCACTGTGAATGATCATTAACCCCTTCCCGACAGAATTATTCCGTCATGATTTTTCAAATGGTTGCGATGGGTACCAGAATAATTTTGTTTTCTGGTATGGCTTCTTGGCCTTTTGGCTAATATCAGGTGTAGCTACCCTGTTTCCCTGACAATAAGACCTAGCGTGATTGTCGGTGATGGCTGCAATATAAGCCCTACCCCCCCAAATAAGCCCTAGTTAAAGTCCTTGTAGGTCTTATTTTCAGGGTAGGGCTTATTTTTGGGGAAACAGGGTAGGGTTGCCACCTCATCCCTTTAAACCCGAACACATTTTAATTACACAGGTTCTGTGGCTGATTAAGGTGGTAATTAAACACACTTGGTGCCTTACCTGCATTAAATCAGCCTCAGAACCTGCGTAATTCATATGTGTTTGGGTTTAAAGGGATGAGGTGTAGCATTGGCAGCTGGTACTAAACTTTTTTTTGGGGGGTGGCAAACAAGCCCCCCCACGGCACGGACCCCCTGCACTCAGCCCTCCAGCACTCGGCCCCTACATGGCACAGACCCCCTGCACTCAGCCCCCCCCGCACTCGGCCCCTCCACGGCACACTCCCTTCCCACTCAGCCCCCCATGGTCAGATCCCCCCACACTCAACCCCCCCACGGCACAGTCCCCCCCACACTCAGCCCCTCCACGGCTCGGTCCCTCCCGCACTCAGCCCACCAGCATGACACGGTCCCCCCGCACTTAGCCCCTCCATGGCACGGTAAGCCCCACACTCAGCCCCCCCCACCCACGGCAGGGTCCCCTGCACTCAACCCCTCCGCGGCACAGTAAGCCCAACACTCAGCCCCCCCACCCACGGCACGGTCCCCCCCCCCCCCGCACTCAGCCCCTCCACGGCACGGTAAGCCCAACACTCAGCTCCCCCCACAATCGTGTCCCCCCGCACTCAGCACCTCCATGGCACAGTCCCCCCGCACTCAGCCCCTCCACGGCACAGTAAGCCCCACACTCTCCCCCCCGGCACAGTCCCCCTGAACTCAGTCCCTCCACGGCTCGGTCCCCCCGCACTCAGCCCCTCCTCGGCACGGTCCCCCCGCACTCAGCATGCCCCCACACCGCGGTCCCTCCACACTCAGCCCCTCCATGGCACGGTAAGCCCCGCACTCAGCCCCCCCCACCCGCAGCACGGTCCCCCCACACTCAGTCCATCCACAGCACAGTAAGCCCCACACTCCGCCCCCCACCACAGCACGGTCCCCCCGCACTCAGCCCCTCCATGGCACGGTCCCCCCCGCACTCAGCCCCCCCACCCACGGCACGGTCCCCCCACACTCAGCCCCCCCACCCACGGCACGGTCCCCCCACACTCAGCCCCTCCACGGCTTCCTCTGCTTTTCCTCCCGGCCAACTCAATCCGCCTCCTGTCCTGATTGCTCGGGAGGAGAAGCTGGAAGACAAGAGCGAATATTGATTTGCTAGTGTTACAAGTAGGTGGGTTCGGGGTGCAGTGCTCTGCGCCCTGAGCCTAACCTTTTGCAAGCTAATTAGAGCCTCAGGCTCTAATCATGTTGCTTGGGGGAAAAAAACGTACGTATGAGTCCGTCGCCCCACATGCATCCCCGCATGCAAACTAGGGGGGCTGCGCCCCTAATTAACTGACTAATCCCGAAGTGTAGTATCTGTTCCTATCAGTTTTCAGGAGGGAGAATGCCGGTGCCCCTTGTTGAGTGGGTGTGCTGGCGAGTATCTTTTATATAATTAGGTAAGGAATGGTGGGAGGGTCTTTTTTCCTTCCAGGTTGAATCTGGCCTGGTGTACCAGGCTTGTCCCCGCTTGTAGGCAAGGCTCTCCCTAAGCTGTCTGATGCCTTCCTGGTAGGGATGGGGCTGCATTTGTCTGGCTGAGGGCCGGGCTGTGTGTGCCTCTGGGGTGGCAGTCCAGGGGTGCCGTAATTCTCACAGGTGGGGGGCGCTCATCTTGAGTTTTTGGCACCAAGGTCCCTGCACCATGTACATACTTTTTTCACACCTACCTCTAGGGCCGGACCTTTTGGCTAGGACCAGAGGAACCTTTTACTCCTGGCCGAAGGGCCTGCCATGGTATTTCAGTATGGCACATGCACTTATCCACTTCCCCTTTCCCTTCTTTTATATGTGTATTTGTCATTGCACTTTTTGCACCACACGTATGCACTTTTTCACCTCCCGATTAGTAGGGTGTTGTAGGTCCTCCGGCCTGCCCTGAAAGTCTTGTGGGGGGGCACAAGTCCTTAGGGGGAGCCCGAACTAGTACTTGGTTGGTCTGTTTTGGCAGGCCTTTCAGAGAACAGGGCCCGTAGGTTGGCACCTAGCTTGCTTTATAGTAGTGGAGACCTTATGATATGCCTGGAGTTATACAATCCCTTTGTTTCACCTCGTAGGGTTGCACCCAGGGGCGGACTGACCATTCGGGCACTCGGGCACTGCCCGAGGGCCCCATGCCACTAAGGGGCCCCATCAGGGTTGCCAGCCTCAATAAAACCAGGGACAGTATGTAAAAATCCGCCTCTCTGGTACCTTTTCAGTGTGTGTATGTGTATTCTGTGTGTGTATACTGTATGTGTGTGTGTATACTGTGTGGCCCCATAATCTCCTATTGCCTGGGGGCCCCATAATCTCCTATTGCCTGGGGGCCCCATAATCTCCTATTGCCTGGGGGCCCCATAATCTCCTATTGCCCGGGGGCCCCATAATCTTCTCCTATTGCCCGGTGGCCTCATAATCTTCTCCTATTGCCCGGGGGCCCCATAAATTGTCAGTCCGCCCCTGGTTGCACCTCATCCCTTTTAAAACCAAACATATTAATTACACGGGTTCTGTGGCTGATTAAGGTGGTTATTAAGCTCACTTGGTGCCTTTTCTGCATTAAATAAGCCTCAGAACCTGTGTAACTCATGTGTTTGGGTTTAAAGAGATGAGGTGGCAAACCTAGGGGCCCGCCTGGTTTCGTAAGGCTCCTGACAGGGAATGGGGTACTCACCTGGCCAGTGAGTACCCCAGTCCCTGTCAGGAGCCTCCCCCCCCCACCGGAGGATCAGGACAAGGGTCCTTTCTCTTTGGAGGAGGACCAGGTGTACATCCTGTGCACTTTTTTGTTTTCTCACTTTTTTTGGTTTAGTTTTCAAATGTGTTTCACTACATCACAGAACTTTAAAAAACAAAAAAAATCAGGTAAAATTAACCCTCGATCGGTGTGTTACCGGTGATTGGGGGTTAATGGGGGAGTGCCTGGCTGCCTCAGAGTCTGAGGCACACAGATAGCCCCAAATTCGGATCTCATGGCACAATGATCACTGCACTAAACTGTGAGCTGCAAACAGGGAAAAAAGTTTAATTCTAAATGCTACTGTAAAGAGAAGACTTCGAATTACGGTGATAAAAGCCCCTTTAGCGCCCCCTTACATTTTTTCACGAAATAAACCCTTTCGCTGCTGTCCGATCACTGCTTGCACGCAACGGTCTGCAGCCAGGTGCCCTTGAAATATTGGGTTGTCCCAAGAGGAGAAACAAAAGGGAAATCTTCCGATGTGGACACCCATTCTAGAGACCTGAGGGTCCCCAAGAAATTCCCTTCATTTTCAGGGATTTCCTCTCACTTCCTGTTTGACTATGGAACAGGAAGTGAAGAAAAATCTACACAATGGGACACAGATGGCGAAAACAAATCTGACAGGGGTTGTAACCCTCCCTTGCTCTATCGATAATGAAAAAAAAAGTTGCGCCTATAGTTCTACCACTTCCGGACCCCCTCCCCCTCCTAACAGAATTACTGCTACAGGTAGGGCTGCCACCTTTTCAAGTCAAACCCGAACACTTTCGCGGAGCACAGCAATTTTGTTTTATAGTATAAACTCTACATATATTTTGCTATTAAATAACATTTCTAATAATATGAAGTTAATAACAAGAGTTCCCCTTTACATCAGAGTCCACAGAGTTCCCCTTTACATCAGAGTCCACAGAGTTCCCCTTTACATCAGAGTCCACAGAGTTCCCCTTTACATCAGAGTCCACAGAGTTCCCCTTTTACATCTGAACTCCCAGAGTTCCCTTTCACTGTAATGCCCCATACACACGGTCGGATTTTCCGATGGAAAATGTCTGATCGGAGCGTGTTGTCGGAAATTCCGACCGTGTGTGGGCTCCATCGGACATTTTCCATCGGATTTTCCGACACACAAAGTTGGAGAGCAGGAGATAAAATTTTCCGACAACAAAATCCGTTTTGTTGTCGGAAATTCCGATCGTGTGTACACAAATCCGACGGACAAAGTGCCACGCATGCTCAGAATAAATAAAGAGATGAAAGCTATTGGCCACTGCCCCGTTTATAGTCCCGACGTACGTGTTTTACGTCACCGTGTTTAGAACGATCGGATTTTCTGACAACTTTGTGCGACCGTGTGTATGCAAGACAAGTTTGAGCCAACGTTCGTCGGAAAAAATCTTAGGATTTTGTTGTCGGAATGTCCGAACAAAGTCCGACCGTGTGTACGCCCTATAAGGGTGGACTCTGCAGATTCTGATGTAAGGGAGAACTCTGGGGACTCTAACATAAGGGATCCTCTGTGAACCCTGATTTAAGGGGGAACACTGAGTACTGTGATGTACGGAGAGGACTCTGATGTAAGGGGCAACATTGTGGCCTCCAGTGTAAAGGGGAACTCTGATGTAAGGGGTGCTCTGAGAACCCTGATTTACCTTAGTGTACTTACTCAGAGGCAGTAGAGAAAAGGGGGGGAGACTTCAGTCACAGAGAGGGATGGATGGTGAGCTCACTTACCCCTTGGCTGTTAGCACCTCTCATCCAGATGTATAATTACCGGCCGCCACTTTCCTTTTCTGAGGCACAGCACCGGGATTGGAGTGTTGGCAGACACAGAGGGGTGGGGGCGGGAGGAAGAGGTGCAGATTGAGCCCTCTCTCCTCTCCCGTCTGTGTGTGTTTGGGGGGGGGGGGATTGTTAGTGTCGGCTTTGGGCAGTGTAAAAAGAAAGAAAGACAGCCACTCTCAGCTTAGACACCTGCAGCCAGCAACCCTGCGGGGAAGCCACAGTCTGGTCAGAATAATGTGTCCGGGTTTCAGTCAGTCAGAAACCCAGACGCTTGATTCCAAACCAGAACTGTCCGGGTGAATCCCGGACAGGTGGCAACCCTAGCTACAGGGCGGCCCTCCTGTGCAGAATCACATGATTCTGCACTTCCAGCTAGGGGGCGTGCACGCCGGCGGGTCGCTTCTGCGATCTGCAGGTGCTGGGCACTGGATGTCAGAGACACAGAACAGAGCTTTGCCTACGTAAAGGGGGCAGAGCTTCGTTCTGATGGGGGAAGGGACAGATTTTGTGTCCTTGCAAAGGGGAACAAAATCTACCCCTTCCCCTAGTAAAAGCAGCACATACACTGGCTAGGCCCACAGATAACCCTTTGATCGCCCTAGATGTTTAACCCCCTTCCCAGCCAGTGTCCTTACTACAGTGACAGTGCATATTTTTAGCACTGATCACAGTATTAGTGTCACTGGTTCCCACAAAGTTTTAAGTGTCAGTTAGTGTCCGATTGTCCGCCGCAATATCGCAGTCCTGTTATAAGTCGCTGATCGCCACCATTACTAGTATAAAAAAATAAATAAATACCACTGGGGCGAGCAGCGCAGCGATTGTGGCTGCGCTGTGTTGATAGGACACGGTGCGACCCTAATCTCTGAAGAGGGCAGCAGCCGCGGCTCTTTAACCATGTGATCGGCTGTGTCAAATCACAGCCGGTCACATGTAAACACGGAGATGCCAGCAATCGGCTCTCATCGCCTCACACTAAAAGAGTGTGTGGCAAGGAGAGCCGATTAGCGGCATCTCCTCACAGGGGACATCCAAACATGTAATCAGGGCACTGATTACAATAAAACCCCACCAGTGCCAGCAATCAGTGCCCACAAGTGCCACCAATCAGTGCCCATTAGTGATGCCAGTCATTGCTGCCCATCATTGCTGCCCATCAATGCCCATCAGTGCCAGCCATCAATGCCCATCAGTGCCGCCCATCAATGCTCATCCATGCCACCTATCCCAGCCCCCTATCAGTGCCCCCTACCAGTGCCACCTATCAGTGCCCATAAGTGCAGCATATTAGTGCCCCCCATATATCAGTGCTGCCTCATCAGTGGCCATCAGTGCAGCCTATCAATGAAGGAAAAAAATTACTTATTTACAAAACGTACTGACAAAAACTAAGTAAAAAAATAAAAACTCAGCAGTGATTGAATACCACCAAAATAAAGCTCTATTTGTGTGAAGATAATGATAAAAATTTCACATGGTTACAATGTAGCATTACCGCGCAATTGTCATTCAAAGAGTGACAGCGCTGAAGGCTGAAAATTGGCCTGGGCAGGAAAGGGCATGTAAGTGCCCGGCAGGCAAGTGATTAATGGTAATCTACTGCCTACGCAAGTGCCAGAGATTTCCTTTGGAAATCTGCCATCTAGTGGAAGAAGACGCACATACAGGCAGGAAAAGACCTAAAAGATAATGTGCAGGCAAAGTTAAAATGAAGTTCCACCCAAAAATAGAACTCCTGCTTATCTGGTCCCCCCCCCCCCCCCCTCCGGTGTCACATTTGGCACCTTTCAGGGGGGAGGAGGGAGCCGATACCTGTCTAACACAGGTATTTGCCCCCACTTCCGGCGATAGATCGCCGCAGAATCTGTGACGATCAATGCCATGTCCAGCCCCTCCTCCGCCCCCCCCGCAAGGCTTCACTTCCTGATAGGGTTGCCACCTGTCCAGGATTCACCCGGACAGTTCGGATTTGGAATCATGTGTCCGGGTTTCAGACTGCCTGAAACCCGGACACATTTTTTAGACTGGACTGTGGCTTCCCAGCAGGGTTGTGGTTGCAGTTGTCTAAGCTTAGATTGTCTGTTACACTCTTTCACACTGCCCAAAGCCAACACTAACAATCCCCCCCCAAACACAGATGGGAGAGAGAAGAGAGGCCTCGATCTGCACCTCTTCCCCCACCCCTCTGTGTCTGCCCGCACTCCAATCCCCAGGGCTGTGCCTCAAAAAAGGAAATTTGGGGCTGGAAATTTGAAGTCCAGCAGCCTCAGATACATCTGGATGAGAGGTGCTGACTGCCAAGGGGTGAGTGAGCTCACCATCCATCCCTGTCTGTGACTGAAGTCTCCCCCTTTCTCTCTCCAGCATCTGATTTGAGTACACTAAGGCAAATCAGGGTTCTCAGAGCACCCCTTACATCGGAGTTCCCCTTTACACCAGAGGCCACAGTGTTTCCTCCTTACATCAGATTCTTCTCCATACATCAGAATTCACAGTGTTCCCCCTTAAATCCGGGTTCCCAGAGCATCCCTTATGTTAGAGGCCCCAGAGTTCTCCCTTACATCAGAGTCTGCAGAGTCCCCCCTTACAATGTATGGGAACTCTGCGAGTTCAGATGTAAAAGGGGAACTCTGTGGACTCTGATGTAAAAGGGGACTCTTGTTATTAATTTCATATGATTAGAATTATTATTTTATAACAAAATAGATGTATAGTTTATACTATTAAAAAAATTGGCGCACGCCGCTAAAATGTTCGGGTTGGACTTGAAGAAAAGGTGACAACCCTACTTCCTGATTCCCTTACTGTAGATGGCGGCGCCTCCACACCGGGAGCCGAGGGACGGGTCGGCTTCGGGTGAGGACATCGCGGGTGCCCTGGACAGGTAAGTGACCTTATTTTAAATGTCAGCAGCTGCAGTATTTGTAGCTGCTGACTTTTCATTTTTTTTTTTCGGCAGAGCTTTAAGTTTATTTTGTTACACTGAAAATATTCCCTCTGCCTGCCGCACTATGTATCATAGTCTGTCTTTCAGGAAGAGAAAAAATACAGTACCTTACACTACAAATATTACAGCTTCTGATTTTTAATTCAAAGTGGAACTTTAGTCTGAAAATGAAGTACTGCTATAACACATTCATTCATTTAATGTAAAACATTAAAAATAAGATCCCACACTGTTTAAAATTCAGTAATACACTGTCGCACCCTGCTCTGCACATGCTCAGTTGCATTCCATTTTTAGGTACTGCCAAATGTGTAGAGACCAATCTGCTGACAGACTGAAAGTGAGAATGGGAGCTTGTTGTCGGAAATTCCGACCGTGTGTACACAATTCTGACGCACAAAATTCCACGCATGCTCGGAATCAAGCAGAAGAGCCGCACTGGCTATTGAACTTCATTTTTCTCGGCTCGTCGTACGTGTTGTACGTCACCGCGTTCTTGACGTTTGGAATTTCCGACAACATTTGTGTGAACGTGTGTATGCAAGACAAGTTTGAGCCAACATCCGTCGGAAATAAAATGCAGGATTTTGTTGTCGGAAAATCCTATCTTGTGTACAGGGCATTATTATTATAATTAGGGGGCGGGGCATGCATTTGTAGACGTGACATAGCAAAAGAGGAAAAATGCTGCACGCTGAAAATGGGCATGGTTTACGTGGAATAGTGGGCGTGGCTTATATGGGTGTGTTTCAAATGGGGGTGTGGTTAGAGTCTGAGATGAATGAGAGATGGAGAAAGAAAGGGTAAAAGAGGGAGGGAGGGAGAGAGAAAGAAGGAAAGAAGGAGGGAAGGAGAGAGAAGGAAGGAAAGTGAGATGGAGGGACAGCAGGCCCAGATCCTACACCACAATAGAAATGTGTATTCCAGAGTTTAACACATCAGCAGAGAAAGATACTCCAAACACCTGGTGTTAGCGCTTCAATCATCCCAGCACCACGGTTGTTATGGTGTCAGGATGATTGAAGCGCATTATTATTATTATTACATTGTAATATAAAATTAAATCATTCAACTCACCATAATCCAGAATCAGTCGGACCCCTGAGCGTGTCACCTGCCACGTCGCCTGCCACCAGATGCCATTAGGTGCCCCCAGCGGAGTGCATCCTTGCATCAGGTGCCCCCAGCAGAGTGCATCCTTACCTCAGGTGCCCCCAGCAGAGTCCGTCCTTACATTAGGTGCCCCCAGAAACAGAGGCCCTTCTTACAGATCTGTGTCCCTGGCAGCAGAGCCCCTCCTTACATCTGGTGTCCCCAGCAGAGCCCCTCCTTACATCTGGTGCCCCCAGCAGAGCTCCTCCATACATCTGGTGTCCCTAGCGGAGCCCCTCCTTACATCAGTTGTCCCCAGCGGAGCCCCTCCTTACATCTGGTGTCTCCAGTGGAGCCCCTCCTTACATTTGGTGTCCCCAACAGAGCCCCTCCATACATCAGGTGTCCCCAGCGGAGCCCCTCCATACATCAGGTGTCCACAGCGGAGCCCATCCTTACATCAGGTGTCCCCAGCGGAGCCCCTCCTTACATCAGGTGTCCCCAGCGGAGCCCCTCCTTACATCAGGTGTCCCCAGCGGAGCCCCTCCATACATCAGGTGTCCCCAGCGGAGCCCATCCTTACATCAGGTGTCCCCAGCGGAGCCCCTCCTTACATCAGGTGTCCCCAGCGGAGCCCCTCCATACATCAGATGTCCCCAGCGGAGCTCCTCCATACATCAGGTGTCCCCAGCGGAGCCCCTCCTTACATCTGGTGTCCCCAGAGGAGCCCCTCCTTACATCTGGTGTCCCCAGTGGAGCCCCTTCATACACCAGGTGTCCCCAGCGGAGCCCCTCCTTACATCTGGTGTCCCCAGCGGAGCCCCTCCTTACATCTGGTGTCCCTAGCGGAGCCCCTCCTTACATCCGGTGTGCCTGCAGCGAAGTTTCCGCCGCTATTACCCTACATTATTAGTAACAGGTCAAGGTAATCAAGATAGAGGCGGGGCCGGCCGAGTGGCTACAATAGAAATTGAGCTGCGGTGCCGCCCACCCCCGCCCCTTTCCACAACAGGTCACAAACAGACCGGCAGCGGGGGGGTGGGCGGTGCCGCAGCTCAATTTCTATTGTCAGCCACCCGGCCGGCTCCGCCTCTTGTTCATGGTCTTCGGTAAAATGGCAGCCAGCGGAGACATTGTCTCCGCCGGCCGCGGACCTCTAGCGGAGGCAGCGGGGAGCCGCGAAAAATCGGGAAAAGAAATATTTTCCGGGGACATTTAAAATCGGGAAAAAGGTGAAAAATTTCGGGAATGTCCCGGGAAATTCAGGACAGTTGGTAAGTATGCAGTAAATGCCAGTGAGAGGAAATGGTTGCCAGTGAAAAATATGGCTGTGATGCGGGCAGAGACCATCCGAGTGCCTGCTACAGTGTGTTCAGGTGGCGTTGGCCGGGGGGTGGGTCTGGCAGAGGTGGTGCCTGGGAGTATTGTGTGAAGTCATGGTGCAAGGGAGCCGAATGAAGCGACAGGAACCTTGTGTGCGGGTCTGCGGGACTGTCAGTGTTTGGACTGGAGTGGACTGAAGTGGCCACCAGGCATGGAGAGAGACTGTCACTGTGACTCAGGAGGGGACGTGTTGTGTCAGTGAGGTCTCATCATCATCTGTGCTGCAGCACACTGCTGTCAGTGTCACTGTGAGTGTCAGTTTCATGTGAGTGTGCGCCCATTCTAATTTCTTGGCCTCCTGAGTCCTGTCCCTGAGCTATTTACTATATTGAACATAAAATAAGAAATATCTTATTTGCCCTAATATCTACCCTAAAGTGGTTCTAAAGCCTTAAGGGTTTTCACCTTAATGCATTCTATGCATTAGGGTGAAAAATCTTCTGTGCTGCAGCCCCCCAGACCCCTCTTTTTTCTTACCTGAACCCGATCCGATCCAGCGATGTGCATGAGCACTCGGCTGCAGCCACTGTCTCTCTCCTCATTGGACAGGTTGATAGTAGTGGGAGCCATTGGCTCCCGCTGCTGTCAATCAAATTCTGTGATGTGGGGGGCGGGGCTAAGTCCAGCTGTCTTTGTCAATTGGACGCAGCAGCAGGACTTGAGAGCGAGCATGCAGAGGTGCCCCCAGGAACCTGATGAAGAAGAGGGGCGGGAGCGCAGGCGGGGGACCCCAGAAGAAGAGGATCAGGGCTGCTCTTTGCAAAACCATTGCACAGAGCAGGTAAGTATAGGCATGTTTGTTGTTTTTATATATAAAAAAAAAAGGTTTACAACCACAGATTTACAATCACATCGCTAATTGCATATTGTACTTGTTTGTAGCCTAAATACTGAAATTTGCACTTAAAACTTTAGGTTAGTAACTTTTGAAAATGCCAGTAAAAACGTGGTTGTGCCAGTAAATTTTGGGTGTCATGTCAGTAAATTTCCATCTGGTAGACTGGCAACACTGACACCAGTCATTTGATGGTTTGACAGCTTGGCTAAGCACACAAGCAAATGTGACAGTTATGCCCTGTACACACGACCGGTTTTGCTGTCGGAATAAACTCTGAAGGTTTTTCCGACAGAATTCTGACGGAATTTCGCTCAAGCTGTCTTGCGAACACACGGTCACACCAAATTCCGACCATCAAGAACGCGGTGACATACAACACGTACGACGGGACAACGCGTACGACGTCTCGTACTTGCTTCAGAGCATGTGTCATTTTTGGCACGCCGGAACAGCATACAGACGAGAACATATAGAATATGTTCTCTATCTAAGTCTGTCTGAATTTTAGACGTAAAAAGTCCGATGGGGCATACACACGGTCGGAATATACGATGAAAAGCTCCCACCAGACTTTCTCTGTCGGAAATTCGGACCGTGTGTACGGGGCATAAGCAATCCCAGTGGGCTGTCAGAAAGCCGCTACCCATCAGAAAATGCAACCAAAGTGACGTTCTGTCACGGCCATCTTGGTACACCCGTACTCGTCTGCAGTAAGCCTACAGTGAGAAGGCGGCAAGCGGACATCTTTTTACACCCACCAACGTCTTGTGTTTCACAGTCACATTTATTTTTACCAGTAAACTCAGCTTGTATAGTGAAATACAATATTTAGAAGTCCGTGACACTGTTTTGATGTTGAATGTTAAAAGCAGCGGCGAGCCTGCTGATCTGACAGGTTTGCTAATCGGATAGAACACCGCTGCTTTTAAAATTCAACATCAAAACAGTCTGAGGGATTTGAAAATACTGTATTTCACTATATAAGCTCAGTTTACTGGTAAGACTTCGGTGGGTGTAAAAGGATGTCAGCTTGCCGCCTTCTGACCATAGGCTTACTGCGGACGAGTACGGGGTGTACTAAGATGGCCGTGATGGAATGTCACTTCCCTTGCATTTTATGATGGGTAGCGGCTTTCTGATAGAACACCGGCATTCCAGGAATGTAACTGTTTATTTGAAACCGGTAAATAAACTGGGTTTAGTTCTGCTTTATGATTTACTGCTGTTCAGGGGGCTCTGGGCTTCAGCAAAATGGCTCCTCCGGCAAGAAGAAACATTTATATTTAGTTTTGATACAGCATTGCATGACCTGGAATAGTGCCCAGTCGGTGTCAGTGGGAGTAATAATGCCTCATTATCGGTATCAGTGGGAGGAATGGTGCCCCATTGTTGGTGTCTGTGGGAGGAATGGTGCCTCATTAATGGTGTCAGTGGGAGGAATGGTGCCCCATTGTTGGTGTCAGTGGGAGGAATGGTGCCCCATTGTTGGTGTCTGTGGGCGGAATGGTGGCTCATTATTGGTGTCAGTGGGAGGAATGGTGCTCCATTGTTGGTGTCAGTGGGAGGAATGGTGCCTCATTAATGGTGTCAGTGGGAGGAATGGTGCCCCATCGTTGCTATCAGTGTGAAGAATGGTGCCCCATTGTTGGTGTCTGTGGGCGGAATGGTGCCTCATTATTGGTGTCAGTGGGAGGAATAATACCCATGTGATCACCTGATCAGGAAATGCACAGATCGGTTTCCGATCATTTGTACAGATCCCAAGGCTCCAAGATATTATACCCAAACCTGGAACATTTCCAAAATTACTGTAATTTGAACTGTTGGCAACTGTCTACCAAGTTCATAGACTGCCATCTACTGGTATGATGCTGTACAACAGCAGTGGCACTGATGCGATGACATGCAGTCTGCAGTTTATAAAATCTTTATTTAAATCTTTATTTTCTTACAGTATTTCTATGGTGCCATTGTGTTATTCGGTGCTTTTCATAGATCATAGATCACTCCTCTTTAAAGGACATGTATCATGAGATAAGCATTGGGGCCGCCCATATTTCTGGAAATGCTCGTTGCCTGGCTCTCTTGCTGACTGTCTGTCTTCAGGATCACTGATCCCAGAGCATGTATAAGGATTGGGACTTTTCGCTGATCTCTGACTTTTTTTTTTTTCCTGTTCAGTGACTCGGAAAGTATTGAAGCATCAGAATAACAGCCGGACATTTGCAGAAGTATAATAAAACAATGGCATATCCCGTATTTCTGTCATCACAGGTTTACTTAAAGCTTATTGAGAAAAAAAAAAAAGTAACCCTGGAGATATAAAAATGCAGCTCTGGATACAATACTCAACTCATCTCCGGACCCGTCACAGTTACAGCTTTCCACCACTAGATGTCATCAGGCTCCAAGGCTAAATGGCCTCCGTCTAAGATATCCTTTGAGTGTCAGGGACCCGCCCCCTGAGGTGTGTCATCATATACATTCATATAGAATGTTGACTTCATCGCATTACCGGTACTGGTTACCTCTCAGAGATCACAATACCCCCCCTGACAATGCCTTCATCTGATCTCCCCCCCCCCCCCGCTCCAGAAGGATGGCACCATCTTTGTTCAGGCGTTATCCAGGGTCACCATCTACTTCCTGTACTGAGATCCCGACTCAGAGATGACACAATTATATAAATCCAGGGGTCGGTTCAGTTCTTGACTCTGTTCACAAATGTCTGACACAGATCAGCCCCCCACTGCAGTCTTTTAAACCTCTTTCACACTGGGGGTGGGGCAGCCCGAGCGTCAGCGGTAAAGCACCGATCCTTTTAGCGGCACTTTACCGCTGTTTAACCACATTCCACCCGGCATAGAGCAGAATGACGGCCGGGAAGTGGTTCAGTTATCCTGACTGGGCGTCATAAGACGTCCGGCGGGATAACAAGCCAGCCGCAGGGGCACACAGCGTGCCGATCGGTCAGTCTGACACACCACAACTTCGATCTCGGTAAAGAGCCTCTGATGGAGACTCTTTACCGCATGATCAGCCGTGTCCAATCACAGTGTAAACTGAAAAAGCCGTGTATCAGCTTTTCCTCTATCGCGTCTGACAGAAGCGAGAAGAGGAGAGCCGATCAACTGCTCTCCTGACAGGGGGGTCTGCGCTGATTGATTATCAGCACAGCCTCCCCTTCCCCCGAGGATGCCCACCAATGATGCCCACCCATGACCACATGGGATGCCAATCAGTGCCCATAAGTTATGCAAATCAGTGCCCATCAGTAATACCTGCCAGTGCCTCCTCATCAGTGATGCCTATGAGTGCCACCCATAAGTGCCCATCAGTGCAGCCTTTCAGTGCCCATCAGTGTCACCTATCAATGCCCATCAGTGCCACCTATGAGTGCCCATCACTGCAGCCTATCAATGTGCATCAGTGCCACCTATGAGTGCCCATCAGTGTCGCCTATCAATGCCTATCAGTGCCACCTATGAGTGCCCATCAGTGTCGCCTATCAATGCCCATCAGTGCCACCTATGAGTGCCCATCAGTGTAGCCTATCAATGCCCATCAGTGCCACCTATGAGTGCCCATCAGTGCCGCCTATCAATGCGCATCAGTGTCACCTACTAGTGCCCATCAGTGCTGCATATTAGTGCCCATCATCAGTGCCACCTCATCAGTGCCACCTCATTGGTGACACCTCATCAGTGGAGAAAACTTACTTTTTTACAACATTTTATAAAAGAAACAAAGTAAAACGTATTTTTTTTACAAAATTTTATAACAGAAACAAAGAAAACCTTTTTTTTTCAAAATTTTTGGTCTTTTTTTATTTGTTTAGCAAAAAATAAAAACCACAGAGGTGATCAAATACCACCAAAAGAAATCTCTATTTGTGGGAACAAAATGATAAAAATTCTGTTTGGGTACAGTGTAGCATGACCGCGCAATTGTCATTTAAAAAGCGACAGCGCGGAAAGCTGAAAATTGGTCTGGGCAGGAAGGAGGTGTAAGTGCCCGGTATTGAAGTGGTTAAGTGGCGCTTTTAACCCCCCTGCTAGCGGCCGAAGAAGGGGTTTTAAAGTGCCCGTTTTGCGGCGCTTCAGAAGCGCTTTTTATGTGCTTTGGACGCGCTGCCCATTCATTTTAATGGGCAGTGCATTTTGGGAGTGCTAAATACAGCGCTCCCAACCCGCCCCAAAGATGCTGCTTGTAGGACTTTTCCTAACGTCCCGCAAGCGCACCGCCCCAGTGTGAAAAGTCACACTGAAATGAATGGGAGGCGGTATTTCTAGCTCTAAAACGCCACAAGGGGTCTTAGGCTTGGTTCACACAAACTATGCAGTTTGCTTTTTATCTGTTTCTACAAAGCTTTTTGCCGTGCATTTTGCAGCATTTTTTGTGCGTTTTTTATGCTTTATGCATTTTTTTTTGCCTTTTTTTTTGACCAGTTTGTTGGGTAAATTAACCACTTCAATACGGGGCACTTAGACACCTTCCTGCCCAGACCAATTTTCAGCTTTCAGCGCTGTCACACTTTGAATGACAATTGCGCGGTCATCCAACACTGTACACAAACTAAATTTTTATCATTTTGTTCCCACAAATAGAGCTTTCTTTTGGTGGTATTTGATCACCTCTGCGGTTTTTATTTTTTGCGAAACAAATAAAAAAAGACCGAAAATTTTGAAAAAAATAAAAGTTTTGCTTTTGTTTCTGTTTAAAAATTTTGTAAATAAGTAAGTTTTCTCTTTCACTGATGGGCACTGATAAGGCGGCACTGACAGGCACTGATAAGGCGGCACTGACAGGCACTGATAAGGCGGCACTGACAGGCACTGATAAGGCGGCAGCGATGAGGTGGCACCAATGAGCAGGCACTGATGATGGGCACTGATATGCGGCACTGATGGGCACTGGTAGGCGGCACTGATGGGTGGCACTGATATGCAGCACTGATGGGCATTGATAGGCGGCACTGATGGGCACTCATGGGTGGCACTGGGTTGCACTGGTGGGCACTGATGGGCGACACTGATGGGCACTAAAAGGCTGCAAAGATGGGTTCTTATGGGTGGCACTGATGGGCACTGATAGGCGGTACTGATGGGCACTGATACGTGGCACTGATGGGCACTGATACGTGGCACTGATGGGCACTGATACGCAACACTGATACGTGGCACTGATAGGCATCCCTGGGGGCACTCGGAGTGGTAGGCTTTGTAGTGGGCACTGATTGGCAGCTGCCTGGGCATTGATTGGCAGCTGCCTTTGCACTGATTAGTATTTCCCTGGGGGTCTAGGGGGCATACCTGGTGGTCCTGTGTGGCTAGTTTCCCTGGTGGTCCTGGGTAGGATCCGAGGGGGGGCTGTGCTGATAAACAATCAGCACAGACCCCCCCTCCTGTCAGGAGAGCAGCCGATCGGCTCTCATCTACTCGTGTCTGTCAGACGCGAGTGAGGAAAAGCCGATCACCTGCTCTTCCTATTTACATCGTGATCAGCCGTGATTGGACACGGCTGATCACGTGGTAAAGAGTCTCCGTCAGAGACTCTTTACCTAGATCGGTGTTGCGGGGTTTGAGACTGACACACCGCAACAACAATCGCCGCGATTGAAGCGGCTCAATATCCTGCGGACGTCATATGACGCCCAGTCAGGATATTTAAACCACTTTGCCGCCGTCATTCTGCTATATGGCGGGCGGCAAGTGGTTAAAAACCGCAAATCGTGACAAAACGCACTACATGCTTTTCTGCAGCTTCTCCCTTGAAGTCTTTTCGACCAAAAACGCACCGTTTTGCTTTTAATAAAAGTCCCTGACACTTTCCAATAATCCAGAGGCTGGAAAAAGCACAGATGTGAACGTGCCCCATGGGAAACCATGATAAATGGACTGTAGTGCAAAAGCAATAAAAAACACATAGGTGTGAACTGAGCCTCATTGTGTTACAATGTTACAGTCTGATCACTGGAGGAGAGACCTGAAAACTTGTACCCTTTGTAAATCCGGGTGTCTGTTGAGTTCTTGGCTATGTTCACAAATGTCTGACACGGATCAGCCCCTGTAGTTGCCTTTCGTCTACAATGTTACAATGTTGATCACTGGGAAGAGACCTGAAAACTTGCTGAAGGGGCCCCACTGGTCTAATGTTCCTTCGGTAAAGGTGAATTCTAGGGTTGTACCGATACCAAGCATTTGCGTGAGTACTTGTACTAGGACAAATGCTCCCGATGCCTGATCCGATACCTGGGAATGAGGCGGCGTTGCTCATAACCCTGAAGTCAGCAGGCGGAGAGGGCGGAGCAGAGAGCAAGTCCTTAACAGGCTGGCAGCAGTGGAACTAGGTAAGGGTGCAGGGAGCAGCCGCATCAGAATCGGTGACCGGAGCCGTCACATTCGGTAACGAAAGTGACGTTCCGTGTCTCCGTCAGAGATTGAATATCCAGACGCCAAACTTGGTACACCCTGCACCCGGCCGCAGTAAGCCAGCAGCGGACATCTTGTTACACCCAGCCCACATATTTCGGGCTGGGTGTAACATGATGTCCGCTGCTGCTTACTGTGGCCGAGTGCAGGGTGTACCAAGATGGACGTCGCAGCATATAGTATATGATGAGAGGAAAGGAAGGATTTTGCAATGCTATATGTCATATAGCATTGCAAAATCCTTCCTTTCCTCTCATCATTCATGTCATTTATTATGCCAGGCCAGCAATTGCCAATCAGTGCCTGCCCATCATCAGTGCCCATAAGTGCCACCTGTCAGTTCAGTGCCCATAAGTAACACCTATCAGAGCTCATAAGTGCTGCATATCAGTGCCCATCAGTGCCACCTAATCCTATCAGTGCTGCATATCAGTGCCCATCAGTACCATTGAATCCTATCAGTGCCCATCAGTGCTGCATATCAGTGCCCATCAGTGCCATCGAATCCTATCCTAGGGCCCTGGACCACTAGGGGGGCCCATCAGGGTTGCCAGCCTCAGTAAAACCAGGGACAGTATGTAAAAATCTGTGTTTTTTTTTTACATCTGTCTCTGAAATGTCCATTACCAACATCCTTTTGGTCTAAAAATCCCGAGATTATAGCTGCCCCACTTCTCCAGTACCTTCTCAGCCAATAGAAACATGTCTGTTTATACTGTGTGTACATGTATGTGTATACTGTGTGATTGTATACTGTGTGTGTATACTGTGTGGCCCCATAATCTCTGATTGCCTGGGGGCCCCATAATCTCCTATTGCCCAGGGGGTCCCATGAGTTGTCAGTCTGCCCCTGGTGCTGCATATCAGCTTGTGGGCCCCAAAGCAAAAGTTGACCTGGGCCCCCCCCCACTACTTCCAACATGCGTGCAGATACACCCACCGCACGCCATGATACTCAAAGTGGCTTAAGAGTTTTGAGTTCCCAGAGTTCCTCTTTGCATCAGAGGCTGGAGAATCAGAGGACAGGGATCACCGCTGGAGAATCAGAGGATCAGAGGACAGGGATCACCGCTGGAGAATCAGAGGATCAGAGGACAGGGATCACCGCTGGAGAATCAGAGGACAGGGATCACCGCTGGAGAATCAGAGGACAGGGATCACCGCTGGAGAATCAGAGGACAGGGATCACCGCTGGAGAATCAGAGGACAGGGATCACCGCTGGAGAATCAGAGGACAGGGATCACTGCTGGAGAATCAGAGGACAGGGATCACCGCTGGAGAATCATAGGACAGGGATCACCGCTGGAGAATCAGAGGACAGGGATCACTGCTGGAGAATCAGAGGACAGGGATCACCGCTGGAGAATCAGAGGATGGGGATCACCGCTGGAGAATCAGAGGACAGGGATCACTGCTGGAGAATCAGAGGACAGGGACACCTGGCAGGTCACTTGGCAGAGCTCCTTTGCCATCCCAGCACTGTATACAGCTCCTACCCCCCCCCCCCCCCCACACACACATACACACTACACTGAGCTGAAATCACATTCCTTTACACACAGTCTCTCAGTCTTCACAGGATGTTTCTGACTTTTATGTTGCCCTTCTGACCTGTGAAATTCTCTGGTTGGAACGGCAGTGTAGTTGCAGTAGGCAGATACACCCTGTGCAGATCATGGCTGACTGGCTGTGTTGTAAAGGAATGTAATTTCAGCCTTGCGGAGGAGGAGCAGTATAGAGTGCTGTAATGGCAAAGGTGCTCACCAGCCGGGCATAGCATGCAGGGCAGAGGGGGTGGTCAGGGGGCTTTGTGGGGGGGGCAACTTAGATCTGGGAGGGCAAAGCACAAAATCTGGAGCCTGTAGCCCTTCAGGGGCCCCCCGAGGAGGTGTTAACGGATTTGTTTTAGCAATTTCTGAAGGTTTCTCTGTCAGTGTTGGAAGGTGTTGGGGGAAGGTCACCTCCCGGAGGTGTGTGTCTTTTTCCTAGTTGTCAAGGAAGTGGGATAAGCGGACATCCCCGAGTTGGGGGTTACAGAGAATCCCAGCTGGTGACTAGAAGACACTGAGCGGTGTCTTACCTCACCAGTGACATTGGTCCCATCATGGTTATAGGACGGCACTCTCCTCCTCTTGCCTCGCTAAGCATGGTTACCACGGTTACCATTCCATGTTGCCAGCACACAGTACAGACACTTCCCCATCCTGGGCTGTTCTCACCTCGTGCTCCTCTCCATTCAGGGAATGCCTCACAGCTTCTCCCCAGCCAATGGGAACAGAGTAGTGTGGACTATGTAAGGCAAAGTAGAAGCCCAGTACTGGAGCGTGGCTGTGGGGCCCTAGGGCAGATCAGAGCTGGACTTTGTGGAGGATATGATATGACAGGGAAGCTGCAGGGGCCCCCTGGAGCTAGGGGTGGGATTGCGATTGTGACCCCTGCAACCCCTTATGCTACGCCCATGCTGCCACCTAATACTATCAGTGCTGCTCAGTGCTGCTCAATCAGTGCCAGAAGATATCATTAGTCTGTATTATGCTTTGAAAACTGTCACATGACATTAAAAAAAGTATCGGTAATCGGTATCGGCTAGTACTTTGAAAAAAGTATCGGTACTTGTACGTGGTATCGGGATAACCCTGGTGACTTCCATTCACAGCTACTTGCCAGGCTCCTTAAAGACTGGGAGAGGAGGTTGTTTGTTTTGCATCCATTGGTAACAGAACAACTGTTTCTAGCAAACAAACAAAGGAGATCGTTAAGTGTCCATCACATTGTCCTGGTAGTCTGACAACTGTTTGGTGTGTGTTACTGAACCCTATCGGAGGAGGGGTAGTCAGGACTGGACTACATCAATATCCTCTAACAGAAAGCTTTGTATATAAAGTGACAAAAATTTATTCGGGACAGATGACTAAACTAAGTATACGGTTTCCTATATAACAGCTAAAAAAAAAAAAAAAAAAGGACCGGGCTTTATAAATCACAAATGCAACCCCAAAGATTAATTAACCCCAAATATTTTTTCAAGTTAAAGTAAAGTCTCGTACTCACAAACCGATTTTTGGACGAACGTTTGTCCGTTTTTTTGTTGCATGCTAGTCTCATGTCGAAAGTGAAGAGGTTACTCAGCATACGAAAATTCTCGTACGACAGAATACAACTTCAGAAGTGACGTAACGCGTTGAATAGTGTTGTATGTATTCTTTCGTTTCTGAGCATGCGTAGTCTTGCTCTTACGATTTTTTTTCAGACGAAAACCGTACTGATTAAAGCGAAAATCGGACGTTGTGTTCACATCCGACAAAAATTATATAATATATTTTATTCTTTATTTTTATACTTTTTGTTTTTATTTTATTCCTATTTTATATCTTATTTTGTTATACTTTATCATATGCTAAATACTCTAAATTACTCAGTTAGAATGGGTTTTTGACAAGGAATCTAGAATTGTTAAAATGTTATGCCGCGTACACACGGGCGGACTTTTCGACAGACTAGGTCCGACAGTCTTTCCGACGGACTTTGCAGCGTAGGTCCGCCGGACTTTCAAATGAACGGACTTGCCTACACACGATCACACCAAAGTCCGACGGATTCGTATGTGATGACGTACGACCGGACTAAAATGATGAAATTTATAGCCAGTAGCCAATAGCTGCCCTAGCGTCGGTTTTAGTCCGTAGGACTAGCATACGTCCGTCGGACAGATTTGAAACATGTTTTATTTCTAGGTCCTTCAGACTTTTGGGGAAAAAAAAGTCAGTTGGAGCCCACACACGATCGAATTGTCCGCTGGACTAATCCCGTCTGACCTAGTCCGCCAGAAATTCCGCTTGTGTGTACGCGGCATTAAACTGTTCATCCATGCTTAACAATTACTATTACGTTAATACCGCGTACACACGGTCGGAATTTCCAACAACAAATGTTCGATGTGAGCTTGTTGTCGGAAATTCCGACCGTGTGTAGGCTCCATCGGACATTTTTTGTCGGAATTTCCGACAACAAAAATTTGAGAGCTGGTTCTCAAATTTTCCGACAACAAAATCCGTTATTGGAAATTCTGATGGGGTGTACACAATTCTGACGCACACAATATTCCAGGCATGCTCGGAATCAAGCAGAAGAGCCACACTGGCTATTGAACTTCATTTTTCTCGGCTCGTCGTACGGGGTTGTACGTCACCGCGTTCTTGACATTCAGAATTTTTGACAACATTTGTGCGACCGTGTGTATGCAAGACAAGTTTGAGCCAACATCCTTCGGAAATAAATTCAGGATTTTGTTGTCAGAATGTCCGATCGTGTATACGCGGCATAATGCCCTGTACACATGATTGGACTTTCCAACGGAAAATGTGCGATCGGAGCTTGTTGTTGGAAATTCCGACCGTGTGTGGGCTCCATCCGACTTTTTCCATCGGAATTTCCAACACGCAAAGTTTGAGAGCTGGTTCAAAAATTTTCCGACAACAAAATCCGATCGTGTGTAGACAATTCGGACACACAAAGTTCCGCGCATGCTCGGAATCAAGCAGAAGAGCAGCACTGGCTATTGAACTGCATTTTTCTCGGCTCGTCGTACGTGTTGTACCTCACCGTGTTCTTGACGTTCGGAATTTCCGACAACATTCGTGCGACAAATTTGAGCCAACATCCTTCGGAAATAAATCCAGGATTTTGTTGTCGGAATGTCCGATCGTGTGTACAAATTATTATTATCAGATGAACCGCACAGGTTGTATTCACCATTCTTCGAATATAAGCGTTATTTGACACATTCTGTATGATAACCTCTTGTTTGTACAAATTATCCAGAAAACAATAAAAATTATCGAAAAGAAAAAAAAAAATGTTATAGTCTGCACATCCAGCTTTTGTCTTAAGAAAAATCGTAATCGGCTGTCGAAAGCACCGTACTAACGACCCGAAAATCGGCAGATCGTTCGCCGTACGAAATTTTACTTTCCGATTTTCGGATCGTGTTTAGTGTAAACCAGGGTTCTTCAAACTACGGCCCTCCAGTTGTTCAGGAACTACAATTCCCATCATGCCTAGTCCTGTCTGTGAATGTCAGAGTTTTACAAGGCCTCATGGGATGTGTAGTTCTGCAACAGCTGGAGGGCCGTAGTTTGAAGATCCCTGGAAACGATCACCTTGTAAAACAACCCATTCAGTTCAACCCCTTGAAGCCGACGTAACGCAAATATGCGGCTTCAAGTTCTACCGTACTGTTTTTTTTAGAGCTGACGGTCGGCCATCTTGTAATGACAACTGATTCATCTATTGCCGCGTACACACGACCGTTTTTTTCCATCGGAATAATCTCTGAAGCTTTTTCCGACGGGGTTCCGCTGAAACTGTCTTGCCTACACACGATCACACCAAAGACCGACCGTCCAGAACGCGGTGACGTACAACACGTACGACGGGACTAGAAAACGGAAGTTCAATAGCCAGTAGCCAATAGCTTCCGTCTGGTACTTGCTTCAGAGCATGCGTCGTTTTTGGTCTGTCGGAACAGCATACAGGTGATCGGTTTTCCAGATAGGAATTGATTCCTTTGGAAAGATTTAAAACATGTTCTATTTCTAGGTCTGTCAGAATTTTCGAAAAAAAAAAAATTCCGATGAGGCCCACACACGATCAGAATGTTCGATGAAAAGATTCCGTCGGACTTTTCCTGCCGGAAGGTCCGACCCTGTGTACGCGGAATAAGAAACCACTCGGCTGTTATCTCAAGCAGCGGGAGGGGACGCCCCCCGCTCCTCCTCCCGATGCCTTCCGCGGCTCGCCCGGGCTCTCCCGCCCTACCGGTAGGCCGGATCTAAACCAGCCAGCAGCTTCCGCCGGCTGGCCGGAGACCCGAACGAAGCCAAAGTCGGCTTCGATCGGTGTCTCGGATCTAGTAACCCGGAAAGCGACGTCATGACTTCCAATGGAAGAGAGAGCAGAGTACACGACCGCTCCAAAAGCAACCAGCGAGATCCCGTGTACTGCTGTGGAAACCTGGGTGCTCGCCCGGTCCGCAGCCAGAAAAGTCCAAGGAAAAGGAAAGAGAAGTGGCAGCACATCCAGGAATTAAAATCAATGACTTTATTGGAACTCCATAAACAGATGAAACATGACATACAGACAACCCAAAGGTGCTTAGTAGACACGTTTTATTTTTTGTGCTATAAATAAAAAAAGACCGACAATTTAAAAAAAAAAAAAAACAATATTTTTATACACTCTGCTATAAAACATATCAAATAAAAAAAATTTAAAAATCAAATTTCTTCATCTTTCACATTATGCAAAAAAATTGGGCTAAGTTTACTTTTTTTTTGTTTGTTTTTGTTTTTTAATTCATGAAAGTGTATTTCTTCCAAAAAAAAAAATTACATTTGAAAGACCGCTACAGTGTGACATAAAATATTGCGACGCCATTTTATTCTCTAGGGTCTCTGCTAAAAATATATATATATATAATGTTTGGAGGTTTTAAAGCCTCGTACACATGATCAGATTGTTGGCAGGGGATTGTCTGTTGACAGACTGTTGTCCTAAAATCCTACCGTTAGTACGCTCCTTTTGACAATTGTTGTCGGCCAACAAATGATGGATGACGGGCTAGTAATTTTTGGCGGACAACGGTCTGTTGTTTGATTTTCTGATGATCAGTACACAAGTCCGTCGCACAAAAGTCGAAAGTACAAACACGCATGCTCGGGAATCAATGCTCACCAAACACGACATTAGTAGAAGGGGCCCAAAGGGTGGCGCTCAAGAGCTGAGGTTCCCCGTAGTACGTCACTTCGTTCGTGTTTGTTGCGCGACAAATGTGTACCCTTAGTATGCAAGACAAGATCCTGGCACACGCCCTTTTGACAAAAAATCAGATGCTCGGTTGGCCAACAATCGTACCGTGTGTACGAGGCTTTAGTAATTTTCTAGGAACAAAATACAGATTTTAATTTGTAAGCAACAAGTGCCCAAAAAAGGGACATGCATGGGTTAAAATAGAAATGAAAGGCAAAACATTTGTGAATAGATATATAAAACATTATAAATACCTTTTTTTCCCCCTTTCTTATAAGTGATCACATTCCCTCTGTTCTCAGTTGCATAAGAGCTGTGGGAGGAGACACAGCAGCACACTGAGCTTCCCAGTGAGTGGCTGTGCAGTGGGGGCCTGTCAAGACAAGTCTGATCATTGGAGGAGAGTAAACTGAGTTCCCAGCACAGCTAGAGAACTGACCACGCTGTGCTCTCCTGCTTAGTGTGGTCAGTTTTTAATAGGAAAGCAGAGGGACTGGCAGGGTCACCAGGGATTTCACACAAAGGAAATAATACAAAGAGAACGGGGGACTTTCTCATACAAGTACATGGTACAGCAGGCACAGACCAGGAATATGAAGTGTTGGGGTAACAATCATTTCAAGTGCTTGAATGCCAAGTAACATAACAATGGCGCCGGGTGGGGGGGCAAGGGGGGGGCGTGGTTCTGGAAGGACATCCATGGATGCCCTTCCAGAAACTAGATAACCGCGCTGTACCCGTTTTTCGGCTATAGCACGCTCAAGAAGTGGTTAAAGGGAAGGTTGTGCTATATTTAAGATACCCGGGCAAGCTCTCCCTGTACACATGTGTCATACACAAGGCCCATTCCTCTCCTGCAGCTGCTCCACACACCCCCTTCCCCCCCTTGTCTCAGCAGTCAGTAGTAGAGAGTAGGACAGAACTCCTCCATTGGATCATGCATAGCTCCCAACTGTCCCTGATTTCGAGGGACTGTCCCTGATTTGGAGCAATGTCCCTCTGTCCCTCTTTCCTCCTCATTTGTCCCTCATTTTGGTCTGATCTATATAGTTGTATATAAAAATCACTTTTTTTTCTTTCAAAAAGTGTTCCCCAGTGCTAAATCTTTCATCTAATTTCTAAATTGCTGCATTTGTACATTTCAAAAGCAGATATAAAGGAATAGTATTGGTAAAAAAAAACGCCTTGTGGATTTAATTAACCTTTTTTTTTGGGTTAATTCTCCTTTAAAGGGGTGTGGCAGGGGGCGTATCCTATGCCGACATACATTTGCTAGTAGGTGTCCCTCATTCCCGTCTCAAAATATTGGGAGGTATGGATCATGCACCTCTCTGTGCAGCTGCTGCACCCAGTGGCGGCCCGTCCATTAGGGGCACATGGGCGCCACCCCCCTCCCCCCATTAATCCATGCACCCCAATCTACATGAAGTGCGTTGGACGCATGGATTTCTATGGATTTTTTTTTTTTTTTTTTTTTTTTTTTTTTAGAAGCACTTGATTACAAAAAATGGTGGGCTAGGCGTGCAGACACTGCGCCCTGAGCCCACCCTGTTGTGTGACATTAGCAAATTAATATTCGCTAATGTTTTTCTGTTTCTCCTCTGGGCCAATCAGGAAGAGTGTCCTGAGAATCCATTGGCCTGAACTCCTAAGATCCCATTAGCCGGGATACCAAAGACCCGATTGGCCGGGAGGAGAAGCAACGGCTGGGACACGGAGGGGGGAGGCCGCGGGGCTCACGGGGGCCTGGCAGGCGAGCTGGCGACCAGTGGGGGGGTGGTCGATATTGTCAATGGTGTGCGGTGGCGGGCTTGCGTGATGGAGGGGGTTAGTGTGGGGTGGTGGGCTCGCGCTAGGGTTGCCACCTCATCCCTTTAAAACCGAACACATATTAATTGCACAGGTTCTGTGGCTGATTTGAGGTGGTAATTAAAATCACTTGGTACCTTTTCTGCATTAAATTAGCCTCAAAACCTGAGTAATTCATGTGTTTGGGTTTAAAGGGATAAGGTGGCAACCCTAGTTTGCGCGACCCGGGGGGGGGGGGGGGGGTGTTAGTGTGGGGTGGCGAGCTGGAGTGACGGGGGGGGGATGTCTGTGGGCAGGTCTGTCTGCTGCCCCCCCCCCGACCAATGGAGCACCAGCTGCCATACCTCCCAACATTTTGAGATGGGAATGAGGGACACCTACTAGCAAATGTATGTAGGCACAGGACACGCCCCCTGCCACACCCCCTTAAAGGAGAATTAACCAAAAAAAAGGTTAATTGAATCCACAGGGGACTTATTTTTACCACTACTATTACTTTATAATTGCTTTTAAAATTTACAAATACAGCAATTTATAACTTGGATGAAAGGTTTAGCACTGGGAAACACTTTTTGAAAGATAAAAAGTGCATTTTATATACAACTATATAGATCAGACCAAAATGAGGGACAAATGAGGGGGAAAGAGGGTCAGAGGGACGTTGCTCCAAATCAGGGACACTTGGGAGCTATGCCAGCTCCCACTGGCTTCACCCCCTCGTCTCCGCCTCCTCTGGTCTCAGCATTGGGCAGACTCCAGTCCTCCTCTGGTCCTCCTCCAGACCCTGCACTTTCTGCTCCCCAGCTCCACCCCCCCGGCAGCAGCACAAGGTAAGGGGTGGTGCACTGTGATGTAAGGGAGGGTGGGGGACTCTTGACTTCTGATGTTGGGGGCAGGGGTGCTCTAGATGGACATCTAGTCTTACAGGTACAACCAGCCCTCCAGCCCTTTGAAGGCAACCATAATGCTGATGCAGCCCACAATGAGATTTAGTTTGACATCTCTGGCAGAGTGTAAATACTGAACTAAAGAACAGGATAGCGCTCAGGTGTGGCATGTAATGGATTCCTCACAGGTGCTGACCCCGGCTCGCTACCACAGTGACATAGAAATGAGAGGAAACTGGCCACACGCCACAGTTGTAATCCAATAAAACCTCCTTTATCCTTCAAACGTGGGACAATAGCGCAGGATAGGTTACAGTTGCCATGTTTCACACATACTGTAGAAGTGCTTAGTCATAACCATGAGGGAGTCAAGATCCGTGTCATATATACCTCTTACTAGGGATGAGCCGAACACCCCCCGGTTCGGTTCGCACCAGAACCCGCGAACGGACCGCAAGTTCGCACGAACGTTAGAACCCCATTGACGTCTATGGGACTCGAACGTTCGAAATCAAAAGTGCTCATTTTAAAGGCTAATTTGCATGGTATTGTCCTAAAAAGGGTTTGGGGACCCGGGTCCTACCCCAGGGGACATGTATCAATGCAAAAAAAACTTTTAAAAACGGCCGTTTTTTCGGGAGCAGTGATTTTAATGATGCTTAAAGTAAAAAAAAAAAAGTGAAATATTCCTTTAAATATCGTACCTGGGGGGTGTCTATAGTATGCCTGTAAAGTGACGCGTGTTTCCCATGTTTAGAACAGTCCCTGCACCAAATGTCATTTTTAAAGGAAAAAATCTCATTTAAAACTGCTTGCGGGTTTAATGTCATGTCGGGTCATGGCAATATGGATGAAAATCAGTGAGACAAACGGCATGGGTACCCCCCAGTCCATTACCAGGCCCTTTGGGTCTTGTATGGATATTAAGGGGAACCCCGCACCCAAATTAAAATAAGGAAAGGTCCCTATATACTCTGAACAGCAGTATACAGGCGGTGCAAACAAGACAGGGACTGTAGGTTTGTTGTTAAGTAGAATCTGTTTGTAATTTTGAACATTTTTAATGTGTTTAGCTCCAGCCAAAAAATCTTTTCTAAGCTTTTTGGAAAACATAGGGAAGGGTTATCACCCCTGTGACATTTGTTTTGCGTCTTTCCTCCTCTTCAGAAGATTTCACCTCACTTTTTTGTCCCAATGAAAAATGTTTTTTGAAAATTTGTGTTTTTTTGTGGAACAAGGATTGGAAAGCATCAGTGGAAAGGAAAAATTGTTTTCCCATATTAACTCTTACAGGAGAGAATTTCCCTTCCTTAGGGGTAGATTTCATCTCACTTCCTGTTGTCTCCTTCCGTTTGCAAGTAGGAGTCGTTTGTAAGTTAGATGTTTGAAAGTAGGGTCCTGCCCTATATACTCAGCAGAAATTTGGGCCTTAGGTGTTGCTGTGGCCAAAACACTGTAAGCCCTCACAGGGCCCTGCTGTGAAATATTAGATCAAGAATTGTAATTACATGCCCCTGTTGAACAGGAGCTGAAAAATTAGGCCTTAGGCACTGGTGCTGGTGCCACAACACTGCAACCCCTCACAGACACTCTAGTTGGAACGCAGGAACGAGCCCTGCTGCAAAGTATTGCATCAAAAATTGTAATTACACGCCCCTGTTAGACAGGGGCAGAAAAATTGGGTCTTAGGCACTGGTGCTGGTGCCACAACACTGCAACCCCTCACAGACACTCTAGTTGAAACGCAGGAACAAGCCCTGCTGCAAAGTATTGCATCAAAAATTGTAATTACACGCCCCTGTTAGACAGGGGCTGAAAAATTGGGTCTTAGGCACTGGTGCTGGTGCCACAACACTGCAACCCCTCACAGACACTCTAGTTGGAATGCAGGAACGAGCCCTGCTGCAAAGTATTACATCAAAAATTGTAATTACACGCCCCTGTTAAACAGGGGCTGAAAAATTGTGCCTTAGGCACTGGTGGTGGCGCCCAGAACCAAAAATGTTCTTACAAGCTATCAGCGTGATGATTGAGGAGGAAGAGGATAATTACTCAGGGATAGTCACTCAGCATCAGCATAGGCAGTCTTTGAAGGGATCTGAGATTTCAAAAAAAATTATTCGGTTACATCTGCATCAGGTGCTTGGTAGCTGGTGGTGATCCAAGACTGATTCATTTTTATGAAGGTCAGCCGATCGACCGAGTCGGTGGACAGACGCACCCTGTGATCGGTTACCACGCCTCCAGCAGCACTGAATGTGCGTTCCGAAAGAACGCTGGATGCAGGCCAGGCCAGTAGCTCAATTGCATACTGTGCAAGCTCTGGCCAGTGATCCATCCTCAAGACCCAGTAACCCAGAGGATTTTCGGTGGGAAAGGTGTCCAAGTCTGATCTTGCCCCTAGGTATTCCTGCACCATGTAAAACAGACGCTGGCGATGGTTGCTGGAACCGATCATACCTTGGGGCTGCGGACCAAAAAATTGTCTGAACGCATCGGTCAGACGGCCACCTTCTCCACCGCTCCTTCTTTGACTGACCGAAGCCTCAGCAACACGTTGTCCAGAAACAGGAGTTTGTAACCTCCCAGTCTCTGGGAACGCGTTGCACAGACCTTTCTGCAAGGCCTCCCGAAGATGTTTCATCCTCTGCTCCCTCTGCGATGGCAAGATAAGGTCCGCAACCTTACCCTTGTAACGTGGATCAAGGAGGGTTGCCAGCCAGTATTGGTCCTTCTCCTTGATACCACGAATACGAGGATCCTTACGCAGGCTTTGCAGGATCAGGGAGGCCATGCAGCGTAGGTTTGCTGAGGCATTCGGTCCGGAGTCCTCTGGGTCACTAAGGACAACAACGTCCGCAGCCACCTCCTCCCAGCCACGTACAAGTCCATGTGTTCCTTGGGACTGATCCCTTAAAGACTGCTGATGCTGAGTGCCAGGCTCCACCTCCATACTGACACAATCTTCCTCCTCCTCCTCCTCCTCCTCCTCGTCCTCTTCCTGTGTGATCGGCGGGCACGCAGGAACACTGTCTGGATAAAGGGGGCCTTGAGAGCTAAGGAAGTCCTCCTCTTCCTGCCTCTGTTCTGCCTCAAGTGCCCTGTCCATTATTCCACGCAGCGTGTGCTCCAACAGGTGGACAAGGGGGACAGTGTCACTGATGCATGCACTGTCAGTGCTCACCATCCTCGTGGCCTCCTCGAATGGTGACAGGACAGTGCATGCATCCCTGATCATGGCCCACTGGCGTGGGGAAAAAAAACCAAGGTCCCCTGACCCTGTCCTGGTGCCATAGTCGCACAGGTACTCATTGATGGCCCTCTGCTGCGTGTGCAGCCGCTGCAGCATGGCCAACGTCGAGTTCCACCTGGTGGGCATGTCACAGATTAGGCGGTTCTTGGGCAGGTTAAACTCCTTTTGGAGGTCCGTCAGCCGAGCACTGGCATTATATGACCGGCGGAAATGCACACAGACTTTCCTGGCCTGCCTCAGGACATCCTGTAAGCCCGGGTACCTGCCCAAGAACCGCTGCACCACCAAGTTAAGGACGTGAGCCAAACAGGGCACATGGGTCAGTTGTCCCTGTCGGAGGGCAGAGAGGAGGTTGGTGCCATTGTCGCAAACCACCATTCCTGCCTTAAGTTGGCGTGGCGTCAACCACCTCTGAACCTGCCCCTGCAGAGCTGACAGAACCTCTGCCCCAGTGTGGCTCCTGTCCCCCAAGCACACCAGCTCAAGCACTGCATGGCATCTTTTGGCCTGCGTACTTGCGTAGCCCCTTGAACGCCTACGGAGCACCGCTGGTTCCGAGGAAGAGGCCATGGAGGAAGAAGAAGAGGAGGGGGTGGAGGAGAGAGGTGTGTCACAATCAGCATTTTGGAGGCGTGGTGGCGGAACAACCTCCAACACTACTGCACCTTGTCCTGCATCCTTCCCAGCTGCCAGCAGAGTCACCCAATGCGCCGTGAAACTTAAGTAACGTCCCTGTCCATGCCTGCTGGACCATGAGTCAGCGGTAATATGCACCTTACCGCTGACCGCCCTGTCCAGCGAGGCATGGACATTGCCTTCCACATGCCGGTAGAGAGCCGGAATCGCCTTCCGTGAGAAAAAGTGGCGTTTGGGTACCTGCCACTGAGGAACCGCACATTCCACAAACTCACGGAAGGGGGCAGAGTCTACCAACTGAAAAGGCAGCAGTTGAAGTGCTAGCAATTTTGCCAAGCTAGCATTCAACCGCTGGGCATGTGGATGGCTGGGAGCAAACTTCTTTCGGCGGTGCAGCAGCTGGGGCAGGGAAATTTGCCTGGTACAATCTGACGTCGGTGTACCAAAAGCAGATTGCCCATAAGTACTTGGCTGTGACACACCTAATTCTACACCTTCATTCCTCTCACTGCAGGTCGCAGAGAGGACTGAAGGTCTAGTGGGGTTGGAAATCTCAGCTGATGAGGAGCAAGGAGAGATCGTCTTTGTTCTTTGGTGTGGGTCTTTTAGATACGCTTGCCAACGAACTGCATGGCAGGTCAACATATGTCTGGTCAAGCATGTGGTACCCAAGCGGGAGATGTTTTGGCCACGCGAGATACGCTTGAGACATATATTGCAAATAGCAGCGGTGCGATCTGATGCACTCGTCTCAAAAAAGGCCCACACCAAAGAACTTTTTGAATAACGCGCAGAGACTGCAGCGCCCTGCACATGTGGAGCTTTGGGGTGTGATGCAGTCAATGTGCTGCCCTTAGGCTGGCCCCTGGAGGGCATCCTGCCTAGTTGGTGATGTGCCACCTCCTCCTCCTCCTCCTCCTCCTCCTCCTCCTCTCTCCTATCAGGCACCCACGTTGAGTCAGTGACCTCATCATCCCCTCCCTCCTCATCACTGGAGCAAACCTGGCAGTATGCTGCAGCAGGGGGAGCATGACTGCCAGATTGCTGTCCTTCTTGGGCACCCCCTCTGTCCGTGCTCATGTTACTGCCTTCATTGAGCTCAGTATCATCATCAGAGCCTTCCAAACGCTGGGCATCCTCCTGGAGCATGTACCCAACACTGTGGTCAAACAGTTCGAGGGAATCCTCAGGAGGACATGGTGGGGCTAGGGAAGGAGTCACTGATGACATTGAGCTGAGGGAAGAGGCCGCTGCTTTGCCGACCAAGCACCCTGGGCATGGGTGAGAGAGGATGAGGAGGATGAGGACGGCTTGGTCATCCACTCGACCAAGTCTTCCGCATGTTGCGGCTCAACACGGCCAGCTGCCGAAAAAAAGGCCAAGCGTGTCCCATGGCCACGTGCTGATGAGGATGCACCGTCTCCACGACCAGCACTAGACACAGAGCCTGCTTGCCCTCTCTTATTGGCTTGTGACTGTCTGCCTCTCCTTCTTGGCCTTCCAGACATACTAATGGCCTGTAGCTGCACTAAGCTGGGATAGAACACCTGTAATTTTCTTCAGGTAGCTTTATATACTGTAACCAGACAAGCCTGCCTGTCAGTAGGAAGATAACAGGAACGGATCTAGCTGAACACTGTGAGCAGGACGTACTGCACTAAATGTATATAGCAGGAACGGATCTAGCTGAACACTGTGAGCAGGACGCACTGCACTGAATGTAAATAGCAGGAACGGATCTAGCTGAACACTGTGAGCAGGACGCACTGCACTGAATGTAAACAGCAGGAACGGATGTAGCTAAACACTGTGAGCAGGACGCACTGCACTGAATGTAAATAGCAGGAACGGATCTAGCTGAACACTGTGAGCAGGACGCACTGCACTGAATGTAAATAGCAGGAACGGATGTAGCTAAACACTGTGAGCAGGACGCACTGCACTGAATGTAAATAGCAGGAACGGATCTAGCTGAACACTGTGAGCAGGACGCACTGCACTGAATGTAAATAGCAGCAACGGATCTAGCTGAACACTGTGAGCAGGACGCACTGCACTGAATGTAAATAGCAGGAACGGATCTAGCTGAACACTGTGAGCAGGACGCACTGCACTGAATGTAAATAGCAGCAACGGATCTAGCTGAACACTGTGAGCAGGACGCACTGCACTGAATGTAAATAGCAGGAACGGATCTAGCTGAACACTGTGAGCAGGACGCACTGCACTGAATGTAAACAGCAGGAACGGATGTAGCTAAACACTGTGAGCAGGACGCACTGCACTGAATGTAAATAGCAGGAACGGATCTAGCTGAACACTGTGAGCAGGACGCACTGCACTGAATGTAAATAACAGGAACGGATCTAGCTGAACACTGTGAGCAGGACACACTGTACTAAATGTAAATAGTCTAGCTGCCTGACCGTGGTACTAATAGGATCAAAAAGAACACCTGTAATTTTCTTCAGGTAGCTTTATATACTGTAACCAGACAAGCCTGCCTGTCAGTAGGAAGATAACAGGAACGGATCTAGCTGAACACTGTGAGCAGGACGTACTGCACTAAATGTATATAGCAGGAACGGATCTAGCTGAACACTGTGAGCAGGACGCACTGCACTGAATGTAAATAGCAGGAACGGATCTAGCTGAACACTGTGAGCAGGACGCACTGCACTGAATGTAAACAGCAGGAACGGATGTAGCTAAACACTGTGAGCAGGACGCACTGCACTGAATGTAAATAGCAGGAACGGATCTAGCTGAACACTGTGAGCAGGACGCACTGCACTGAATGTAAATAGCAGGAACGGATCTAGCTGAACACTGTGAGCAGCACGCACTGCACTGAATGTAAATAGCAGGAACGGATCTAGCTGAACACTGTGAGCAGGACGCACTGCACTGAATGTAAATAGCAGGAACGGATCTAGCTGAACACTGTGAGCAGGACGCACTGCACTGAATGTAAACAGCAGGAACGGATGTAGCTAAACACTGTGAGCAGGACGCACTGCACTGAATGTAAATAGCAGGAACGGATCTAGCTGAACACTGTGAGCAGGACGCACTGCACTGAATGTAAATAGCAGGAACGGATCTAGCTGAACACTGTGAGCAGGACGCACTGCACTGAATGTAAATAGCAGGAACGGATGTAGCTAAACACTGTGAGCAGGACGCACTGCACTGAATGTAAATAGCAGGAACGGATCTAGCTGAACACTGTGAGCAGGACGCACTGCACTGAATGTAAATAGCAGGAACGGATCTAGCTGAACACTGTGAGCAGCACGCACTGCACTGAATGTAAATAGCAGGAACGGATCTAGCTGAACACTGTGAGCAGGACGCACTGCACTGAATGTAAATAGCAGGAACGGATCTAGCTGAACACTGTGAGCAGGACGCACTGCACTGAATGTAAATAGCAGGAACGGATCTAGCTGAACACTGTGAGCAGGACGCACTGCACTGAATGTAAATAGCAGGAACGGATCTAGCTGAACACTGTGAGCAGCACGCACTGCACTGAATGTAAATAGCAGGAACGGATCTAGCTGAACACTGTGAGCAGGAAGCACTGTACTGAATGTAAATAGCAGGAACGGATCTAGCTGAACACTGTGAGCAGGACACACTGCACTGAATGTAAATAGTCTAGATAGAAGATAACAGGAACGGATCTAGCTAAACTGAATACAGTGTATATATATATATATGCAACACCTGGGATGCATATATATACACAATACACTGTAAGTGCAGCTAACTGACTGACTGTTCTGCCTAATCTATCTAACTCAAATCAAATGACACTGTCTCTCTCTCTCTCTATCGCTCAGCACACCGGAACACACACTACACAGGGCCGCCGTGCAGGCGGCCTTATATAGTGTGGGGTGTGTACTAAATCCCCTGAGCCATAATTGGCCAAAGCCACCCTGGCTTTGGCCAATTACAGCTCTCTCTACTGACGGCGCTGTGATTGGCCAAGCATGCGGGTCATAGTGCATGCTTGGCCAATCATCAGCCAGCAATGCACTGCGATGCCGCAGTGAATTATGGGCCGTGACGCGCCACACGAATTTGGCGCGAACGGCCCATATCGTTCGCAATTCGACGGACGGTCGAACAGCCGATGTTCGAGTCGAACATGGGTTCGACTCGAACACGAAGCTCATCCCTACCTCTTACCGAAGGGTGGACATCTCTGTTAATCAGTACTCTTAAAGTGATACTAAAGGATCGTTTTTTATTTTTTTTAAATAACAAACACATCATACTTACCTCCACTGTGCAGCTCGTTTTGCACAGAGTGGCCCCGAACATCCATTTCTGGGGTCCCTCGGCGGCTCTTGCGGCTCCTCCCCATATCAGATAACCCCCTTGGAGAAGCGCTCTCCCGGAGGGGGTTACCTTGCAGGCGCGCTCCCGAGTCCAGCATTTGCATCCATAGACGCCGAATGCAGGACTCGGCCCCGCCCCCCGGCGCCCACAGCATTGGAATTGATTAAAAGCAGCGGGAGCCAATGGCTGCGCTGCTATCAATCTATCCAGTCAAGAGCAGGGAACCCGTGGAGAGATGGACGGCGGGGACGCGCCGATGGAAATTCGGGGCTCAGGTAAGTACAATGCTCAGCGTCATATCCAGAGGTTGTCTTTGGGAAATAGACGTATGAGTGCTGCCAGTATTGCTGCAGAGGTTGAAGGGGTGGGGGGTCAGTCTGTCAGTGCTCAAACCATACGCCGCACACTGCATCCAATTGGTCTGCATGGCTGTCGTCCCAGAAGGAAGCCTCTTCTAAAGATGATGCACAAGAAAACCCACAAACAGTTTTCTGAAGACAAGCAGACTAAGGACATGGATTACTGGAACCATGTCCTGTGGTCTGAGGAGACCAAGATAAACTTATTTGGTTCAGATGGTGACAAGCGAGTGTGGGGGCAACCAGGTGAGGAGTACAAAGACAAGTGTGTCTTGCCTACTGTCAAGCATGGTGGTGGGAGTGTCATGGTCTGGGGCTATATGAGTGCTGCCAGCACTGGGGAGCTACAGTTCATTGAGGGAACCATGAATGCCAACATGTACTGTGACATACTGAAGCAGAGCATGATCCCCTCCCTTCAGAGACTGGGCCGCAGGGCAGTATTCCAGCATGATAATGACCCCAAACACACCTCCAAGATGACCACTGCCTTACTAAAGAAGCTGAGGGTAAAGGTGATGGACTTGCCAAGCATGTCTCCAGACCTAAACCCTATTGGAGCATCTGTGGGACATCCTCAAACGGAAAGTGGAGGAGCACAAGGTCTCCAACATCCACCAGCTCTGTGATGTCATCATGGAGGAGTGGAAGAGGACTCCGGTGACAACCTGTGAAGCTCTGGTGACCTCCATGCCCAAGAGGGTTAAGGCAGTGCTGGAAAATAATGGTGGCCACACAAAATTTTGACACTTTGGGCCCAATTTGGACATTTTCACTTAGGGGTGTACTCACTTTTGCTGCCAGTGGTTTAGACATGAATGGCTGTGTGTTGAGTTATTTTGAGGGGACAGCAAATTTACACTGTTATACAATCTGTACACTCACTACTTTACTTTGTAGCAAAGTGTCATTTCTTCAGTGTTGTCACATAAAAAGAGAGAATAAAATATTTTCAAAAATGTGAGGGGTGTACTCAGTTTTGTGAGATACTGTATATATATATATATATATCAGTATATGCACTAAATTGTCAAAAAGTATTGTGACGCCTGCCTTTACATGCACTTTACATGAACCTTAATGGCATCCCACTCTAATGCTGGCCATACACTATACTAAAAATCGTCCAAAATTCGGTCATTTGGCCAGTTAATGGACACAAAATTGATAATTGTTGGGACGTTTTTGAGCCAAAAAAAACGAAGGACAAGTTTGGAAATTTTCTGCCGAACGAACGATAAATTGAAAGGTTAATGTGTTTCCCATCCGAACTGTTTGCACTAGGTATATGTAAAAAAACGAACAAAAAATTGATTCATTTATGTCCTCTGAACGATTTATAGGCCATTACATGATGGCACTATTGTTTGCTCTCGCAGCCTAATGTCCGTTTTTCTAAAATGGGTTTGACCGATTTTCCGTATAGTGTATGGCCAGATTTAGTCTGTAGGGTTCAATATTAAGTTGGCCCACCCTTTGCAGCTATAACAGCTTCAACTCTTCTGGGAAGGCCGTCCACAAGGTTTAGGAGTGTGTCTATGGGAATGTCTGACCATTCTTCCAGAAGCGCGTTTGTAAAGGTCAGGCACTGATGTTGGATGAGAAGGCCTGGCTCACAGTCTCCGCTCTAATTCATCCCAAAGGTGTTCTATCAGGTTGAGGTCAGGACTCTGTGCAGGCCAGTCAAGTTCCACCATCCCAAACTCACTCATCCATGTCTTCATGGACCTTGCTTTGTGCACTGGTGCGCAGTCATGTTGGAACAGGAAGGGGCCATCCCCAAACTGTTCCCTCAAAGTTAGGAGCATGAAATTGTCCAAAATGTCTTGGTATGCTGGCACCTTAAGAGTTCTAGTACCATTTCCATTTCCAGTACCTACAGGTAAGCCTTATTATAGGCTTACCTGTAGGTAAAAGTGGTGTAACTAGGTTTACAACCACTTTAAGAGTTCCCTTCACTGGAACTAAGAGACCAAGTCCAACCCCTGAAAAACAACCCCACACCATAATCCCCCCTCCACCAAATGATTTGGACCAGTGCACAAAGCAAGGTCCATAAAGACACGGATGAGTGAGTTTTGGGTGGAGGAACTTGACTGGCCTGCACAAGTCCTGACCGCCACCAGATACTGCGAGCCAGGCCCTTTCGTCCAACATCAGTGCCTGACCTCACAAATGTGCTTCTGGAAGAATGGTCAATCATTCCCATAGACACTCCTAAACCTTGTGGACGGCCTTCCCAGAAGAGTTGAACCTGAAGGGTGGGCCAACTCAATATTCAACTCTACGGACTAAGATTGGGATGTCATTAAAATGCATGTGTGTGTGTAAAGGCAGGTGTCCCAATACTATATATATATATATATATATATATATGCACTTCTTACAATGAAATATACGTATACATTTTAAAAAACTTTGCTTTGCATTATTATTTTGTTGATATCGTAAGCTATTTAAGAAACCTGTTTAATACATCTGGGAATCCATTAAAATAGCAGGTCTAGACAAAATTTCTGAGGGTCTTTGAAGGAAATTAGTTGACTACATAATGGAATCATTGGATGCTCTGATGAACAGTTTTTTGGAATTTTGTATTCAATTTCAAATGGAAATCTAACCGTGTATGGCCAGCCTACCTCAACTAACGCATTGTACATGCATGTTGACGTTGTGGTGTGTTCCCATTCATTGATAATTGCAGCTCAATACACATACAGTATATATGTGCAGGGTGGACCTTTATACTCGTGGCCCTGGTGTCTTTATTTGAGTTTCTCTTAGCACTTCACAGTCTCACAATGCCTCCTCTCAGACACAACATGCAAATACGTTTGTCACCAGGGAAGCTTTCAAACCATCAGCATAAAAACAAAAGGAGCAGTTATGGGCAGTGAAATCCATCACCCCTAACTCCCAGCCATACAACACAAAGCTTATAAACCCAGCAAACCGGTCTGTAGTTGCGGAATGTTTGCATTTGCCATAGAGAGAAGTTGTCACACAACATAAATTATTCTGTTGCAATCACATCATATGGGATTTAGGGCATTACAGCAGGAGACCTTGCAGATTGCAGGGTTGGAAAATGTATTTTCCTATTGGTTTTTGTTCTTCTGTGCAAAGTCCAAAAAAGAGCACCAGACCAATGAGCTGCCAGTCCAAAAACATTGGTGTACATTCAACAAGAAAATAAAAAAAAAAAATGATTGCGCAGGTAAAAATAATTTGGCAAAATCAAAAATGAATAGCTGCTGGCACCGACACAACAGGACAATTTGTGATATAACCAAATAGATAACATAAGTTGCTGCGCTAAGCAATCAGATTGATACAAATTGTAAAAAAATATATAGAAAGTGTCCATATATGACAGTTCATGTTGTTCTCCAAAAAAAAAAAAAAAAAAAAAAAAGGAACGATGATTGTGAACAAAGTTTCCTAGTAAGGCTCGGTTCACACTGGGGCGACTTGGGATCCGACTTGTACGCCCTCAAGTCGCCCCAAGTCGCCCCAGAAATAGTTTGAATGGGAGTTAACGCTAGCGTCTTAATAGACGCTACTGAAGTCGCTCCGACTTCAGAGCGTACTCCCTGTACTACCTTGATCCGACTTGGTAGGCGACCTGTACCATAGAAATCAATGGAAGTCGCCTCCAAGTCGGATCTCTCTGTAAAGTCAAGCGACTTTGCAGGGAAAACCCCTCCCTCCCCCCCTCCCTCCCAGAGAGCTGATTGGCCACAGGCGAAGTCGCCTGTCATGGAGGCGACTTCAAGTCGCCTTGTAATTTGCTAAAGTCGCATTGAAGTCGCGTCGAAGCCGCCGTGCAAAGTCACGCTGAAGTCGTGTTGCCCCAGTGTGAACCGACCCTAAGTGTCAATTTAGATGAACAGGTAGTTTGTAAGAACATTCAGGAGAAACCACAATTGAAAGCAGTGATCGGGACAGTCTTGAAAGGACAAACAGTCAAATAATTAAAATAATAATAATAATAAATAAAATAATATGATAATTTTTAAAAAAAGTTGTTCCATCTATGCATGGAGATGTCTAGATAACTGTTCATCCAATCATATGTTATTATTAAATCGGCACATGCTTTTATCTCATTGAACGTTTTAATTATTTGACTGTTTGTCCTTTTAGACCGGGTTCACACCTATGCGCATTAGATGCAGGCTTCCCCGCATCCAATTCCAAAACGGGGAACAGGGACGCACAGCACTCCTGTGCGATCCGCAGCGGGTTGTCCCGATCAGCGATTTCAATTGTGGTTGCTCCTGAATGTTTTTACTTGTATTCACACCCCTCCTGGTGTGCTCATCCACACAGCTGCTCTTTGTGCTCTTGCAGGACATTCACAAGGTTCTTAATGCAATAGATGTGCCAGTTTCCTGGCGCCAGACTGTTTTTGTCTGTTCAGGTAATTTGTGAGAACCGATCACCAAGGAGCACCTGCACCATAGATCACATGGGATGCCTCCCTACCAGAAATCTAGACTCCAAGTTATATGGCTCATGCACATTGCAGCTCAAAAAAAAGCTGCTTTTACAGGTGTTTGGCCCCTTTCACACTAGGGCGGTAGGGGGCGTCGGCGGTAAAACAGCGCTATTTTTAGCGCTATTTTACCGCGGTATTCGGCCGCTAGCAGTTCGGTTTTAACCCCCCGCTGGCGGCCGAAATAGGGTTAAATCCCCTCGTATAGCGCGGCTATAGCCGCGGTATTACCGCCGTATAGCCGCGCTGTCCCATTGATTTCAATAGGCAGGAGCGGTGAAGGAGCGGTAAATACACCGCTCCTTCACCGCTCCAAAGATGCGGTTTGCAGGAGATTTTTTCTTCTCCTGCCAGCGCACCGCTTCAGTGTGAAAGCCCTCGGGCTTTCACACTGAACAAACAGCGGAGGCTGTTTAGGGGCGGTTTGCAGGCGGTATTTTTAGCGCAATAATGCCTGCAAACCGCCCCAGTGTGAAAGGGGTCTTAGAGTTTTCATTTCTGCCTAGATAGTATTTTTTTTTTTTTTGTAAATTACCTTTTATTGGATTTCCAGTAAATACATACAACAAAAAAAACGCACATCATGGAAACCAAAAAACGGTCACATTGAAGGTTTGACCAGTCTATAACCCAAAAAAAAAAACAGGAAAAAATCAGTTTAACATTTGCCCAGACAAATATGCACATTCGATGAGCCTCCAACAGGGAGCAGATATTCAGTCAGCTGGCTCGAAGATGCCCCTGTCAACCATAGAGGATGATGCATGTAATACAGTTCCCCGACCCCCCCCCATCAGGAGAATCGAGGACCATAGAAGCACCCAAGATATCATAACTTTTCAATAAGTTCAATCCACAACCACCCATCAGCCCAGAAGCACCCTCCACCTGTCAATCTATCCCGAAACAAGGACCAATAACTGAGGTACTTATGAAATTAATCCGAAACCATGTCAGCGGATGCCATCCAGCCCCCCATACCTTGCCGAACTTGGCCGGGACCCCCCCTACTTAGATAGGTTGATTTTAAAAAGGGACTGCTTTGTTAACTTTGTTGACTTCCAAGAAGCCAAAGTTGGGGCAGAATATCTCTTCCATGACAAGATAATCAGTTTTTTGGCATAGAACAGGAGGGTGAGAAGGGTTTGTATAGCCCTAGTGGTAGCCAGGGGCTCAACCACGTTCAGCAAACACACTTCAACCGAGAGGGGGATCAACATGGAGGTGACCGACCAGATACACAGCACTATGTCTTGCCAGTAGGGTTTAATATGTGTACAATCCCAAAAAACGTGCATGAAGATTGCAGGTGGTCCAGAACATCTCTAGCATAAAGAGTGTTGGCCCCTAAACATCCCTTGCTAACCTGGCTGGGGTAAGATAGATTCTATGTAAAAATTTGTACTGGATCAGACGATCTCTATTAGAGAATAGGCATTGAAATGGAGCCCCCCAAATGTCGTCCCAATCATCCTAGTCTAGACCAGGGGCTGCTGCCTCCCAGGCTAACTTACAGGTTTCCATCAGGGGGACCATTTCTGAAAAGAGGTCTTTGTATAAACTGGAGACTGGTTTAGATAAGGAGTGACTGGGTGTCAGTAGTTCTAGGTCACTGGTCTCAAGGACAAGAGGGTCCCCACCGAATTGAGACTGCTTTGTTAACTAAGGACTTCCAAAAAGCCAAAGTTGGGGCAGAAGATCTCTTCCATGACAGGATAATCAGTTTCTTGGCGTAGAACAGGAGGGTAAGAAGGGCTTGTATAGCCCTAGTGGTAGCCAAGGGCTCAACCACGTTCAGCAAACACGCTTCAGCCGAGAGGGGGATCAAGAATGGAGGTGAACGACCAGATACATAGCGCTATGTCTTGCCAGTAGGGTTTAATATGCGTACATTCCCAAAAAAACGTGCATGAAGTTTGCAAGAGGTGCAGAACATCTCCGGCATAAGGAGTGTTTGCCCCTAAACATCCCTTGCTAACCTGGCTGGGGTAGGATAGATTCTATGTAAAAATTTGTACTGGATCAGACAATCTCTAGTAGAGAATAGGCACTGAAATGGAGCCCCCCAAATGTCGTCCCAATCATCCTGGTCTAGACCAGGGGCTGCTGCCTCCCAGGCTAACTTACAGGTTTCCATCAGGAGGACCGTTTCCGAAAAGAGGTCTTTGTATAAACTGGACACTGGTTTAGATAAGGAGTCACTGCGTGTCAGTAGTTCTAGGTCACTGGGCTCAAGGACAAGAGAGTCCCCACCGAATTGAGAGCAAAAAAGCATGCCTCAGTTGAATATATCTAAAGAAGTGTGAGTCTGGTAGGCCGTAGCGCTCTTTGAGGTCATCGAGGGTTAGCAGAATGCCATTTAAAACTACATGTTGTAAGGTCTTAACACCATATTTCGTCCAAACTACCGGGTCTGGGTAATCAAAAACATTTGTTACATTTGGGTTTCTCCACAGAGGTAGATTGGGGGAAAACCGGGTAGGAAGAGCCCGGGATCGCCTATCCGTTCACTGCGGGGAACTAAGGTACTGTTTCTGGGAGATATGACTTAATCATACGTCTCCACGGCCCTTTTATAAGTGGATAAACTCTTTGAACAGTCCGCTAGTGTTTTTTTCCATTTTGAGACTAAAGTTTCTCCAGAAGTTTTACTAGTTTACTAGGTCTGTTCACCCGGGTGTTGGGAATAGACTGTTTATTTTTATTTTTATGTTTTTCTGGAATTTTTTTTACTTTTTGTGTCTTGCCCAAACAATTCAAGTTTTTGGGCTTTCCGTTTGCCTTGTACAATATGTACTGCTATTATGCTGCTGTCTGATGAGCTGTAGTTCCCTGCATTCAGGTTCCTCCCCCTTTTGCCTCCCGTCTAATTGTCCTTATCCTGAGAATATGACACACACAGGGGCGGACTGACCATTCGGTCATTCGGACGGCGACCGAGGGCCCGCGGCCAGTAGGGGGCCCGTGAGACATGCTCGTCGGGTCTAGGGGTATGCTGCTAGACGTGCTGCGGTGGAGCCGTTCTGCCGACTGCCGCTGTGCGGGGGGGCAAGACACAGCATCTCCCCCTGCACCTGTGGCTTTCAGTTTTATTGCAGTGAGGAGAGTGGGAGGCGGCGATCAGCAGCTCTATGGTGCTCGCAGCATCTCCCTGGGACTTGTATTTCTCCTCCAAAGTGTATAGAGTGGAAAGGGGAGGGGCCTCTGACCCGGGCAGCTACAAGTTTCACTCTCTGCTTGTACACTGTTACCGACTGCTTCCCAGGTCAGAGGCCCTTCCCCTATCCACTGTACAGAATCAGATGGAGGACTACAAGCCCCAGTAAGATCCACAGGCACCACAGAACTGACGATCGCCACCTCCCACCTCCCCCTGTGCTGGGGGTTGGACACAGCCAGGTACAGGGGAACCTCTGGGGGGGGGGGGGTTACATCTGGGAACCCTGATGTATGGGGGGGCTCTCTGGGGACCCTGTATGGGGGGGGGCTCTCTGGGTACCCTGATGTATGGGGGGGGGGCTCTCTGGGTACCATGATGTATGGGGGGGCTCTCTGGGGACCCTGATGTATGGGGGGAGGCTCTGGGGACCCTGATGTATGGGGGGGGGGTCTCTCTGGGTACCCTGATGTATGGGGGGGGCTCTCTGGGTACCCTGATGTATGGGGGGGGCTCTCTGGGGACCCTGATGTATGGGGGGGGTCTCTCTGGGTACCCTGATGTATGTGGGGGGCTCTCTGGGTACCCTGATGTATGGGGGGGGCTCTCTGGGTACCCTGATGTATGGGGGGCTCTCTGGGGACCCTGATGTATGGGGGGGAGGCTCTCTGGGGACCCTGATGTATGGGGGGCTCTCTGGGGACCCTGATGTATGGGGGGGGCTCTCTGGGTACCCTGATGTATGGGGGGCTCTCTGGGGACCCTGATGTATGGGGGGAGGCTCTCTGGGGACCCTGATGTATGGGGGGGGGCTCTCTGGGGACCCTGATGTATGGGGGGGGCTCTCTGGGGACCCTGATGTATGGGGGGGGGCTCTCTGGGGACCCTGATGTATGGGGGGGGCTCTCTGGGGACCCTGATGTATGGGGGGGGCTCTCTGGGGACCCTGATGTATGGGGGGGGGCTCTCTGGGGACCCTGATGTATGGGGGGGGCTCTCTGGGGACCCTGATGTATGGGGGGCTCTCTGGGGACCCTGATGTATGGGGGGAGGCTCTCTGGGGACCCTGATGTATGGGGGGCTCTCTGGGGACCCTGATGTATGGGGAGGCTCTCTGGGGACCCTGATGTATGGGGAGGCTCTCTGGGGACCCTGATGTATGGGGGGGAGGCTCTCTGGGGACCCTGATGTATGGGGGGGGAGGCTCTCTGGGGAATCCTGATGTAAGGGGGGGGGCTCTCTGGGGAACCCTGATGTAAGGAGGGGGCTCTCTGGGGATCCTGATGTAAGGGGGGGGGGGTTCTGTGGGGACCCTGATGTAAGGGGGGGCTCTCTGGGGAACCCTGATGTAAAAAGGTGGCTCTCTGGGGAACCCTGATGTAAGAAGGGGGCTCTCTGGGGAACCCTGATGTAAGGGGGGCTCTCTGGGGAACCCTGATGTAAGGGGGGCTCTCTGGGGAACCCTGATGTAAGGGGGGCTCTCTGGGGACCCTGATGTAAGGAGGGGGCTCTCTGGGGACCCTGATGTATAGGGGGGCTCTCTGGGGATCCTGATGTAAGTGGGGGAGGCTCTCTGGGGTCCCTGATGTAGGGGAGGCTCTCTGGGGCCCCTGATGTAAGTGGGGGGCTCTCTGGGGACCCTGATGTAAGGAGGGGGCTCTCTGGATACCCTGATGTAAGGAGGGGGCTTTCTGGGAACCCTGATGTATGGGGGGAGGCTCTCTAGCTACCCTGATGTAAGGAGGGGGCTCTCTGGGGAACCCTGATGTAAGGGGGGCTCTCTGGGGAACCCTGATGTAAGGAGGGGGCTCTCTGGGGAACCCTGATGTAAGAAGGGGGCTCTCTGGGGAACCCTGATGTAAGGAGGGGGCTCTCTGGGGAACCCTGATGTAAGGGGGGCTCTCTGGGGAACCCTGATGTAAGGGGGGCTCTCTGGGGAACCCTGATGTAAGGAGGGGGCTCTCTGGGGACCCTGATGTATAGGGGGGTTCTCTGGGGACCCTGATGTAAGGGGGGGCTCTCTGGGGACCCTGATGTAAGGGGGGGGCTCTCTGGGGAACCGTGATGTAAGGGGGGGCTCTCTGGGGAACCGTGATGTAAGGGGGGGCTCTCTGGGGAACCGTGATGTAAGGAGGGGGCTCTCTGGGGACCCTGATATAAGGAGGGGGCTCTCTGGGGATCCTGATGTAAGGGGGGGTTCTGTGGGGACCCTGATGTAAGGAGGGGGCTCTCTGGGTACCCTGATGTAAGGAGGGGGCTCTCTGGGTACCCTGATGTAAGGAGGGGGCTCTCTGGGTACCCTGATGTAAGGAGGGGGCTCTCTGGGGACCCTGATGTAAGGAGGGGGCTCTCTGGGGACCCTGATGTAAGGAGGAGGCTCTCTGGGGACCCTGATGTAAGGAGGAGGCTCTCTGGGGACCCTGATGTAAGGAGGAGGTTCTCTGGGGACCCTGATGTAAGGAGGAGGTTCTCTGGGGACCCTGATGTAAGGAGGAGGTTCTCTGGGGACCCTGATGTAAGGAGGAGGTTCTCTGGGGACCCTGATGTAAGGAGGAGGTTCTCTGGGGACCCTGATGTAAGGAGGAGGTTCTCTGGGGACCCTGATGTAAGGAGGAGGTTCTCTGGGGACCCTGATGTAAGGAGGGGGCTCTCTGGGGATCCTGATGTAAGGGGGGCTCTCTGGGGAACCCTGATGTAAGGGGGGCTCTCTGGGGAACCCTGATGTAAGGGGGGCTCTCTGGGGACCCTGATGTAAGGGGGGGGGTTCTGTGGGGACCCTGATGTAAGGGGGGGCTCTCTAGCTACCCTGATGTAAGGAGTGGGCTCTCTGGGGAACCCTGATGTAAGAAGGGGGCTCTCTGGGGAACCCTGATGTAAGGGGGGGTTCTGTGGGGACCCTGATGTAAGGAGGGGGCTCTCTGGGTACCCTGATGTAAGGAGGGGGCTCTCTGGGTACCCTGATGTAAGGAGGGGGCTCTCTGGGTACCCTGATGTAAGGAGGGGGCTCTCTGGGGACCCTGATGTAAGGAGGGGGCTCTCTGGGGACCCTGATGTAAGGAGGAGGCTCTCTGGGGACCCTGATGTAAGGAGGAGGCTCTCTGGGGACCCTGATGTAAGGAGGAGGTTCTCTGGGGACCCTGATGTAAGGAGGAGGTTCTCTGGGGACCCTGATGTAAGGAGGAGGTTCTCTGGGGACCCTGATGTAAGGAGGAGGTTCTCTGGGGACCCTGATGTAAGGAGGAGGTTCTCTGGGGACCCTGATGTAAGGAGGAGGTTCTCTGGGGACCCTGATGTAAGGAGGAGGTTCTCTGGGGACCCTGATGTAAGGAGGAGGTTCTCTGGGGACCCTGATGTAAGGAGGGGGCTCTCTGGGGATCCTGATGTAAGGGGGGGGGGGGTTCTGTGGGGACCCTGATGTAAGGGGGGGCTCTCTAGCTACCCTGATGTAAGGAGTGGGCTCTCTGGGGAACCCTGATGTAAGAAGGGGGCTCTCTGGGGAACCCTGATGTAAGGGGGGGGCTCTCTGGGGAACCCTGATGTAAGAAGGGGGCTCTCTGGGGAACCCTGATGTAAGGGGGGCTCTCTGGGGAACCCTGATGTAAGGGGGGCTCTCTGGGGAACCCTGATGTAAGGGGGGCTCTCTGGGGAACCCTGATGTAAGGGGGGCTCTCTGGGGAACCCTGATGTAAGGAGGGGGCTCTCTGGGGACCCTGATGTATAGGGGGGTTCTCTGGGGACCCTGATGTAAGGGGGGGCTCTCTGGGGACCCTGATGTAGGGGGGGGCTCTCTGGGAAACCCTGATGTAAGGGGGGGGCTCTCTGGGGAACCCTGATGTAAGGAGGGGGCTCTCTGGGGACCCTGATGTAAGGAGGGGGCTCTCTGGGGACCCTGATGTAAGGAGGGGGCTCTCTGGGGACCCTGATGTAAGGAGGGGGCTCTCTGGGGACCCTGATGTAAGGAGGGGGCTCTCTGGGTACCCTGATGTAAGGAGGGGGCTCTCTGGGGACCCTGATGTAAGGAGGGGGCTCTCTGGGGACCCTGATGTAAGGAGGAGGTTCTCTGGGGACCCTGATGTAAGGAGGAGGTTCTCTGGGGACCCTGATGTAAGGAGGAGGTTCTCTGGGGACCCTGATGTAAGGGGGTGCTCTCTGGGGACCCTGATGTAAGGGGAGGCTCTCTGGGAACCCTGCTGTTAGTGGGGGAGGCTCTCTGGGGTCCCTGATGTAGGGGAGGCTCTCTGGGGCCCCTGATGTAAGTAGGGGATGCTCTCTGGGGCCCCTGATGTAAGTGGGGGAGGCTCTCTGGGGACCCTGATGTAAAGGGAGGCTCTCTGGGGACCCTGATGTAAGTGGGGGAGGCTCTCTGGGGACTTGTTTACATAGGCAGACCACAGTTCTGCCTCTGTTGGAAACGATCGTCTGGGCCTGGCGGACATCGGGTCCTCCGGACCCGCTGGTTAGCTCTCGGTGTGTCCAATCACAGCGGCAGCAGGTCAAACAGCATGCAGTAAATGTACGTGGTTAAAGTGAGTTTATTTTTCTTTATTTTCTTAAATCTTTAACATTTATTTTGAACATGAAGTAGAGAAATTCTGTGACCAATGCATGTAATGTAGCAGTGCAATATATACGTGGGGCTTTGTGAGGGTGTGGCTTGTGTGTGGGTGGGGACAAAGGGGGCCCCATGAGCCCCTATTGCCCGGGGGCCCCATGAGTTGTCAGTCCGCCCCTGGACACACAGACTAATACTATATGAGTAATCCTAAAATACTCTCATAGAATGTCCGTGGGCTAAATTCAAAGTTCAAAAGATCACTGGCCCTTCAGTATCTCAAATCCCAGAATCCTCATGTAGTCCTCTTGCAAGAGACCCATTTGACTTATAGTAAAATACTCTCCCTAATCAGAAACTGGATACAGAGAACAATACACTCTACACACTCCTCATATGCTAGGGGTGTTGCTATTTTAATCCACAAAAAATTGTCGTGCTCTATTGAACATGTAGTCATAGATGTGATTGCGGTGCTAGACATTGAATCTCAGTTATTGGCCATAGTGAACATTTATGTCTCACCCCCTTTTCAAAAGTGAGGTACTGTGCACTGTTCTGGAGAAAGTCGTCACCTTTGGCCCATTAAAGTTATTTGTAGCTGGTGATTTCGACAACATACTAGACTATACTCTGGATACCTCCAATCCGACTTGGATGCAAAACCTTGACCTTAGACATTGGGCGGACTCAGTGGCACTGGAGGAGCTATGGCGTTGGAAACACCCTGGGGAGAAGCGCTACTCCTATCTTCCCCACGTCAGTGCCTCCTCCTCCCATACTGACCTAGCCTTTGGCAACTCAACTCTGCTACCCCTGGTCAAAGAGGTTTGCTACCTAGCAGGGGGAATTTCTGATCACACACCCTTACAGGTCACGATTGGTTTCATACAGAGCAAATGCACAGGGGTTTGGTGGTTGCACTCGGGTTGGGTGGCGGAGCCCTCGGTTGAGGCCCTGGTCTCGCCACACTTGAAGGAGTTCTGTGTAATTAATAGGTGTTCGGGTTTAAAGGGATGAGGTGGCAACCCTATCTTGCAGGTGGGGAACACTTTCTGAAAGTGCACCAAACCCACAGGATTTAATATAAGTGTAGCAATGTGAACTACAATTGCAAAGCATAGCGATTCCCATCATTTCTACGTACTGTATTGTCTCTCTAGTGCCCAGCATCACTAACTGACCTCATATCTGTGAGTCGACCCAAAGGGATTGTGGGATTGGTAGTTCCTCAGAATGGCAATTACTCTATATGACTATACACCCGGACTTCATATCCCAGAGATCTTTGCTACCATCAGAGAGAATGCTGGAAAGAGCATAAAAGAGACCAGAGACATTCGCTGCGCTCTCTTCCTCCTGGCCTTGGCGTGTGACGGACCTCTTCGTTCCGAGAGGGTGAGGTCGTGGCCTACCACGCGGTGTATGACATTCCAGCCCGGCTGAGAAGGGCCCATCCCTGCTTGCTGATCATCAGGCATCTATCCAGCATCACCCTGATAGTCCAACAACCCACGCTTTGTGCTGTTCATCGGATTATTGTCGCGAGTGGAACTGCTGTAAGGACGCCTCTTCAGAAGTCGCTGTTCGGAAGGCATTGAATTGGCCTGGTCGTTGGTGAGAGGGCAATTGCCCACCTTTACAAACCGTTCTTTGCTGCTTTACTGGGACACTGTGTACAGACAGCTGGGGAAACACTTTACTGCATCTCTATTTGAACATTGTACATATACACCTGTCACATCAACCTTTTTTCCAAGAAGTATCATCACCTTGTTGCTGCACCTTCTTGGATATAGTTAATGAGCTCTAACTGCTAGTGAAGACCATCTGGCCTGCAATGGGGACATTACTGTCACTACTACTTAAAGGGCCCTCATACTGTTCTTGTTCAATTGATCTCTCATTAGGATTACAGTCAAATAGGCCAGCCTGGGTTTCCCCTTTAGAAGTCTTGCCAGAAATAATGTCTTTTAGTCCTGCTTATCCTTTCAGGTCATGTCCAAGGGGTACTCTATTGTACATACGTGTATATAAGACACTTTTGTCTCCAGACTGTTTAACTTGTATTATTGTGGAGGAATTCTTCTACTAAACTAGGACTGTTATCCAAAGTTCAGTTGATCTATTACCTCCTTGTGCAACAAAATCTTCCTTGAGTAATTCAGTAAACGTTATTAGAATATAAACTCATTGAGTGGATTAACTTATTACTTTAGGTGGTGCAAAGATGTCTGAACCCAGAGTGTCAGGTGGGTTATGCCGCGTACGCACGACCGGTTTTGCCATCTGAATAAACTCCGAAGCTTTCTCTGACGGATAAAAACTAGAGGGGGGTGGTGATTGCGCTGTGATGGGGAAGGGGATGGGAAAAGGGGGGAACTACACTAGAGTGTATCTGGCAAATATGCCAAGTGACCTGAAAGTGAAATATATAAAACAAACACAGCACACTGGTGAAAGTGTATAATGAATAACTAAAAAGGTGACTAGTGCATATAGTAAACGAATAGATAAAAAGCACTAAATGGTGTAGGTATAAAGGCAAAGTGGTAATGAATCACATAAGAATGAGCAATGCACATGATAAGAAGGGCAATCACACTGATGACATATAATGCATATCTCACTAGGTGCACAAAAGAGCTAGTGAGTAAAGAATAGCGAATGGTCATAAAACATAAATCAGAAACGCTTGACCAATAAAATACATCAATAAATAATGATAAATAGGATTCCAAAAAAAATCTAGAAACCGTGGATCTCAAAATGTATATATAAAAATATAATGATGGTGTTGAATATAAACGACAGTCCCACCACCAGGTGTAATAATGCTGGGTCACAGTTCAAGTAAACATCCAAACAAATTGACAGGTGAAGGAAGGGGGGTGGTCTTTGATGGGGGCACCTCAGTGAACACAGGCCCCTTACCTTACAGCTGTAAGGTATACAGCATAAAAGACACTCAGTGGAATATGGAATCCAGAATGGTTGCGGCTGCCAGTATGGCTTGTAAATGCAGTGATATCACATGCGGAAAAAACATATAGACAGCATATAGTGTGATACCATATGACACTGGGGGGATGGACGAGCTGAAGGAGGAGGGGGGGTTGCACTCACTTTGTGGCAGATGAGCGCAAGCCTCAATCCACGAGTGCCGAACTCGTATAATCCACACTGCTGGCCGCAGACCCCTCTAGCGTCTCATATCTCCTGTGGCTCTCCACCCGCCATCCGTCATAAAGATAATGTAGTAGCAAGACAAGAAGACCGCATATAGCGTAATCCCGTACAGTAAACACAATTTATTTATGTTAAAAACAGTGGTACACTTACAAAAAAACAGACAGCTGGGGGGTAAAACTCCGCGAGCGCCGTGCTCGTAACATCAGCTGTTGTGTGGCAGCGTCCCGTGCTCCTAACGCGTGTCGTCACGTCACGTGACTTCTTCAGAGGAACTTATCCGCCGAGGGAACTTTCTCGGCAAGACACCGGTAAATCCAAGCAGTCCCCGAGGGGGCAGTGCTACAGAAGTTTACGGCTCAGTGCAACTAACCTGCAAGAAAGCCACAGGTGCACTGCGTTGCACCTTTGGATCAGTGTGAAAGCAGCCTAAAAACCCTTTAAAAAAAAAAAAAAGTTCTAATATGCCAGCTGCAAAACCTGTGACCTTTTTGTCTTTCAGCTTCTGCTGGCATTGCCAGGCTGTTAGAAAGGTATCTGTCCCAGGCAGAGTGATACCCAATACACTTTGCCTGGGACAGGAGCCGGCACTACAGAGGAAGCATCAGCTTATGCGGCTCCTGCTCCCTCCGCTGCTGCTTGCTTCTTCTGGGGCCGGCTCCATCCACTGTGATGCTCTGGAATGGCGGGTCGGCAATCCGTGATCTGGACTTCCCGACTTGCCATCCCAGAGCATGGGCAAACAAGATATTTGGGGGGCACACCCTAAAAGATGCATTAAAGATGGTGCAGCCATAAGACCATACAACAGAACAAAATATTCCAGCGCACACATGCAAAATTACATTTACGTCCTGCAATGTCATTGTCAGAGCATGGGTTCGCAAGCCACATCAGAGGGCTCCATGGGCCACATTTATGGCCACCAGTTGAGCATCCCTGCTCTACATAATAGACTCACTCGCTTCACCTCTCAGCCTCCTTAATCACCACTTACTGCACCTAGACTATCTTCCCTTTCTCTACTCTTTCTATCCTATAAGGGTCGCGTATCTTTCCATTTCTTGGAACCAGACAGGGTTGCCTGCTGAACCTATGTACTATGCCATGTTTGGATGGGGATATACTGTAAATATCTGCTGTTACCATTTATTTTTATTTATTTTTTCATTTTATTAATTTATCAATAAACTAAATAAAATATGCACACACAAAAAAAAAATAATTTTAAACAGAATTTTAATCTTAGTTTGGATGGAAAAAAAAATAGCAAAAAGGTCTGTAATTAAATATTTGTAATGACTACAAAAAAATAAAAACACAAAATGTATGGTCATAGTAAATAGTTACAAAGAAAGTGTAACAGTAACTATTTTATTTCTTCTTTCCTGTTTGTCATCACATACTGTATATAAAATCCTCCTCCATGCTCCCAGTGATCTTCCCTCCATATCTGCCCTTTTCCCTCCTTCCTTTCCCTCTCTATCTCCCTCCATGTAATGATCTGTGTCCCCTCTCTGGGGGGTCACTCTCTGTACCTGGTAACAGTTGTGTTGTGCTGAGTGCAGCCCCTCCCAGGCAGGATTGTGTTCTCTCCACAACACACAATGGTGTCACCTGCCCCAGGCTCCCTCCACCTCCCTCCACCTCCCTCCTGTTACTAAGGACGCCGCTGTCACTAACTCCTATATATATGGAGGAGAGAAGAGAGAGGGGACAGTGACCACTCCACACCGAACACCTAACCCTTTGGAACCAGGAGAGACCAACTTTATTCACCATCATGGTGAGCGACCGACCGCACTCTGCCAATCTATACGTCCTCTATGTGTGACCGCACTCTGTCATCCTATACATCCCTCTATGTGTGACCGCACTCTGTCATCCTATACATCCCCCTATGTGTGACCGCACTCTGCTATCCTATACATCCCTCTATGTGTGACCGCACTCTGTCATCCTATACATCCCCCTATGTGTGACCGCACTCTGCCATCCTATACATCCCCCTATGTGTGACCGCACTCTGCCATCCTATACATCCCTCTATGTGTGACTGCACTCTGCCATCCTATACATTCCTCTATGTGTGACCGCACTCTGCATCCTATACATCCCTCTATGTGTGACCGCACTCTGCCATCCTATACATCCCCCTATGTGTGACTGCACTCTGCATCCTATACATCCCTCTATGTGTGACCGCACTCTGCCATCCTATACATTCCCCTATGTGTGACTGCACTCTGTCATCCTATACATCCCCCTATGTGTGACTGCACTCTGCCAATCTATACGTCCTCTATGTGTGACTGCACTCTGCTATCCTATACATCCCTCTATGTGTGACCGCGCTCTGCCATCCTATACATTCCCCTATGTGTGACTGCACTCTGTCATCCTATACATCCCCCTATGTGTGACTGCACTCTGCCAATCTATACGTCCTCTATGTGTGACCGCACTCTGCTATCCTATACATCCCTCTATGTGTGACCGCACTCTGTCATCCTATACATCCCCCTATGTGTGACCGCACTCTGCCATCCTATACATTCCTCTATGTGTGACCGCACTCTGTCATCCTATACATCCCCCTATGTGTGACCGCACTCTGCCATCCTATACATCCCCCTATGTGTGACCGCACTCTGCATCCTATACATCCCTCTATGTGTGACTGCACTCTGCCATCCTATACATCCCCCTATGTGTGACTGCACTCTGCCATCCTATACATCCTTCTATGTGTGACTGCACTCTGTCATCCTATACATCCCTCTATGTGTGGCCGCACTCTGTCATCCTATACATCCCCCTATGTGTGACCGCACTCTGCATCCTATACATCCCTCTATGTGTGACCGCACTCTGTCATCCTATACATCCCCCTATGTGTGACTGCACTCTGCCATCCTATACATCCTTCTATGTGTGACTGTACTCTGCAATCTTATCCTATACATCCCTCTATGTGTGACCGCACTCTGGATCCTTTACATCCCATATGTGTGACCGCACTCTGTTATCCTATACATCCCTCTATGTGTGACCGCACTCTGCCATCCTATACATCCCCCTATGTGTGACCGCACTCTGTCAATCTATACATGTAACTGCACTCTGCTGGTCTATGCTATGGGCAACACAGTGGCTGAGTGGTTAGCTCTTCCACCTAGCAGCACTAGGGGTCATCGATTTGAATCCCAACCACGGCACTACCTGCATGGAGTTTGCATGTTCTCCCTGTGCCTGTGTGGGTTTAACTGGTTTCCTCCTACTTTCCAAAGACAGGCTGGTGGGTTAATTGGCTCTAGTATGTGTGTGTGTATGAATGAGAGCTAGGGACCTTAGATTGTAAGCTCTTGAGGGCTGGGACTGATGTAAATGTACAATATATATGTAAAGCGTTGTGTAAATTGATGGTGCTATATACTGTAAGTACCTGTAATAATTATATACATTGATGTATATGATTGCCCTATACATCCTCGCCCTGTGTGTGCCTGCACTGCTCTGTCCTAATCCTAACTGCATGTACCATTTACCTCACACAGAGGGAATGCATCTCAGTCCACGTTGGGCAAGCCGGTGTACAGATTGGCAATGCCTGCTGGGAGCTGTACTGCCTGGAACATGGCATCCAGCCGGACGGACAGATGCCCAGTGACAAAACCATCGGAGGAGGAGACGATTCCTTCAACACCTTCTTCAGTGAGACCGGGGCTGGAAAACACGTCCCCCGCGCTGTCTTTGTGGACCTGGAGCCCACTGTGATTGGTGAGTAGGCCATCTGTTATGTTGTGTGATTAAAAGGTGTGTGAGATGTCCACCAAGTGTTGTCACCTGTAGCAACTTTCTGACCCATTGCCGTCACATTTCTATAGATGAGGTGAGGACAGGAACCTACCGTCAACTTTTCCACCCTGAGCAACTCATCACCGGCAAGGAAGACGCCGCCAACAACTATGCCCGAGGTCACTACACCATCGGCAAAGAGATCATCGACCTGGTGCTGGACAGGGTTCGCAAACTGGTGAGTGGTTTCTGACCTAGACCTATGTTGATTATAATAATAAGATTTACAATGTCATTGTCCTGAGCCCACTAGTCAAAGGTTGTCACCAACAGTCATAGTTGTCAATGGACCTTGATAACCATTGAATATCTGGCCAAACAAATAAATCATCTTTAATCCTAAGAATTTAGACCCCTTTCACACTGAAGCGTTTTTCAGGTGCTTTTGCGCTAAAAATAGCGCTTGAAAAGCGCCTGAAAACTTCTTCCAGAAATGCATTTGTGAGGTCAGGCACTGATGTTGAACGAGAAGGCCTGGCTCGCAATCTCTGCTCTAATTCATCCCAAAGGTGTTCCATCGGGTTGAGGTCAGGATTCTTTGCAGGCCAGTCAAGTTCCTGCACCCCAAACTCGCTCATCAATGTCTTTTTTGAAGTTTTTCATAAATAGATCCTTATGTCTTAAGGGGCTAGGTTAAAGCATAGCTAAAGGCAAAACTTTTTTTTTTTAATTTTGGATGAAGTGGAGAGCGATTAGAACCCCTGTCAGTTTTTATTGCTGTCTGTGCCCCCATTAAGGAGATTCACCATCTCTGTTTGTCCTGTTTACCATTATCGTTGAAAGTGAAAGTAAAAGAAAATCCCACATTTTAGGTTGTCCCCAGAAAAGCAATAGATGGGGAAATTTTCCAATGGGGACACTAGTTCTGGTGACCTGGGGGTCCCCAAGGAATTCCTCTCACTTCCTGTTTGGCTATGGGACAGGAATTGAAGGGAAATCTCCCCAATGGAACACAGATGGCGAAAAACAAATCTGACAGGGGTTATAACCTTCCCTTACTCTATCCAAAATGAAAAAAAAAAAGTTTTGCTTATAGTTCTACTTTAAGTTTTAGCAGTTAGGTTAGGGAGTGGTTAAGTGTGAGGGTTGGCTTAAGGGTTAGATCAAGATTGGAAATTAGAGGGTATAAGGCAGTCACTCTATTATTAGACTTGTTTTTGGTGCTCAAACATTTTACTGGGAACTACCTGGTCCCGGGTTCTAGACAATGAAATTCAATGTTCCAATATTCCATCCATAGTGTAAGGATAGTTGAACAAAAAATTCAGGAACCGTAATTGATCACATGATACCTCTAACTCTAAAAATTATTATTTTTTTGCATTTTGGTATATTTTCACAAGGTTTGTACTATTCTCTTGTAACATGATATGTTCTTCTTGTGTGATAGATGTAAAACTTTGCTATATGAATGTAGACCCACCAATATAATTATTGCCTGGCTTTACTTGTATGTTGAAGTGGCCTTGCAACCATTCCCTATTAATAATGGCAGACAGTGGCAGAAACTATGCATTCCCTAGCTACAGTATATATAGCACGTTAGTCAAGAGTATAAATATGACATTATCCTTAGAAATGTCTGTGTCTTTTCTCAGGCTGACCAGTGCACCGGTCTCCAGGGATTCCTCATCTTCCACAGTTTTGGTGGTGGTACTGGCTCTGGTTTCACCTCCCTCTTGATGGAACGTCTGTCTGTTGACTATGGAAAGAAGTCCAAGCTGGAATTCTCCATCTACCCAGCTCCTCAGATCTCAACAGCTGTGGTTGAGCCCTACAACGCCATCCTCACAACCCACACTACCCTGGAGCACTCAGACTGTGCTTTCATGGTGGACAATGAAGCCATTTATGACATTTGCCGCAGAAACCTGGACATTGAACGCCCAACCTACACCAACTTGAACCGTCTGATTGGCCAGATTGTGTCTTCCATCACTGCTTCCCTTAGGTTTGATGGAGCTCTGAATGTGGACTTGACAGAATTCCAGACCAATCTGGTGCCCTACCCCCGTATTCACTTCCCTCTGGCCACCTATGCTCCTGTAATCTCTGCAGAGAAAGCTTACCATGAGCAGCTCTCTGTGTCAGAGATCACTAATGCTTGCTTTGAGCCAGCCAACCAGATGGTGAAATGTGACCCCAGACACGGTAAATACATGGCATGCTGCCTGCTGTACCGTGGCGATGTGGTGCCCAAAGATGTCAATGCTGCTATTGCCACCATCAAGACCAAACGCACCATCCAGTTTGTGGACTGGTGCCCAACAGGTTTCAAGGTTGGCATCAACTACCAGCCACCAACTGTTGTTCCTGGTGGAGATCTGGCTAAGGTGCAGCGAGCTGTGTGCATGTTGAGCAACACCACAGCCATTGCTGAGGCCTGGGCTCGCCTGGACCACAAGTTTGATCTGATGTATGCCAAGCGTGCCTTTGTACACTGGTACGTGGGTGAGGGTATGGAGGAAGGAGAGTTCTCTGAGGCTCGGGAGGACATGGCCGCTCTGGAGAAGGATTATGAAGAAGTTGCCACTGACAGCGTTGAAGGAGAGGGTGAAGGAGAGGAGGGAGAAGAGTATTAAATTTTCTGTACAAAGATAGTTAAAGGGGTTGTAAACCCTTCTGTTTTTTCACCTTAATGCATCCTCCCCCCCCCCCCCCGAGCCCCCGTTTTACTTACCTGAGCCCCGAATCTCCATGGGCGCGATCCCGGGTTGCTTTCCCCCAGCTCTTGTGGGCTCTTCATTGGATGATTGATAGCAGCGCAGCCATTGGCTCCCAAGGCTGTCAATCAAATCAATGACGCGGTACGCTGGGGGAGGGCGGAGTGATACACTCAGCGGCTAAGGCCGCCGACTGTATCACACGGGAGCATGCCCGCACGCTAACCCCCATGGGAGAGCGCTTCCCAGAGGGGGGTTAGCTCTTGCGTGGAGGAGCCGTGATAGCCGCCGAGGGACCCCAGAAGACCGGGATCAGGGGCCACTCTGTGCGAAACGAACTGCACAGTGGAGGTAAGTATGATATGTTTGTTATTTTTTTTTAAAAAGAAAAATTAAACCTTTACAACCCCTTTAAATAAAGTCTATTTTTCTCAATAATATTGCTTTATGTATTTTTTATTGTGTTATGGCGATTTTACATCTTATTATAATTTTGAAAAATGGAGTACAAGTTTCAAAACTGTGTTTATGATACTCATGTAAACACAACATATCTCAACAGAAAGAATACAGTTTGCATGGTTCATAGCTACTCTGTGTATGATACAGTATTTAATACATTGTATGGTGCACCATTACCAAGCTTCATTATCAAAAATATGCAGCAAATAAATTAAATCATCTTTGGATGTCTACTTTTTAAAAATGGGTCATTTTAGAAGTTTTCATACTTTTTTTTAAATATGTTTTATCTTTTTTCTTTTATGGTACAGAATAAAAAAAAACTAGTGGTTACTAAATACAACCAAGGGAAAGCTCAATATGTCTCAAAATAATGATACAAAATACATTTGGGTACAGTGTTGCATAAACGAGTAATTGTCAAACTAGCCCTGTTACTCCCAGTCCTGAAAACGTAAAAAAAGCCTGGTAATTAAAGTGGAAGTTCAGCCATAACCTAACTTTAAATCTACTGGCAGCCACATTCTAAAACGAATCTATCTAAATCTGTAACTATACAAACCTTTTCTGAAGCTGATCCGGTCTCCAGCGGCAGATGCTGTGTGCAGGAGACAACTGACAACGGTTCAGAAATGCCTTGGAAGTGACGTCACCCATAGACTTATAGGGCGTACACACGGTCGGACATTGATCAGACATTCCGACAACAAAATCCATGGATTTTTTCCGACGGATGTTGGCTCAAACTTGTCTTGCATACACACGGTCACACAAAGTTGTCGGAAAATCCGATCGTTCTGAACACGGTGACGTAAAATACGTCGGGACTATAATTGGGGCAGTGGCCAATAGCTTTCATCTCTTTATTTATTCTGAGCATGCGTGGCACTTTGTCCGTCAGATTTGTGTACACACGATCGGAATTTCCGACAACGGATTTTGTTGTCGGAAAATTTTATCTCCTGCTCTCCAACTTTGTGTGTCGGAAAATCCGATGGAAAATGTCCGATGGAGCCCACACACGGTTGGAATTTCCGACAACACGCTCCGATCGGACATTTTCCATCGGAAAATCCGACCGTGTGTACGGGGCATTACTATGGGGCTTCCGTTGTCGGCTGCCTCTCCTGCACATGTCTACACAGTGAAGCCGCCACTGACACCGGAGCGGCTGCAGAACAGATAATTATAGTGATTTCTTCTTTACAGGGCTAGATAGATTTGTTTTAGAATGTGGCTGCGAGTAGACATAGAGTTAGTTAGGTTGTGGCTGAACTTCTACTTTAGAAGAGCAAATTTTCCAAGGATGAGGGCTGTTCTCCAAGAATTAGACTGGGAGGGAATATTAGCATCGAGGAACACAGAACAGAAATGGGAATTCTCCAAAAAGACTGTATGCGAACTCACTGCAAAGTATATTCCCACTGGCAATAAGTTTAAAAGGCTAAAAATAAAACCTATGTGGCTCACGGCCAAAATTAAAAAAGCTATAAAAAATAAGAGAAGAACTTTTAAAAAATATAAAAATAAAGAAACACTATCATCGTTTAAATGTACAAAGAATATAACAGAATATGTAAAAAGCAAATCAAGGATGCAAAAATTTTAAACGAACGACAGATTGCAAAAGATAGTAGGACGAACCCCAAAAAATTCTTCAAATATATTAATAGTAAAAAGGTCAGGTCTGAGCATGTAGGCGGTTTACAAAATAATCTAGAGTGGGTGACTGGGGACAAAGAGAAGGCAAATTTATTAAATACTTTCTTCAGCTCTGTCAGGGCTGGCTCAGCCCTTCCTTCTCTGAGCTGACCACTCAGCTGTCCGCTAATTGCCAGCTCTCATCTCTCTCCACAAACCAGCTGTTGTGGATCTGCTCGTCAGTCTCGCCTACTTAAAGATCTCCAGCTCACTTCATTCCTGCCTTCACCTTGGTCACATCACAAGAAAACAATATCCTGCGTTCCTGTTTAAAGACTGGCTTTGCTGACATCCCTTCTGGCTCCTTATCCTGCTTGCTGTTCCTCTACTTGGATCCCTGACTTCTGGCCTGGCTGATTACCCGATCTGGTTACTGAACTCTGGCTTGGCTGATTACCTGATCTGGTTACTGAACTCAGGCTTGTCTGACTACACGATCCGGTTACTGGACTCTGGCTATGCTTTGACTACGCTTACTCTATTTACCTTTTATTTTTATTAATAAACAAGTGTGATTTTACTGTACTTCTGTCTCGGTCTGGTTCATGGTTTCTGACAAGCTCTGTGTATACAAAGGAGCATGGGGGAGCTCAGGTCCATAATGGGGTGGTAGTGACACAGCCCCAAATGATCCACAATGGTTCAAAAGTAATATGGTCCAGAAATATTTAGACAAAATGAAGGTGGATAAAACACCTGGACCAGATGGCATCCACCCACGGATCCTAAAAGAATTGAGTTCTGTCATTTCAAGGCCATTGTTTCTCATTTGTAGGGACTCATTAATGATAGGAATGGTACCACTGGATTGGCGTAGAGCCAATGTTGTGCCTATATTTAAAAAGGGATCAAAGTCTTTACCAAGTAACTATAGACCTGTTAGTTTAACTTCTATAGCTGGGAAGATACTCAAGAGTTTAATAAAAGACCATATAAATGAGTTGATGGAAAAAAATATTTTCAGCCAGCATGGATTCATGAAAGACAGAAGTTGTCAAACAAACCTGATTTCTTTTTATGAAGAGGTAAGTAAAAGGTTGGACAGAGGGGTGGCTGTGGATGTGGTATACTTGGATTTTGCAAAAGCATTTGACACAGTTCCCCACACACGGCTCATGTGTAAGGTAAAGTCTACAGGCTTGGAAATATCAGTTTGTAAATGGATAGAAAACTGGCTAAAAAAACGAATTTAGAGAGTAGTGGTGAATGATTCTTACTCTGAATCGTCTAAGGTTATCAGTGGTGTACCCCAAAGTTCAGTGTTATTAGTGGAGTACCCCAAGGTTCAGTGTTGGGACCCTTACTTTTTAATATCTGCATAAATGATATCGGGTCTTGGAATAAAAGTACCATTTCAGTGTTTGCAGATGACACCAAGCTATGCAGTGGAATAACATCCTTGCAGGATGTCTCCAATTTACAAGCAAGGTATAATGTTTACAACAAGGTGTTTGAAACATTCCTCAGAGATTTTGCTCCATAGTGACATGATAGAATCACACAGTTGCTGCAGATTTTTTGGCTGCACTTCCATGATGGGAATCTCCCGTTCCACCGCATCCCGAGGGTCCTCTATTGGATGAGATGTGGTGACTGTGGAGACCATTGGAGTACAGTGACCCCATTGTCCAGTGGTGAGATGATTGGAGCTTTGTGACATGGTACATTATCCTGCTGGAAGGAGCCATCAGAAGATGGGGACACTGTAGTCATAAAGGGATGGACATGGTCAGCAACAATACTCAGGTAGGCCGTGGGGTTTAAACGATGCTCAATTGGTACTAAGGGACCCAAAGTTACACCACCACCAGCCTGAATCATTGATACAAGGCAGGATGGATCCATGCTTTCATGTTGTTTATGCCAAACTTTGACCCTACTATCTGAATGTCGCAGCTGAAATCGAGACTCCTCAGACCAGCAACATTTTTTCAATCTTCTATTGTCCAATTTTCGTGAGCCTGTCTGAATTATAGCCTCAGTTTCCTGTTCTTAGCTGACAGAAGTGGCACCCGGTTTGGTCTTCTGCTGCTGTAGCCCATCTGCTTCAAGGTTTGATGTGTTGTGCATTCAGAGATGGTATTCTGCATACTTTGGGTGTAACAAAAGCGTATTTGAGTTACTGTTGTCTTTATATCATTTGGAACCAGTCTGCCAATTCTCCTCTGACCTCTGACAGCAACAAGGCATTTTCCTCCACACAACTGCCGCTCACCGGATATTTTCTCTTTTTCGGACCATTCTCTGTAAACCCGAGAGATGGTTGTGCGTGAAAATTCCAGTAGATCAGCAGTTTTCGAAATACTCAGACCAGCCCGTCTGGCACCAACAACCATGCCACGTTCAAAGTCACCTAAATCCCATTTCTTCCCCCTTCTGATGCTCGGTTTGAACTTCAGCATGTCGTCTTCACCACGTCCAGATGCCTAAACGCATTGAGTTGCTGCCATGTGATTGGCTGATTAGCAATTAGTGTTACCAAGCAATTGAACAGGTGTACCTAATAAAGTGTCCGGTGAGTGTACATTGCGCCTTCAACCTTTTTTCCCACATGCCTTTCTGCTACTTTCCGTGCACTTCAATTCATATTTGTGCCAGTTGTGCACTCACAGTCATCCATGACAGAATAATTACTGGCATTTTCACTGTCATGCTAATTAAAGTGTATATATAAACACATTTTCTTTGTCTTGAATACAGTAGCAAGGGGTTAAAACCCCTGCCCATTATTTTTTTTTTTTTTTACTGTCTCTGTCCCATTGGGGAGATTTCTTTTCACTTCCTGTCCCGGAGACACCAACAGGAACAGATGGAAAATCTCCACTATATGAGAGGAATTCTCCATTTAGACCAGTGATGGCGAACCTCTTTGGGCCCGAGTGCCCAAACTGCAACACGAAACGTATTTTGCCGAGTGGCGCTATGAAAAAGGTATACACCGGTCAGTGCAGGGATAGGCATGGACCAAGGCTGTGGCGGACAATGTTTCCCAATGACACTAATAAAGAGGTTAAATGACACCAATGATGGGGCACAATGTTTCCCAATGACATTAATAATAAGGCCCAATGACACCAATGATGGGGCACAATGTTTCCCAATGACACTAATAACGAGGCCCAATGACACCAATGACGGGGCACAAGGTTTCCCAATGACATTAATAATAAGGCCCAGTGACACCAATGATGGGGTACAATGTTTCCCAATGACACTAATAATGAGGCCCAATGACACTAATGATGGGGTACAATGTTTCCCAATGACACTAATAACGAGGCCCAATGACACCAATGACGGGGCACAATGTTTCCCAATGACATTAATAATAAGGCCCAGTGACACCAATGATGGGGCACAATGTTTCCCAATGACATTAATAATAAGGCCCAATGACACCAATGATGGGGCACAATTATGGGGCCCCCGGGCAATAGGAGAAGATTATGGGGCCCCTGGGCAATAGGAGATTATGGGGCCCCCAGGCAATAGGAGATTATGGGGCCCCCAGGCAATAGGAGATTATGGGGCCCCCAGGCAATAGATTATGGAGCCACACAGTATACACACATACAGTATACACACACAGACACACAATATACACACACAGAATACAGATACACACACTGAAAAGGTACTGGAGGGGTGGGGCAGCTATATTCTTGGGATTTTTTAACACAAATTTTTACATACTGTTCCTGGTTTTATTGAGGCTGGCAACCCTGATGGGGCCCCTTAGTGGCATGGGGCCCTTTGGACAGTGCCCGAGAGCCCGAATGGTCAGTCTGCCCCTGGATACCAATAATGAGACCCAAGGACACCAATGATGAGGCACAATTCCCAGAACTGCTGTTTAAAATGTACATATTTTTTTTTTTTAGAAAAACTATAAATTTAATCCAAATTTTGGGGGTTAATCTGGATCCTGACCTAGAGACAGGGCCAGGATGAAAGAAGTGAAACCGGACAGGAAGGAGTTGAAAGGGGAAGGTACCCACCAGCAGGTGAGCAGCTCGAGCCTCTGCCTCTAATGCCCTGTACACACGAGCGGACTTTTCGATCGGACTGGTCCGGCGGACCGAATCCGGCGCACAATCTGACCGTCTGTGGGCATCATCGGACCTGCAGCGGACTGTTTCTGTCGAAAATCTGACAGACTTTAGATTTGGAACATGTTTCAAATCTTTACGTCGGAACTCCGCCGGACCCAATTCCTATTGAGAAATCCGCTCGTCTGTATGCTAGTCCGACGGATGAAAACCGACGCTAGGGCAGCTATCGGCTACTGGCTATCAACTCCCTTTTTTTTAGTCCGGTCTACGTCATCACGTACGAATCCATCGGACTTTGGTGTGATCGTGTGTAGGCAAGTCCGTTCGGTCGAAAGTCCGTCGGAAGTCCGTCAAAAGTCTGTCGAAAGTCCGTCAGAAAGACTTTCGGAACCTTTGTTGCCGAAAAGCCCACCCGTGTGTACAGGGCATAAGAAGCGGGACACCACGGACTGATAAGATACTCAAGAAAGGTAGCTGGGCGGCCGCACCCCGAATTAACAGCTTTATTGTGCAAAATTGAGTGAAATCCAGAACAGTCAATCCATGGACAGAAGAGGTACAAAAAAAACAGCTAGCTAAAGCTAGTTGTTCTTTTTGCTCCTCTTCTGTTCATGGATTGATGGTTTTGGATTTTACGCAATTTTGCACAAGAAAGGTGTTAATTCCTCAATGTCCTTTGTGTACCTCTTCTGTCCATGGATTGACTGTTTTTGTCTTTGCTCAATTTTGCACAATAAAGCTGTTAATTCGGTGTGCGGCCGCCCAGCTACATTTCTTGAGTATCTTATTCAATGTTGCACAATAAAGGTGTTAATTATTCAATTTTGCACAATAAAGCTGTTAATTCGGTCCACAATAAAGGTGCTAATTTGGTGTGCGGCCGTCCAGCTACCTTTCTTTGTTGTCTGCACGTTTGCAGAGCTAGCACCTGATGTCTGAGAGTGGGAGAGTGGTCTGTGTCAGCAGCGCTGAATTAAGGACTGCTTTTGGCTAATCTATGCTAATATATCCACAGTCTACCACAAACTGGTTCATTTTCCACAAATAGTCCTTTCCACCACTATTGGCCTCCTGGACTAATTTACTTAGTACCCAAGTCCTTGTTGCACACATACCATATTCCCCAATTGGGGGTAGTTGGTAGACAGTGGGGTGCTATGGGCATATCCTGAAGGTACGTGGTACCAGGACCTACAGTATGTGCCTATCACAATTCCACTCTCTGCCTCACATGCTGTATTATTCTATACCTGTGCATATTATGTGTGCTCATAGTCTGATCTGATGTGATGTTCTTAAAGTGGTGTTCCGGCCGAAATTATACTTTTTAAATAAAAATACCCCTATAATACACAAGCTTAATGTATTCTAGTAAAGTTAGACTGTAAACTAGGGTCTGTTTTGTTAGTTTATAGCAGTAGTTTGTTATTTATTTATTTATTTTATTTATTTCAGGTACTTATATAGCGCCATCAGTTTATGCAGCGCTTTTACATATACATTATACATTCACATCAGTCCCTACACCCTCAAGGAGCTTACACTCTAAGGTCCTTAACTCACATTCATACATACTAGGGCCAATTTAGACAGGATCCAATTAACCTACCAGCATGTCTTTGGAGTGTTATTTTATAAACTTACAGCAGGCCGTGGCCATCTTAAGTGTGGGCATCTGAAGCCAGACTGTATTTCTTCCTGGATCTCATCCTTGCAGATCTCGCACATGCTGAGTGCAGCACAAGCAGTGTAATGGGTTTCAGGTCAGGTTTCCATAGCAACGGCAGTGTCAGAGGAAGTTGCCGCCCCTTCCCAGAAGGCATTGCAAACAGGAAATGATGCGATGGGCCGCGGCCAGGGAGGAGGAAGTGAAAAATGAATACAGCAGATATACAGTAGGTGCTGAGAGAAAAAAAATTAAAAATATCCAATTTGTTTACAGTGCACAGTTTAGTGAGGGATGCTGAAGAGTTGTAAAAGTGGGTGGAACTCCACTTTAATAGACAATGTTGTCTTAGTTTTAATATTATTCAGGTGTTGGTGACGGGTACCCAGTTTCTGCATACTGCCCAACATTTTGAGATGGAAATGAGGGACACTTACTAGCAAATATATGTAGGCATAGGAAACACTTCCCCTGCCACACTCCCCCTTAAAGGAGAATTAACCAAGAAAAAGGTTAATTAAATCTACAAGGGCTTTTTTTTTACCACTACTATTCCTTTATATTGGCTATTTAAAATTGACAAATGCAGCAATTTAGAATTTGGATGAAAGGTTTAGCACTGGGAAACACGTCCTGAAAGATAAAAAGTGCATTTTATATACAACTATATAGATCAGATCAAAATGAGGGACAAATAAGGAGAAAGAGGGACAGAGGGACATTGCTCCAAATCGGGGACAGTCCCTCGAAATCAGGGACAGTTGGGAGCTATGGTTTCTGTATTTTGATATTTTTGTGCAATAAAGTATTTTTTCCCTATTTAAGTTGCTTGGTCCGCCTGTGACTCTACCCCTGAAAAGGAGAGATTTGCGGATTTCTGCCCGCACGTCACCGACGCTTCTTCTTAGTCACGCTCACCTTGGACATGTCCCTGCTGGTCCTATTCACCCGTGGGAGATGTAGTTTGCGATGGGCGGTGCGGTGTGGACGATTGGATGTCAGTTTGTACTTTCCTAATTTTTTCCTGGTGTGCCTCGGCGGGCCAGCTATGTGTCCTAATAAAACAAAACAAAACAAAAAAAAAACTCCTGATTGCAATTAAATATTTTGAAATGAATATAGAAAAATAAAAACAAAAAATGTGTGCCCAGCCTTAATGAACTGCATAGGTGTGTGCAGCCTATTGCATTAGGGTGTGCACTCCAAAGCTCAAACACACGTGCCTTTCTCTGCAGCCTTAGGTGCACAGGGCAGGGAACGAATGGTAGGTGCTCTGTGCTGAGCGGCATCCTGTTCATTCAAAAACACAGTTTACTATGCTTCAGTTATAATGGATCACAGTGAGTATGTTCACAGTGTTCATAAAGAAAGGGAAGGGGCCGGTATATCATATGATTAGGCCCTCCCCCCACTCTCCATCCTGAAACATCCCCGCCGCAGCCGGTGGGAGAGGAGAAGAAAGGGGGGGGGGGACATCACAAGGGGAAGCCTGGGTGAATTGGCTCTGCTAAGAGTGATTAGGGTGTGCCCAGGCACACCTGGCACACCCCCTACGCACGCCTATGATGAACTGTTTAAAATCCAGAATACCTTTAGTTATGTCCACAGCTCAGAGTGACAGAAGTGATCTCAGTGTGTTTTTTATATTTATAAATAAATAGTTACAAAGAAAGTGTAACAGTAAATATTGTGTTTCTTCTTTCCTGTTTATCATCACATATGTAACATTCTCTTCAAGGTTCCCAGTGAGCTTCCCTCCATGTAATCAGCTGTGTCCCCTCTCTGGGGGGGGGGGAGGTCACTCTCTGTACCTGGTAACAGTTGTATTGTGCTGAGTGCAGCCACTCCCAGGCAATGACCAGGCAGGATTGTGTTCTCCCCACAACACACAAAGGTGTCACCTGCCCCCTCCCCTCCTGTTACTAAGGACGCTGATGTCACTAACTCCTATATATATGGAGGAGAGAAGAGAGAGGGGACAGTGACCACTCCACACCGAACACCTAACCCATCGGAACCCGGAGAGATCAACTTTATTCAGCATCATGGTGAGCGACCGACTGCACTCTGCTATCCTATACATCCTTCTATATGTGACTGCACTCTGCCATCCTATACATCCCTCTATGTGTGACCGCACTCTGCATCCTATACATCCTTCTATATGTGACTGCACTCTGCCATCCTATACATCCCTCTATGTGTGACCGCACTCTGCTATCCTATATATCCTTCTATATGTGACTGCACTCTGCTATCCTATATATCCTTCTATATGTGACTGCACTCTGCCATCCTATACATCCCTCTATGTGTGACCGCACTCTGCTATCCTATACATCCCCCCTATGTGTGACCACACTCTGCTATCCTATACATCCTTCTATCTGTGACCACACTCTGCCATCCTATACATCCCTATGTGTGACCGCACTCTGCCATCCTATACATCCCCCTATGTGTGACCGCACTCTGCCATCCTATACATCCCTCTATGTGTGACCGCACTCTGCCATCCTATACATTCCTCTATGCGTGACTGCTCTCTGCCATCCTATACATCCCCCTATGTGTGACCGCACTCTGCCATCCTATACATCCCTCTATGTGTGACCGCACTCTGCCATCCTATACATTCCTCTATGCGTGACCGCACTCTGCTATCCTATACATCCTTCTATCTGTGACCGCACTCTGCAATCCTATACATCCCCCTATGTGTGACCGCACTCTGCTATCCTATACATCCTTCTATCTGTGACCACACTCTGCCATCCTATACATTCCTCTATGTGTGACTGCACTCCGCTATCCTATACATCCTTCTATCTGTGACCACACTCTGCCATCCTATACATTCTTCTATGCGTGACTGCACTCTGCCATCCTATACATCCCCCTATGTGTGACCGCACTCTGCTATCCTATACATCCCTCTATGTGTGACCGCACTCTGCCATCCTATACATCCCTCTATGTGTGACCGCACTCTGCTATCCTATACATTCCTCTATGTGTGACTGCACTCTGCCATCCTATACATCCTTCTATGTGTGACCACACTCTTCTATCCTATACATTCCTCTATGTGTGACCGCACTCTGCTATCCTATACATCCTTCTATCTGTGACCACACTCTGCTATCCTATACATCCCTCTATGTGTGACTGCACTCTGCTATCCTTTACATCCTTCTATGTGTGACCGCACTCTGCCATCCTATACATCCCTCTATGTGTGACTGCACTCTGCTATCCTATACATCCTTCTATGTGTGACCGCACTCTGCCATCCTATACATCCCTCTATGTGTGACTGCACTCTGCTATCCTATACATCCTTCTATGTGTGACCGCACTCTGCCATCCTATACATCCCCCTATGTGTAACTGCACTCTGCTATCCTATACATTCCTTTATGTGTGACCGCACTCTGCCATCCTATACATCCCCCTATGTGTAACTGCACTCTGCTATCCTATACATCCCTCTATGTGTGACTGCACTCTGCTATCCTATACATCCCCCTATGTGTGACTGCACTCTGCTATCCTATACATCCCTCTATGTGTGACCGCACTCTGCCATCCTATACATCCCTCTATGTGTGACTGCACTCTGCTATCCTATACATCCCCCTATGTGTGACTGCACTCTGCTATCCTATACATCCCTCTATGTGTGACCGCACTCTGCCATCCTATACATCCCTCTATGTGTGACTGCACTCTGCTATCCTATACATCCCCCTATGTGTGACTGCACTCTGCCATCCTATACATCCCTCTTTGTGTGACCGCACTCTGCCATCCTATACATCCTTCTATGTGTGACTGCACTCTGCAATCCTATACATCCTTCTATGTGTGACCGCACTCTGCAGTCCTATACATCCTTCTATGTGTGACTGCACTCTGCAATCTGCAATCCTATACATCCCCCTATGTGTGACTGCACTCTGCCATCCTATACATCCCTCTATGTGTGACCGCACTCTGCTATCCTATATATCCTTCTATATGTGACTGCACTCTGCCATCCTATACATCCCTCTATGTGTGACCGCACTCTGCTATCCTATACATCCCCCCTATGTGTGACCACACTCTGCTATCCTATACATCCTTCTATCTGTGACCACACTCTGCCATCCTATACATCCCTATGTGTGACCGCACTCTGCCATCCTATACATCCCCCTATGTGTGACCGCACTCTGCCATCCTATACATCCCTCTATGTGTGACCGCACTCTGCCATCCTATACATTCCTCTATGCGTGACTGCTCTCTGCCATCCTATACATCCCCCTATGTGTGACCGCACTCTGCCATCCTATACATCCCTCTATGTGTGACCGCACTCTGCCATCCTATACATTCCTCTATGCGTGACCGCACTCTGCTATCCTATACATCCTTCTATCTGTGACCGCACTCTGCAATCCTATACATCCCCCTATGTGTGACCGCACTCTGCTATCCTATACATCCTTCTATCTGTGACCACACTCTGCCATCCTATACATTCCTCTATGTGTGACTGCACTCCGCTATCCTATACATCCTTCTATCTGTGACCACACTCTGCCATCCTATACATTCTTCTATGCGTGACTGCACTCTGCCATCCTATACATCCCCCTATGTGTGACCGCACTCTGCTATCCTATACATCCCTCTATGTGTGACCGCACTCTGCCATCCTATACATCCCTCTATGTGTGACCGCACTCTGCTATCCTATACATTCCTCTATGTGTGACTGCACTCTGCCATCCTATACATCCTTCTATGTGTGACCACACTCTTCTATCCTATACATTCCTCTATGTGTGACCGCACTCTGCTATCCTATACATCCTTCTATCTGTGACCACACTCTGCTATCCTATACATCCCTCTATGTGTGACTGCACTCTGCTATCCTTTACATCCTTCTATGTGTGACCGCACTCTGCCATCCTATACATCCCTCTATGTGTGACTGCACTCTGCTATCCTATACATCCTTCTATGTGTGACCGCACTCTGCCATCCTATACATCCCTCTATGTGTGACTGCACTCTGCTATCCTATACATCCTTCTATGTGTGACCGCACTCTGCCATCCTATACATCCCCCTATGTGTAACTGCACTCTGCTATCCTATACATTCCTTTATGTGTGACCGCACTCTGCCATCCTATACATCCCCCTATGTGTAACTGCACTCTGCTATCCTATACATCCCTCTATGTGTGACTGCACTCTGCTATCCTATACATCCCCCTATGTGTGACTGCACTCTGCTATCCTATACATCCCTCTATGTGTGACCGCACTCTGCCATCCTATACATCCCTCTATGTGTGACTGCACTCTGCTATCCTATACATCCCCCTATGTGTGACTGCACTCTGCTATCCTATACATCCCTCTATGTGTGACCGCACTCTGCCATCCTATACATCCCTCTATGTGTGACTGCACTCTGCTATCCTATACATCCCCCTATGTGTGACTGCACTCTGCCATCCTATACATCCCTCTTTGTGTGACCGCACTCTGCCATCCTATACATCCTTCTATGTGTGACTGCACTCTGCAATCCTATACATCCTTCTATGTGTGACCGCACTCTGCAGTCCTATACATCCTTCTATGTGTGACTGCACTCTGCAATCTGCAATCCTATACATCCCCCTATGTGTGACCGCACTCTGCCATCCTATACATCCCTGTGTATGATTGCACTTTACAATACTTTATCTCCCCTACCTCCCCTCACATTAGCAGAGACCCTAGAGAATAAAATGTCGATTGTTGCAATTTTTTATGTCCCATGGTATTTATGCAGCGGTTTTTTAAATGCAATTTCTTTGTAAAAAATATTTTTAATGTATTTTAATGCAAAAAAAACCAAAATATATAACCCATTATTTTGGTAAAATTTAAAAGATGATGTTACGCTGAGTAAATAGATACCTAACACGTCACGCTTTAAAATTCCGCACGCTCTTGGAATGGCGACAAACTATGATACTTGAAAATCTCCATAGACGACGCTTTAAAGTATTTACAGTTTACCAGTTTAGAGTTACAGAGGAGGTTTTGTGCTAGAATTATTACTCTTGCTCTAACGTTCGCGGTGATATCTCACATGTGGTGCGAACACCATTTATATATGCGTGTGCGACTTACGCATGCGTTCTCTTCTGTGCGTGAGCACGGAGGGATGGGGGCGCTTTAAATTTTTTTTCTTATTTATTGCATTTTTTTACTTTTATGTCCTGTACACACGGTCGGACATTGATCGGACATTCCGACAACAAACTCCATGGATTTTTTCCGACAGATGTTGGCTCAAACTTATCCTGCATACACACGGTCTCACAAAGTTGTTGGAAAATCCGATCGTTCTGAACGCGGTAATGTAAAACACATATGTCGGGACTATAAACGGGGCAGTAGCCAATAGCTTTCGTCTCTTATTTTATTCTGAGCATGCGTGGCACTTTGTGCGTCGGATTTGTGTACACACGATCGGAATTTAACCGATCGGATTTTGTTGTTGGAAAATTTTATATCCTGCTCTCAAACTTTGTGTGTCGGAAATTCCGACGGAAAAAGTACGATGGAGCCCACACACGATCGGAATTTCTGACAACACAATCCGATCGCACTTTTTCCGTCGGAAAATCCGACCGTGTGTACAGGGCATTACACTTTCCCTTTAATTTTCTTACTTTTTGATCACTTTTGTTCCTATTCCTATTAAAAGGAGTGTAAACATCCCTTGTAATAGAATTAAGGGATGATAGGTTCTCTTTATGGAGAGATCTGGGGTCAATAAGACCTCAAATTCCTCCTCTACCTTTAAAAGCAAAAGATCAAAAAAAAAAAAAAAAGTTTACTTCCGCCCTTGTCCGGAAGTGATGTCATGACGTCTCTCCAGTCCTCCAAGACCATAGAGGCAATCAAAGAATATCTGGTCTTCGGTAACCTCTATAGCCAGGCATGTAAACCATTGGAAACACTGGGGAGCAGCGGTAGAGGGGGAAGACCCCTCCCGTTGCTTCTGAAAGTGATCCAGCAAGTAATTAGCCACTCTGACTACTTTCATGAGAAAAAAAGAAATACCGGGGTTATGGCTGATGCCTTATACATGCTGCATGTGACTGCATTTTGCCAATCTATGTATTCCTGTATAGTACTGTGCTCCACCAGTCTATACATAACTGTGTGACTATACACTCTGCCTGTCTGTACATCCCTGTGAGTGACTGTACTTTGCCAATCTATACATCCGCCTATGTGTGACTGTGCTCTGCTGATCTTTACATTCCCATATGTGCCCTGCCCTCTACCAATCTATACATCCTGACCCTGTGTGTGCCTGCACTGCTCTGTCCTAATCCTAACTGCATATACCATTTACCCCACACAGAGGGAATGCATCTCAGTCCACATTGGCCAAGCCGGTGTCCAGATGGGCAATGCCTGCTGGGAGCTGTACTGCCTGGAACATGGCATCCAGCCGGACGGACAGATGCCCAGTGACAAAACCATCGGAGGAGGAGACGATTCCTTCAACACCTTCTTCAGTGAGACCGGGGCTGGAAAACACGTCCCCCGCGCTGTCTTTGTGGACCTGGAGCCCACTGTGATTGGTGAGTAGGTCGCCTGTTATGTTGTGTGATTAAAAAAGTGTGTGAGATGTCCACCAAGTGTTGCCACCTGTAGCAACTTGCTGACCCATTGCCGTCACATTTCTATAGATGAGGTGAGGACAGGAACCTACCGACAACTTTTCCACCCTGAGCAACTCATCACCGGCAAGGAAGACGCCGCCAACAACTATGCCCGAGGTCACTACACCATCGGCAAAGAGATCATCGACCTGGTGCTGGACAGGGCCCGCAAATTGGTGAGTGGTTTCTGACCTAGACCTATGTGGATTACACCAGTGTTTTTCAACCTTTTTTTTAGCCAAGGCACCCTTTAGAATCGCAAACAATCCCGGGGGACACCAGCCTGAGGGCTCGTTCACACCAGGAGGTGCATCTGAGCGCACACGCTTCTTTGCACATTCCCCTCCTAGCACAACCAACAGATCCTCCCTCCTAGCACCACCCTTCTCACCTAAATCCTCCCCCTAGCACACCCCCCCACACACACACCCCCAAATCCCCCTCCCAGCACAAACCACCACAAATCCCCCCTCCTAGCACCCCCCCACCTGCTCCCAAATCCCCCAAATAGCACAATTACCCCTCAAAACCCCCTCTTACTAGCAGTAGTGACAACAGCCAAGAGGGGAGAGAGCCTTCCTGAGATCCTCTGTTAACTGTTAACAGAAGGGAGAGCGCACAGTTAATTCCTGTGTACAGAGGAGGCAGAGAGCAATGCCCGCACCTACCCCCCCCCCTCTTCTCCTCTCTGTATTCTTCCCACCAAGTCCTTAGCAACCGATGATGTCATCGGTTGGCAGGACGCGGTCGGGCGGCCTGCTCAGCTTTCTTTTTTGCTGATAAGGGGGGGTGGGTGCGAGCATAGCTCTCTGCCTCCTATTTGCACAGGTGTTAACAGTGCGGTCTCCCTCATGTAGCACAAGAGCTAACAGAGGATTACTCTGATCGGACTGTTTCCATGGCACCCCTAAAGACTCCTCACGGCACCCCAGTTGACAAATACTGGATTATACTAATAAGATATACAATGTCATTGTCCTGAGCCCACTAGTCAAAGTCTGTCACCAACAGCCATAGTTGTAAATGGACTTTAATATTTGTTCAAACAAATTAAAAAGTTTATTATCTTGAATCAGTTAAAATGCAATTAACGGTAAGTGCTAAGGGCTACATTCCAGGTTTGGGTTGAGGGTTAAATGTAGCTTAATGTGTATAGCCCCATTTTTTTTTTTAGCTTTGGATGGAGTAAGGAAGGGTTAAAACTTCCATCAGTTTATTAAATCCAGAAGTGACAGAAAACCAATCAAGTGAGGAGAATTCACCTCTTAGATGGTTGTCACTGGAACAGGTGTCCCCATTGGAAGGATTAAAGTGGTTATGCATTAAGGTAAAAAACCTTCTGTACTACAGGATGCCCCCTCTCAAGTGAGACTGTTTCTTGGACATCAGGCGCTCCTCTCCAATCACCCAATTGTATCAGTGGGAGGAAAGGTGCACCAAGGGCCAAATAAAGGCAAGCAAAGGGCCCCAGTTTGGAGACCCCTGTTTTAGGACAGGGTTCTCCAAACTTTCTAAACAAATGCCATTTTTTGTCCTTGAGACTTTAGAGGGGCTGGACTGTGGCCAACAGAAATGTTCCTGGTATCAGTGGAAGTAAAGATCACATTTGGTATTAAGTGGAGGAACAGTGTCCTATTGTTGGTATCGTTGGGAATAATAGTGCCCCATAGCTGGTGTCAGTGGGAGAAATGGTGCCCCATTGTTGGTGTCAATGGGAGAAATGGTGCCCAATTGCTACTGTCAGTTGGCAGAATATTGTCTCATATAAGTGGGAGGAACAGTGCCCCAAGGGCTGAATAAAGGCAAGCAAAGGGCCGCATCCGACCACCGGGACACAGTTTGGAGACCACTGTTCTAGGAGAAAAAAGTTCATTTATTTCACCCATAGTGTAGGGACATCTCTAAAAAGTCCTGAGCCATAATTAGTCACCTGATATATTTTCCTCTAAAATTTTAAAAGCATTAGAATTTGATACAGAGTAGATTTCTACAAGGTTTGTGCTATTCTCTTGTAACATATGACTGTGTACAGAGGAGGCAGAGAGCTAGGCTTGCACCTCTCTGCTCCTCTTTGTACTCTTGTGTATATGAATGTAGACCCACCGATATGATTATTGCCTGGCCCTTCTTGTGTGTTGAAGTGGCCTTGCATCCTTCTCTTATTATTAATGACAGACAGAGTCAGAAACTATATATTAGCTAGGTGAACATACTGTAGCATGATAATCGAGAGTATAAATAGTATAAGCATTATCTTTAGAGAAAAGTTATCGAACCCTGTGTTTTTTGCTTTTTCTCAGGCTGACCAGTGCACCGGTCTCCAGGGATTCCTCATCTTCCACAGTTTTGGTGGTGGTACTGGCTCTGGTTTCACCTCCCTCTTGATGGAACGTCTGTCTGTTGACTATGGAAAGAAGTCCAAGCTTGAATTTGCCATCTACCCAGCTCCTCAGATCTCCACAGCTGTGGTTGAGCCCTACAACGCCATCCTCACCACCCACACTACCCTGGAGCACTCAGACTGTGCTTTCATGGTGGACAATGAAGCCATTTATGACATCTGTCGCAGAAACCTGGACATCGAACGCCCAACCTACACCAACCTGAACCGTCTGATTGGCCAGATTGTGTCTTCCATCACTGCCTCCCTTAGGTTTGATGGAGCTCTGAATGTGGACTTGACAGAGTTCCAGACCAACCTGGTGCCCTACCCCCGTATCCACTTCCCGCTGGCCACCTATGCTCCTGTAATCTCTGCAGAGAAAGCTTACCATGAGCAGCTCTCTGTGTCTGAGATCACCAATTCTTGCTTTGAGCCAGCCAACCAGATGGTGAAATGTGACCCCAGACACGGTAAATACATGGCTTGCTGCCTCCTGTACCGTGGTGATGTGGTGCCCAAAGATGTTAATGCTGCTATTGCCACCATCAAGACCAAACGCTCTATCCAGTTTGTGGACTGGTGCCCAACTGGATTCAAGGTTGGAATCAACTACCAGCCACCAACTGTGGTTCCCGGTGGAGATCTGGCTAAGGTGCAGCGTGCCGTGTGCATGTTGAGCAATACCACAGCCATTGCTGAGGCCTGGGCTCGCCTGGACCACAAGTTTGATCTGATGTATGCCAAGCGTGCCTTTGTGCACTGGTACGTGGGTGAGGGTATGGAGGAAGGAGAGTTCTCTGAGGCTCGGGAGGACATGGCCGCCCTGGAGAAGGATTATGAAGAGGTTGCCACTGACAGCGTTGAAGGAGAGGGTGAAGAGGAGGGAGAAGAGTATTAAATGACTGTATAACAAAACTGAAATAAAGTCTATTTTTATGAAATAAATATTGCTTTATGTATTTTTATTGTTATTGTGATTTTGTGCTTTATTAGAATTCAGGAAAGGTACAAAATTCAGCACTATGTTTATGTTTCTTATGTGAATACAACTCAATAGAAACAAAATACAATTTTCATGGTTCACAGCAACAAATCATATTTATATTTTCAGATTTTAATTGCCAGATGGTATATGAAAGTTTAAAACATAGGTGCCTATTATCTGGATAGGGACAATTAGGCTTCCTTGACAGCAGATTTGTTCTAGGTCTAAATACCTTAAATCAAGGTATTGAAACAAGAGGATTAGCAAGACAGTCAGAAAAATAGCATTCTCGGGTCTGTACTCTTTCAGTAGCCAAATGGGCTCCCAATTCCCCTCTTAAACTACATAATAAATATACAATCGCCGTTCTTCTCCCACTTCTTTCTGCAGCATTTCCAGGGTGGATCAGAGTGATGCTCTGGGCTGGTGCTGACCAATCAGAAATGCTCTGATCTTTCCCAGAAGCACTGCAAAAAGAAGACCGAGGAGAGCAGGGGTTTGAAATCCCTCAACCACTACACACCCATGGAGGTAAGTACAGCGAGGACCGGAGTGGGGGAGGGTGTATGGAGTTAGTTCACATTTTTCTGAAAAGGTGAATTACACTTCGAAGAAACCTTAGGGCTCTACAGAACAATGGTTGAGAACAGCTGACACTCTAGTGCAAAGCACAATTTAAAGTGTTAATAAACCCACAACAGTAAAATCAGTCTGTATATGCAGTAAAGCATGCTTGTTATACTCACGGTGGGACCTAAGGGGTTAATCCTCTGCATTGTGTAAAAAGGCTGTTTGATCCTCCCCTTCTTCCACTGTCCCCAATCCATCTGCTGATAGAACAGAGCCCTAGGAGGCACTCTGCACATGCTCAGTTTGATGTTCATTGCTAGAGATTTTTTTTTTTTTTGGGGAAAGTGCATGTGATCAGCACAGGGCCAATCAGCACTGTCCAGACAGAGGGTCAGGGGTCCTGCAGCCACATAGGACAGTCAGAGGAGAATGAAAACTCCTCCTACAAGCTTTAACCAGACACTGATAGAAGTCACAAGACTGCTATATACTGCTGATGAGAAAAAGGTAATTAGCAGTTTATATGTAATAAAAATAATTGCATTTCCATGTTCTGTGTACTGTGGGAGACCAGATTTAGTGAATGCAGGCTCCTGGGTTTAGCAACACTTTAAAGCGGTATCAAACCCAAAACCAAAAATTTTATATATTGTAGCTTACCAATCATTAGATTTGGCGGCTGCATTCAATTTCTTTTCTTTAGCTTCCTCTACCTCGGGAGGTAGGACTGTACGATATGTGGAGGAAGCTACACCCTGAAGAAAATGCCTATACATGCTGTTATTCTAAAACACATAACACACTATCAAGAATAGGTGTGGCTCTGTGCTCGGCTGATTTTATATTATATGTGTTGGATGTGAGTATCGAACCTCGAGGTATCTCAGACCATTCTCCTCTGTTAGTTACTTTAACATCCGGGCGTCAGGCGTCTAATATGTCTTGGCGGCTGAATCCCTTTTGTTTGGAATTATTTCCTAAGGAGGACGTCATTTCTAACTGTATCCTGGATTTTTGGTCCCTCAACTTAGGCTCCACTTCCATTCAAGTTGTATGGGATGCGCTAAAGGCCTATCTTCGGAGATTGTTAATCCAGAATATAAGCATTATCAAAAGTGCTTCCCATAGAGAGCTCAAGCTGGCGAAGGCTGACACCTTGGCGGCGAAAGCCATATAAATTCAAAATCCTTCTTCCGATATCTAACAGAAATGGCTTTCATCTCAAAATAGGCTGAACGAACTATTGGAATCTAGGGCCAGGAATAAACTCTTTTTAAAAAAGAGACTTAGCTGGAAGGAGGGAGAAGTGAACGGTAGATGATTGGCTCAGGTAGTAAGGTCCCAATCTAAGCCTACACATGTTTCAGCTTTAATGAATGTAGAGGGGGGGGGGGGGTTTTCTAACCAGACTAGTTCAATTATATCTATCTTTAAGTCCTATTATCAAGATTTATATACTTCCAGGGCTGATTTCACCCTTGCAGAGCTATCTAGTTACATGGCCAGTGTTGATCTCGCGGCTATTTCAATAGAAGAGAGAGAAATTCTCAATGCCCCGCTCACTTTAATGGAAGTAGAAATTGCAGTGGCTAGTTTTCCCAATTCCAAGGCCCCAAGGACCGATGGCCTCCCTATTGAGACCTATAAAAAAATACAATAAAGAATTGCTTCCCGCTCTTCTTAGCACACTAAATGAGGCTTTTCATACGGGCCAGCTCCCAGACTCTATGGGACAATCCGTAATAGTAGTCATACCAAAAAAGGATACAAATTTGCTACACCCTAAATCTTATAGACCAATTTCTCTATTATCTACAGACGTTAAAATTCTTGCGAAGATACTTGCAACTAGACTAAATAAGGTTATTAACAGTATAATTCATCCAGATCAAGTAGGATTTATGTCCAACAAATCAACTGCATTTATTATCAGACGTTGATATTTAAATATGCAGGTTCCGGCCCCGGGCCATTCAAACCGTGCTTTCTTAGCACTAGACGCAATCAAGGCCTTTGATTGTGTTGAATAGCCATATTCGCGGGCCATTATTGATAAATTCGGGCTTGGCTCTGGTTTTTGTAAGTGGGTCCGGTTGTTATACACTGCTCCGGGGGCATCGGTTAGGATGAATGACTTTCAATCTCCTAGCTTCAGACTTTTCCGGGGCACTAGGCAGGGGTGTCCGCTGTCTCCCCTGCTTTTTGCCCTGGCCATAGAGCCTTTGGCATGTCTTATATGGGCCTCTCCTGATGTTACTGGTCTGATTAGGGGAGACATGGAGGAAAAGATATCAATATATGTGGATGATCTTCTCTTTTTCATGTCTAATGTCTGTTCATCACTGCCGGTAGTAATGGAACACGTTAAGGAGTTTGTAAGGTTTTCCGGTCTAGGTATAAACTGGGACAAATCCATGTTGATGCCCTTAGACCCCCTTTCAGATCCACTACCACCTATACTTTCTCATTTTAAGGTTGTACCATCTATAAAATACTTGGGTATAACTATGTCGGACTCCCCACAGTCATATATTGTAGATAATATATTTCCATTACTTATTAGATTTCAAAATCAGAGTAAAACCTGGACTAAGCTCCCATTATCGCTATTAGGTCGTATCAATTTAATAAAAAATGATATGGATGCCTCAGCTTCTCTATTTTTTACATAATGCCCCAATTTGGATACCTATCCGGATCTTTATTAAGATAAACACTATATTTAGGCGATTAATATGGCGGAACTGGAGACTTTACAGCATCCCACAAATGCTGGCGGCCTGGCAGCTCCTAATCCAAGGCTATATTTTCTCGACTCCCACTTACAGCATTTTGCCGGATGGGAGTCTGAACAGATATCCTTTCCTGCTCGACGATTATTTTCTTTTGCATTTAAGGGTCGGTCTCCACTCTTTGTCCTCGATGGTGCAAGAGGGGGCGTCTCGCTTGCTGATATGCCTACTTGTATGTTAATCTGTAAAGTCTTGGATACAGTTAAAAAAATGTTGGGTGTCTCATATCCCACTAGATACACTCCCATTTGGGAAAATGATAGACTTTCTCAAATTTTGGCTCTCAGAGGCTTTCAGAGATGGGCAAAACTAGGAATAACTACTTTTGCTCAGCTATATCAGAATGGTATACTTAAATCCTTTGAAGATCTGAGGCTAGAGTTCTCTGTAGAATCCAACTGGTTTTACCCATTCCTTCAATTAAGACATGCTCTACATGCCCAGTTTTCTTCTGCTAAGATATTTTTCCCCTCTATAAAATAGTTTGGGCAGGGTCAACAAAGGGTCTTACCTCGGTTACTTATAGGGTGGGCAGGGTCAACAAAGGGTCTTACCTCGGTTACTTATAGGGGGGGCAGGGTCAACAAAGGGTCTTACCTCGGTTACTTATAGGATACTGTCAGATAGGTTCCTATTGAACTTCTCCATCCGTTCTTGGGTTGGCTGGGAGAAAGATATTGGTACCATCTCTGAGGAGGTTTGGGGTGATGTCCTCCGGTCCCCGTGTAGGGTGACTCTTTCTCCATACGTCTGTCTTGACCCAGATTTTTATTCTCCATAGGGTCTATAGACCCCCGCAGTTTCTCTGTGCAATTGGACTGAAATCTGAGCCAGCCTGTGCTAGATGCGGTAACACAGGTACAATAATACATCTTTTGTGGCGATGTCCAAAACTTCAAAGATACTGGGTGGAGGTGATTGGTACCTTAACCCCTTCCCGCCGACCGTACGCAGATGTGCGTACTCGGCTTTCGGGGGTTATACCCGGATGATGCCCTCAGCTGCTGTACTGTTTTTTAGAGCCGGCGATCGGCTTTCCTGGTATAACAAAGCCGTTCGGCGCTCTTACCGGGCCTCCCGTTCCGTCGGGAGGCCCGATGACCAATCCGCCGCCTGAAATCTGAGCCAGCCTGTGCTAGATGCGGTAACACAGGTACAATAATACATCTTTTGTGGCGATGTCTAAAACTTCAAAGATACTGGGTGGAGGTGATTGATACCTTAACCCCATACTCCGAATGAGGAGAGGGGGGGGTTGTATGGGGCTTGTTGAAGGGAGGGGATGTGGGGTTTAAATTTTTTTTTTCCAGGGGGGTTTTGGTTTGGTGTGATTTCTATTTTTGTGTTTTTTTTCTGTATTGTGTCAATGTAGTTTTCATATAAAATAATAAAAAAGATTTGATTAAAAAAAAAATAGACAAAAAAAATTATAATAACAACAACAACACATCTAACAAAAAAAAGTAAAACGGGGGAAAGGAAAACAGGAGGGATATTACTAGAAAGCTAATTCAAAGACATAATACACAAAAAAAAAAAAATGGTATAATTACTGCGCCAACCTGAAGAGTGAGCAGCCAACACAACAATAAGACTAATTGTAAAGAGATATGTAGAAAAAATGTGTAGCGCTAAAAGGATGTCTTGATCGTGGTCACCTGATACTAATGATTAGACGGGTAGCAACACAATCTGTAAACACAGTGACGCATCACTGGTGTGCAATAATGAAGTTATATGCAACTAAAAATAGTGAGCATAGAAATATAGGTGATAAACCCATATGTGATCCCAAATTATCGTGTCAAAAGTGTATACACACTAAAAGGGTGAAAAAGGAAAATGAAAATGGACAAGTGATCATATACTGACATATCATCAGTGTCACCATTAATTGCAAAAAGTAATACAATATAGTGACATAAATAAATAATGTGCAAATGAGTATACCTTAAATGTAAACCGTATAAGCATACATATGAGGTAAAATGTTCATAATACATACACAGTGATGTGAATGAATGAAAAATAATAAAGGTGAAAACAAACAATAGCAATCCACCACAAAAAAGTTAAGACAACATAAGTCCATGTAATTATAAGCCACAACAGACATTCAAAGTGGTCTTAGAGGCAATGGTTGTGCTTCATGCAGATGTCTAATGATCTTAGAAGTAATCAAAACGATCAGCTGTTATGACAACGCCCGGGATTGTGCCTCCACTTTCTGGGAATGGGGGGATTCAGTACTCTTACCCTGAGTAGTGAATCCACACGCCAGCGGCGGTGAATCAAACAGGCATATACAAGGATGCAGCAGGCATGAACCAAACTCCAAGGACGAGGCACTCCAACTCCTTCTCTGATGACCAATAGGAATCAAGGGTATGTCTCACCAGCCACGCTGTCAGGGCTGGGCTCAGCCCTTCCTTCTCTGAGCTGGCCGCTCAGCTGTCAGCTAATTGCCAGCTCCTTACTCTCCACAGTGACTCAGCTGTTGATGATCTGCTCATCAGTCCTGCCTACTTAAAGTCGTCCAGCTCACTTGATCTCTGCCTTCGCCTTTGGTCACATCTCAGAGACTTTCTCCTGCGTTCCTGTTGAAGACTTGCTCGGCTGACGTCCCTTCTGGCTCCTGATCCTGCTTGCTGTACTACTACGTTGATCTCTGGCTCACTGATATTGGCATTGGCTCACTACCCATCCTGGTTACTGAACTCTGTCTATATATTGACTACGCTTACTCTTACCTTTTTATTATTATTACACAAGTGTGATTACCTGTACTTCTGTCTCGGTCTGATTCATGGTTTCTGACACATGCTTCTCCAAACAATGATGATTAGGGTATAAAAGAGAAAAAAGGCCTCCACATAGTGTAAATCAAAATTGATGGGGTTTATTTAGGTAAAAAGTCCAACATCCAGACAGATGGGTACTATACAAAGTGGTTCAATTGAACAGATCAAATGGCGCGGTAAAAGTAGCTTGACAAGCGTAATAACCCTACACGCTTCGTCCACAAGGACTTCAACTGGGGTGTACAAATGCCAGCCACCACTATGCTTATATATTAGAACTGTAATTACTACATTGAATAAACCGTCATCCTGTATGTCCAACGTGGAGTTTCACATCCGAGAAGCATCAGCGTGCGTTCCAAACCTCATAAGGAACAGCCAATAGGGAAGAGAGACTAGGTGTGTGCAGGTGCAGGGGTGCACCAGGAAATCCAAGCCTCGTTTTTAACAGCCAGTCAGTATCGAAAGTACTAAGCAAACGTCATGGAAGCGCATCCAAGACTCTGTTGACGACTTTATGATGACTTTGAATAGTAACAACATTGGTATTAAGTTGTCATATGAAGCCAGCCCTTCCAATATACATTTGATAGATTTGGAAATCTCAGTGGTTAATCAGCAATTGGTGACCAGTCGATAGTTGTCATCACGAAATATGGTTAAAGTCAAAATTCAGCCAAACTTTTAGTTCTCCATGTCGACACCAACCTGTCAAGCGACCCAAATGGGCCGCTTGGTAGTATTTATATAGCCAGGGGGGACAGCCAGACCACCAATACAATTAGGAAGAATCAACAAAGACCTCCTAATCCTTGGATGTTCATACTCCCAAATAAACCCATTAAAGAGTGCATGGGCCCCTTTAAAGAAGTTCATAGGTATAACAATAGGCAGGGCTTGAAATAAATACAAAAACTTCGGTAAAATACTAATTTTGAATGGAATTCCATGTGCCATTTTTCCAACTGAGTACCTACTCTATGAAGACGTGGGAGAAAATTAAGGTCAAAAGTATGCCAAAGTTCCGCAGGAATGAAGGTACCCAGATATTTCAAGGCTAAGTCCATCCATTTGAAATTACAACTAAGTTATTAATTCTTATGCTGCTAGCATTAGTAGATAGGAAGGTACTGTATATTATATTTACTTGTTTTAAACGTTTTTTTTTGTTTTTTTTTTACATTTCTTTCTGGCCAAGGTAAAAATGATATCATACATCCCTGGAGTCTTCGTGGACAATTTTTTTTCTTTCATCTGATGAAGGAGGGGAGGAGGGGCTTTCTCAGCTAAAGACACTCTCCTGCCTGCAAGGGAAGATGGATTCTGGGAAGTAAATGCTGCATGAATCATCTGCCCTTACTCAAGATGGCCGTGGCTAGAAATGCTAGGGAGGTGTTTTGCAAAGTGATTTCTCAACAAAATAAAGCATGGAGACATGAATGGATGGGTGAGATTGCTTTTAATATTGAATATGAATGAAATAAGAGTTTTCAGTTTGTGGTGCTCAGATACAGTTACATTCCACTTTAACACTACAGGGATAAGCCAGGACTATGGACAGTTAACTTGCCCTGGATGGCATACCCTTGCTTTACTCAAGCATATCCAGTCCAAGAATAATTAATAGAAAATATAGTTAAGACCTGAATCTGTGCGCCTGGTCCCGCACCACAACCATCTTCCTCTTTTACATCATTGGAAGCTGGATATTTCTTTCTGGTTATTTCAACTGACCCCCCAATGAAGATGTGCTGTGGTGCATCACCAGGTGGCAGGCTACAAGAACCAGGAAGAGACAGCTGGCCCCCTGATTATGCTTTGCTCCTTGATGCTCCTTGCTGGCCCCCTTGATGATGCGTTGGCACTTTGCCTCCTGGGATAGTCATGTCATGCATCTCAAGAGTCTGCGGGGCAATCTACAGGACATGTAGATGGGTTATATATAAAATTGCGTTTTATAGTTGGCACCCCTACTTTTGTCCCTGTCCCCCAATGTGCCCCCCCCTAAATATGAAAGCAGGAGACGCCACTGCTATTGATCCTGTGTTTCTGCTAAGCAGGAACAAGGATCTCTGCCTTCCCATAGTACAAGCACCTCCCACAAAGTTAGCAAGCACTCCCTAAGAACACATTTAACTCTTTGAATGCCCCTGATGTTTAACTTCTTCCCAGCCAGTGTCATTAGTACAGTGATAGTGCATATTTTTAGCACTGATCACTGTATTAGTGTCACCGGTTCCCACAAAGTGTCAGTTAGTGTCTGATTTGTCCGCAGCAATGTTGCAGTCATGATTTAAGATAGATAGATATACTTTATTGTCATTGTATACATACAACAAAAATTTTTTCGGATACCCTTTACAGCAGCAATAAAACATTTCTCAAGAAAACCACACATACATACTCCTAGCACATGCCCACATATCTATTTAAATAAGTTGCTGATTGCTGGCATTACTAGTGAAAAAAAAATGAAAAAAAAAATTCCATAAATCTATGCCAAAGTTTGTAGACACTATAACTTTTGCGCAAACCAATCATGATACGCTTATTGGGAGGTTTTTTTTTTATCAAAAATGTGTAGCAGAATACATATTGGCCTAAATATATGAAGACATTTAATTTATTATTGGATGTTTTATAGCAGAAAGTAATATATATATATATAGATAGATATATATCTATCTATCTATAGATAGATCTATCTATCTATCTATCTATCTATCTATCTATCTATCTATCTATCTATCTATCTATCTATCTATCTATCTATCTATCTATCTATCTATCGATATATATATATATATATATATATATATATATATATATATATATATATATATATATTTTTTTTTTTTAAATTGACAGTCTTTTTTTAGTTTTGATAATAGCGCAAAAAATAAAAACTGCAGAGGTGATCAAATACCACCAAAAGAAATCTCTATTTGTGGGAGGAAAAAAGAACATCAATTTTATTTGGGTACAGCACCGCACAACCGTGCAATTTTCAGTTAAAGTAAAATAATAATAAAAACAAAAAATTTGTGCCCAGCATTAATGAACTGTTTAAAATCCAGAATACCCCCACAGCTCAGAGTGACAGAAGTGATCTCAGTGTGTTTTTAATACCTATAAATAAATAGTTACAAAGAAAGTGTAACAGTAAATATTTTGTTTCTTCTTTCCTGTTTATCATCACATATGCAACATTCTCTTCAATGTTCCCAGTAATCTTCCCTCCATATCTGCCCTCTTCCCTCCTTCCTTTCCCTCTCTATCTCCCTCCATGTAATGATCTGTGTCCCCTCTCTGGGGGGGTCACTCTCTGTACCTGGTAACAGTTGTGTTGTGCTGAGTGCAGCCCCTCCCAGGCAGGATTGTGTTCTCTCCACAACACACAATGGTGTCACCTGCCCCAGGCTCCCTCCACCTCCCTCCACCTCCCTCCTGTTACTAAGGACGCTGATGTCACTAACTCCTATATATATGGAGGAGAGGAGAGAGAGGGGACAGTGAGCACTCCACACCGAACACCTAACCCATCGGAACCCGGAGAGACCAACTTTATTCAGCATCATGGTGAGCAACCGACTGCACTCTGCTATCCTATACATCCCTCTATGTGTGACTGCACTCTGCCATCCTACACATTCCTCTATGTGTGACCGCACTCTGCCATCCTATACATTCCTCTATGTGTGACCGCACTCTGCCATCCTATACATCCCTCTATGTGTGACTGCATTCTGCTATCCTATACATTCCTCTATGTGTGACCGCACTCTGCCATCCTATACATTCCTCTATGTGTGACTGCACTCTGCCATCATTCACATCCCCCTATGTGACTGCACTTTTCAATCTTATCCTATAAATTCCTCTATGTGTGACTGCACTCTGCATCCTATACATTCCTCTATGTGTGACTGCACTCTGCATCCTATACATCCTTCTATGTGTGACTGCACTCTGCATCCTATACATCCCCCTATGTGTGACTCTCTGCCATCCTATACATCCCCTATGTGTGACTGCACTCTGCCATCCTATACATCCCCTATGTGTGACTGCACTCTGCCATCCTATACATCCCTGAGTATGACTGCAATTTACAATTCTTTATATCCCCCTACCTGTGACTGCACTCTGCCAGTCTATACACCTCTATGTGCATATATACATTCCTGAGTGTGACCACACTCTGTCTTCACATCCCTATGCATGATTGCACTCTACCAGTCTATATCTACTTGCCAGCCAGGCCTTTTCTGGCACATTTAAATCAGTATTTTTTGCTAGAAAATAACTTAGAACCCCCAAACATTATATGTATTTTAGCAGAGACCCTAGAGAATATAATGTAGATTGTTGCAATTTTTTATGTCCCATGGTATTTGTGCAGCGGTTTTTCAAAGGCAAGCTTTTAGGGAAAAAATTCCTTTTAATGTATTTTAATGCAAAAAAAACACAATATATAACCCATTATTTTGGTAAAATTTAAAAGATGATGTAATGCTGAGTAAATAGTTACCTAACATGTCATGCTTTAAAATTGTGTACGCTTGCGGAATGGCGACAAACTTACGATACTTAAAAATTACCATAGGCGACGCTTTAAAATTTTTACAGGTTATCAGTTTAGAGTTACAGAGGAGGTCTAGTGCTAGAATTATTACCCTTGCTCTAACATTCGTGGCGATGCCTCACATGTGGTGCAAGCACCGTTTACTTTTTTTACTTTTTGATCACTTTTATTCCTATTAAAAGGAGTGTAAACATCCCTTGTAATAGAAATAAGGGATGATAGGTCCTCTTTATGCAGAGATCTGGGGTCAAAAAGACCTCAAATCTCTCCTCTACCTTTAAAAGAAAAAGATCCAAAAAAATAAATGTTTACTTCCGCTCTTGTTAGGAAGTGATGTCATAAAGTCGCTCCAGTCCTCCAAGATCATAGAGGCTATCAGAGAATATCTGGTCTCTGGTAACCTCTATGGCCAGCCAAGTGAACCATCGGAAACACCGGCGAGCGGCAGTAGAGGGGGAGACCCCTCTCGCTGCTTCTGAAATTGATCCAGCAAGTAATTAGCCACTCTGACTACTTTCATGAGAAAAAAAAGAAATACCGGGGTTATGGCTGATGCCTTATACATGCTGCATGTGACTGCAATTTTGCCAATCTATGTATTCCTGTATGGTACTGTGCTTCACCAGTCTATAAATATCAGTGTGACTATACACTCTGCCTGTCTGTACATCCCTGTGAGTGACTGTACTTTGCCAATCTATACATCCGCCTATGTGTTACTGTGCTCTGTTGATCTTTATATTCCTATATGTCACTGCCCTGCCCTCTACCAATCTATACATCCTGACCCTGTGTGTGCCTGCACTGCTCTGTCCTAATCCTAACTGCATATACCATTTACCCCACATAGAGGGAATGCATCTCAGTCCACGTTGGCCAAGCCGGTGTACAGATTGGCAATGCCTGCTGGGAGCTGTACTGCCTGGAACATGGCATCCAGCCGGACGGACAGATGCCCAGTGACAAAACCATCGGAGGAGGAGACGATTCCTTCAACACCTTCTTCAGTGAGACCGGGGCTGGAAAACACGTCCCCCGCGCTGTCTTTGTGGACCTGGAGCCCGCTGTGATTGGTGAGTGTTATGTTGTGTGATTAAGTGTGTGAGATGTCCACCAAGTGTTGTCACCTGTAGCAACTTTCTGACCCATTGCCGTCACATTTCTATAGATGAGGTGAGGACAGGAACCTACCGACAACTTTTCCACCCTGAGCAACTCATCACCGGCAAGGAAGACGCCGCCAACAACTATGCCCGAGGTCACTACACCATCGGCAAAGAGATCATCGACCTGGTGCTGGACAGGGTCCGCAAACTGGTGAGTGGTTTCTGACCTAGACCTATGTGGATTATACCAGTGTTTTTCAACCTTTTTTTTTAGCCAAGGCACCCTTTAGAATCGCAAACAATCCCGGGGCACACCAGCCCCCGGGGGTTTCATTCACACCAGGAGGTGCATCTGAGCGCACACGCTTCTTCCTCCTAGCACCACCCTACAAAATCCTCCCTCCTAGCACCACCTTTCCCACCTAAATCCCCCTCCTAGCACAACCCCCACCACACACACACACACACACACACACACACACACACACCCAAATCCCCCCCCCCAGCACAAACCACCACAAATCCCCCCTCCTAGCACACCCCCCCCACCTGCTCCCAAATCCCCCAAATAGCACAATTACCCCTCAAATCCCCCCTTTTACTAGCAGTAGTGGCAGCAGCCAAGAGGGGTGAGAGCCTTCCTGAGATCCTCTGTTAACCGTTAACAGGAGGGAGAGCGCACAGTTAATTCCTGTGTACAGAGGAGGCAGAGAGCTATGCCCGCACCCCCCCCCCCCCGCTCCTCCCTGTACCCTTGCCGGCAAGCCGTTAGCAACCGATGATGTCATCAGTTGGCAGGACGCAGTTGGGTGGCCAGCTCAGCTTTCTCTTTTGCTGATAAGTGGGGGGAGGAGGGGGGGTAGTGAGCATAGCTCTCTGCCTCCTATTTGCACAGGAGTTAACAGTGCGGCCTCCCTCATGTAGCACAAGAGCTAACAGAGGATTACTCTGATTGGCTATTTCCATGGCAACCAACAGCCATAGTTGTAAAAGGACTTTAATATTCGTTCAAACAAATTAAATAGTTTATTATCTTGAATCAGTTAAGATGCAATTAATAAGTGCTAAGGGCTACATTCCAGGTTTAGGTTGAGGGTTCAATGTAGCTTAATGTGTATAGCTCCAATTTTTTTTTTAGCTTTGGATGAAGTAAGGAAGGGTTAAAACTTCCATCAGTTTATTAGATCCAGAAGTGACAGAAAATCAATCGAGGAGAATTCACCTCTTAGATGGTTGTCACTGGAACAGGTGTCCCCATTGGAAGGTTTAACATTGGTGGTTATGCATTAAGGTAAAAAAAAAAACCTTCTGTACTACAGGATGCCCCCTCTCAAGTGAGACTGTTTCTTGGACATCAGGCTCTCCCCTCCAATCACCCAATTGTATCAGTGGGAGGAAAGGTGCCCCAGGGGCTGGATAAAGGCAAGCAAAGGGCCCCAATTTGGAGACCACTGTTTTAGGACAGGGGTCTCCAGGGCTGGACTGGGACAAAAATTTGGCCCTGGACTTCATCCAGACTGGCCCACTTTGACAGATCTCTCCCATGCCGGCTTGCCACCCAAGCCCCCCCCCCCCCCCCCCACTAGCCATTAGCCGTTCTACATTATTTCTCTTATAGGCATTACCAGTGGGGAAGCTAGACATTATTTCACCTGGGGCAAAGAATCAGTTTGACGCCCCCCCCCCCCAAAGGGACAAGATTAGTCAGGAAAGTGAGGCCGCCCTCCTTCCAGATCGTATGATGAGCTTCTCAGTGTTGACTCCTGAGCATCATGTCTGTATTCAGGCGCGCTGCATAACTAGCCAGGGAGAGGAGGTGAGCACTGCGGGGAGGGGGGGGGACAGAGGACCGGAGGGAGGCAGCGGTCCACTGTCACTGAAATCGGCCCACTGAGCCATCGGCTCACCGGGAAACTCCCTGTAGTCCCAATGGCCAGTACATGCCTGGGGGTCTCCAAATTTTCTAAACAAATGGCCATTTTTTTGTCCTTCAGACTTTAGGGGGCCGGACTGTGGCCAACGGAAATTTTACTGGTATCAGTGGGAGTAAAGATCACATTTGGTATTAGGCGGAGGAACAGTGTCCTATCGTTGGTATCATTGGGAATAATAGTGCCCCATAGTTGGTGTCAGTTGGAGAAATGGTGCCCCATTGTTGGTGTCAATGGGAGAAATGATGCCCAATTGCTGCTGTCAGTTAGCAGAATAGTGTCTCATATCAGTGGGAGGAATAGTGCCCCAAGGACTGAATAAAGGCAAGCAAAGGGCCGCATACGACCAACGGGATGTAGTTTGGAGACCACTGTTCTAGGAGAGAAAAACACAACACAAGTTCAATTATTTCATCCATAGTGTAGGGACATCTCTAAAAAGTCCTGAGTCATAATTAGTCACCTGATACATTTTCCTCTAAAATTTTACAAGCATTAGAATTTGATACAGTGTATATTTCTACAAGGTTTGTGCTATTCTCTTGTAACATATGACTGTGTACAGAGGAGGCAAAGAGCTAGGCTTGCACCTCTCTGCTCCTCTTTGTACTCTTGTCTGTATGAATGTAGACACGTTGATATGATTATTGCCTTGCCCTTCTTGTGTGTTGAAATGGCCTTGCATTCTGCTCTTATTATTAATGACAGAAACGATATATTAGCTAGGTGAACACAGCATGATAATCAAGAGTATAAATAGTATAACCATTATCTTTAGAGAAAAGTTAACGAACCCTGTGTTTTTTGCTTTTTCTTAGGCTGACCAGTGCACCGGTCTCCAGGGATTCCTCATCTTCCACAGTTTCGGTGGTGGCACTGGCTCTGGTTTCACCTCCCTCTTGATGGAACGTCTGTCTGTTGACTATGGAAAGAAGTCCAAGCTTGAATTCGCCATCTACCCAGCTCCTCAGATCTCCACAGCTGTGGTTGAGCCCTACAACGCCATCCTCACCACCCACACTACCCTGGAGCACTCAGACTGTGCTTTCATGGTGGACAACGAAGCCATTTATGACATCTGCCGCAGAAACCTGGACATCGAACGCCCAACCTACACCAACTTGAACCGTCTGATTGGCCAGATTGTGTCTTCCATCACCGCCTCCCTTAGGTTTGATGGAGCTCTGAATGTGGACTTGACAGAGTTCCAGACCAACCTGGTGCCCTACCCCCGTATCCACTTCCCGCTGGCCACCTATGCTCCTGTAATCTCTGCAGAGAAAGCTTACCATGAGCAGCTCTCTGTGTCTGAGATCACCAACGCTTGCTTTGAGCCAGCCAACCAGATGGTGAAATGTGACCCCAGACACGGTAAATACATGGCTTGCTGCCTGCTGTACCGTGGTGATGTAGTGCCCAAAGATGTCAATGCTGCTATTGCCACCATCAAGACCAAACGCACTATCCAATTTGTTGACTGGTGCCCAACTGGATTCAAGGTTGGTATCAACTACCAGCCACCAACTGTGGTTCCCGGTGGAGATCTGGCTAAGGTGCAGCGAGCCGTGTGCATGTTGAGCAACACCACAGCCATTGCTGAGGCCTGGGCTCGCCTGGACCACAAGTTTGATCTGATGTATGCCAAGCGTGCCTTTGTGCACTGGTACGTGGGTGAAGGTATGGAAGAAGGAGAGTTCTCTGAGGCTCGGGAGGACATGGCCGCCCTGGAGAAGGATTATGAAGAGGTTGCCACTGACAGCGTTGAAGGAGAGGGTGAAGAGGAGGGAGAAGAGTATTAAATGACTGTATAATAATACTGAAATAACATCTATTTTCATTAAATAAATATTTCTTTATGTATTTTTAGTGTTATTGTGATTTTGTGCTTTATTAGAATTCAGGAAAAGTACAAAATTCAGCACTATGTTTATGTTTCTTATGTGAACACAGCTCAATAGAAACAAAATACCATTTGCATGGTTCACAGCAACTAATCATATTGACATTTTCAGATTTTAATTGCCAGATAGTATATGAAAGGTTAAAACATAGGTGCCGATTATGTGGATAGGGAAAATTAGGTGTCCTTGACAGCAGATTTGTTCTAGGTCTAAATACCTTAAATCAAGGTATTGAAACAAGAGGATTAGCATGACAGTCAGGAAAGTAGCATTCTCGGGTCTGCACTCTTTCAGTAGCCAAATGGGCTCCCAATTCTCATTTTAAACGATATAATAAATATACAATCCCCGCTCTTTTCCCACTTCTTCCTGCAGCATTTCCAGGGTGTATCAGAGTGATGTTCTGGGCCGGCGCTGACCAATCAGAATTGCTCTGATCCTTCCTGGAAGCACTGCAAAAAGAAGAGCGAGGAGAGCAGGGGTTTCCAATCCCTGAACCTCTACACACCCATGGAGGTAAGTACAGCGAGGACCGGAGTGGGGGAGGGTGTATGGAGTTAGTTCACATTTTTCTGAAAAAGTGAATTACACTTCAAAGAAACCTTAGGGTTCTACAGAACCCTGGTTGAGAGCAGCTGACACTCTAGTGCAAAGCACAATTTAAAGTGTTAATAAACCCACAACAGTAAAATCAGTCTGTATATGCAGTAAAGCATGCTTGTTATACTCACGGTGGGACCTAAGGGTTTAATCCTCTGCATTGTGAAAAAAAGGCTGTTTGATCCTGCCTTCTATGATCCTCCCCTTTTTCCACTGTCCCCAATCCATCTGCTGATAGAACAGAGCCCTAGGAGGCACTCTGCACATGCTCAGTTTGATGTGCATTGCTAGAGATTTTTTTATTTTTGTTGGGAGGGTGCATGTGATCAGCACAGGGCCAATCTGCACTGTCCAGACAGAGGTTCAGGGGTCCTGCAGCCTCATAGGATAGTCAGAGGAGAATGAAAACTCCTCCTACAAGCTTTAACCAGACACTGATAGAAGTCACAAGACTGCTATATACTGCTGATGAGAAAAGGTATTTAGCAGTTAATATTTAATAAAATAATTGCATTTCCATGTTCTGTGTACTGTGAGAGAGCAGATATAGTGAATGCAGGCTCCTGGGTTTAGTAACATGTTAAGCACTGCAGTCTTGTAGTGTACAGTCAGGTCCATAAATATTGGGACATCAACACAATTCTAATCTTTTTGGCTCTATACACCACCACAATGGATTTGAATTGAAACGAACAAGATGTGCTTTAACTGCAGACCTTCAGCTTTAATTTGAGGGTATTTACATCCAAATCAGGTGTAGGAATTACATCAGTTTGTATATGTGCCTCCCACTTTTTAAGGGACCAAAAGTAATGGGACAATTGGCTGCTCAGCTGTTCCATGGCCAGGTGTGTGTTATTCCCTCATTATCCCATTTACAAGGAGCAGATAAAAGGTCCAGAGTTCATTTCAAGTGTGCTATTTGCATTTGGAATCTGTTGCTGTCAACTCTCAATATGAGATCTAAAGAGCTGTCACTATCAGTGAAGCAAGCCATCATTAGGCTGAAAAAAACAAAACAAACCCATCAGAGAGATAGCAAAAACAGGTGTAGCCAAATCAACTGTTTGGAACATCTTAAAAAAGAAAGACGGTACCAGTGAGCTCAGCAACACCAAAAGACCCGGAAGACCACGGAAAACAACTGTGGTGGATGACCGAAGAATTCTTTCCCTTGGCGAAGAAAACACCCTTCACAACAGTTGACCAGATCAAGAACACTCTCCAGGAGGTAGGTGTATGTGTGTCAAAGTCAACAATCAAGAAAAGACTTCACCAGAGTGAATACAGAGGGTTCACCACAAGATGTAAACCATTGGTGAGCCTCAAAAACAGGAAGGCCAGATTAGAGTTTGCCAAACAACGTCTAAAAAAGCCTTCACAGTTCTGGAACAACATCCTATGGACAGATGAGACCAAGATCAACTTGTGCCAGAGTGATGGGAAGAGAAGAGTATGGAGAAGGAAAGGAACTGCTCATCATCCAAAGCATACCACCTCATCAGTGAAGCATGGTGGTGGTAGTGTCATGGCGTGGGCATGTGTGGCTGCCAATGGAACTCGTTCCCTTGTATTTATTGATGAAGTGACTGCTGACAAAACTGAAGTGTTTCGGGCAATATTATCTGCTCATATTCAGCAAAATGCTTCAGAACTCATTGGACGGCGCTTCACAGTGCAGATGGACAATGACCCGAAGCATACTGCGAAAGCAACCAAAGAGTTTTTTAAGGGAAAGAAGTGGAATGTTATGCAATGGCCAAGTCAATCACCTGATCTGAATCCGATTGAGCATGCATTTCACTTGCTGAAGACAAAACTGAAGGGAAAATGCCCCAAGAACAAACAGGAACTGAAGACAGTTGCAGTAGAGGTCTGGCAGAGCATCACCAGGGATGAAACCCAGCGTCTGGTGATGTCTATGCGTTCCAAACTTCAGGCTGTAATTGACTGCAAAGGATTAACCACTTGACAACTGGGCACTTAAACCCCCCTCGTGACCAGACCAATTTTCAGCTTTCAGCGCTCTCACAATTTTTAATGACAATTACTCAGTCATGTAATACTGTACCCAAATTAATTTTTTGTCCTTTTTTCATACAAATAGAGCTTTCTTTTGGTGGTATTTGATCACCTCTGGGTTTTTTATTTTTTGCGCTATAAACGAAAAAAGACTCAAAATTTTGAAAAAAAACCCTAATTTTTCTTAGTTTCTGTGATAAAATTTAGCAAATTATTAATTTTTCTTCATAAATTTTGGCCACAATTTATACTGCTACATATCTTTGGTAAAAATAATCCAAATTAGTGGATATTATTTGGTCTTTGTGAAAGTTAGAGAGTCTACAAGCTATGGTGCAAATCATAAAAAATTGATCACACTTGATGTACTGGTGGCCTATCTAATTTCTTGCGACCCGAACAAGTCAGGAAAGTACAAATACCCCCCAAATGACCCCCTTTTTGAAAGTAGACATTCCAAGGTGTTTGGTAAGATGCATGGTGAGCTTTTTGATGTCATTTTTCCCCACAATTCTTTGCAAAATGAAGATTTTTTTCCCCCCACAAAATTGTCATTGTAATAGGTTACTTCTCTCACATGGCATGTATATACCACAAATAACACCCCAAAATACATTCTGCTACTTCTCCTGAGTATTACGATACCACATGTGTGGGACTTTTTCACAGCCTATCCACATAGAGAGGCCCAACATGCAGGGAGCACCATCAGGTGTCCAGGGAGCATAAATTACACATCTAACTTGTTGACTACCTATTACATTTTTGAAGGCCCTGGAACACCAGGACAATGACACGTGACACTGACGTGGCACTGATGACAGATGGCACTGATACGTGGCACTGATGACACTGATGTGGCACTGATGATAGATGGCACTAATATGTGGCACTGATGACAGATGGCACTAATACGTGGCACTGATGACAGATGGCACTAATACATTGCACTGACAGATGGCACTAATACATGGCACTGATGACACGTGACACTGATGACAGATGGCACTAATATATGGCACTGATGACAGGTGGCACTGATGACAGATGGCACTAATACGTGTCACTGATGACACGTGGCACTGATGAGAGATGGCACTAATATGTGGCACTGATGAGAGATGGCACTTATACATGGCACTCATGACACGTGACACTGATGACAGATGGCACTGATACATGGCACTGATGACACGTGACACTGATACGTGCCACTGATGACACGTGACACTGATAACAGATGGCACGTGACACTGACAGGTGGCACTGATGACAGATGGCACTAATATGTGGCACTGATGAGAGATGGCACTAATATGTGGCACTGATGACAGATGGCACTGATGACAGATGGCACTTATAGGTGGCACTGGGGACAGATGGCAGTGGGGACAGATGACAGTGGGGACAGATGGCACTGACGTCACTTTTTTTTTTTTTTTTTACTCACCGCTGCAGCGGCTCACTCTCCCTCCTCACACGCTGTCTCTGTGTGAGGAGGGAGAGCCGGCCATGAGAGATGATCTCATATGTTTACATATGAGATCATCTCTCATTGGCACCGCCGATCGCGCTGAAAACGGCCGCTGTGATTGGCCGTTTTCAGCGATCTGTGACTGGCTGTGTCCAAGGGACACGGCCAGCACAGAACTTCCCCGATGCACACCCGCGGGAGCGTGCATCGTGCAAGTTAACGTGAGGACGTCCAGGGAAGGCCTCCCGGCAATTAGCGTCCGCGCTGCAGCCGTCTTTCGGCTATAGCGCGGGCGCGAAGAGGTTAAAAAGTGAAAGTTTGATGGATGATTGTTAATCTGTCCCATTACTTTTGGTCCCTTAAAAAGTGGGAGGCACATATACAAACTGATGTAATTCCTACACCGTTCACCTGATTTGGATGTAAATACCCTCAAATTAAAGCTGAAAGTCTGCAGTTAAAACACATCTTGTTCGTTTCATTTCAAATCCATTGTGGTGGTGTATAGAGCCAAAAAGATTAGAATTGTGTTGATGTCCCAATATTTATGGACCTGACTGTATATCTATGTTGACAACTCTCCTGCTGAATGTACTTGTGTCTGGTGTACATTATGTGAAGATCAATTACATATTCTTACAGCTGCTGCAGCTGGCCAGGGAGGGGGATACATGGGGTGACACCGGCCATGCAGCACCCAGGTCAGTGACAGTCCCTGTTCTGTATAGAAGGGCATACGAACTTAGGTGACAAGTTCAGAGCAGCATCACTGTTCACAGGTTGGGACTAGGGATGAGCCGAACACCTCCCAGTTCTGTTCGCACCAGAATATCCGAACATGCAAAAAAGTTTGTTCGAACACTGCTAAAGTCTATGGGACACGAACGTGAAAAATCAAAAGTGCTAATTTTTAAGGCTAGTTTTTGCCCTAAAAAGTGTTTGGGGACCCAGGTCCTGCCCCAGGTGACATATATCAATGCAAACAAAAGTTTTAAAAACAGCCGTTTTTTCGGGAGCAGTGATTTTAAGAATGCTTAAAGTGAAACAATAAAAATTAAATATTCCTTTAACCACTTGCTGCCCGCCCGCCATCATATGATGGCGGGACGGTGCGGCTGTTGTTCTGGCCTGCCGTCATATGATGGCGCAGCCTTCCAGGCAGCCCAGGAGGCGCGCGCACCCTCCACATCGCTCGCGTGCGTGTGCGCCGGGCACCTGCGATTGCCCGGTAACCGAGCAGGACCGTGGATCTGTGTGTAAACACACAGATCCACGTCCTGTCAGATGGGAGGAGACCGATGGTGTGTTCCTTGTACAGAGGAACACCGATCGGTCTCCTCCCCTTGTGAATCCCCTCCCCCCACAGTTAGAATCACTCCCTAGCAACACATTAACCCCTACAGCGCCCCCTCCTGGTTAACCCCTTCATTGCCAGTCACATTTATACAGTAATCAATGCATTTTTATAGCACGGATCGCTGTATAAATGTGAATGGTCCCAAAAATGTGTCAAAATTGCCCGATGTGTCCGCCGCAATATCGTAGTCACGATAAAAAAATCGCAGATCGCCGCCATTACTAGTAAAAAAAATAATAATAATAAAAATGCTATAAATCTATCCCCTTTTTTTGTAGACACTATAACTTTTGCGCAAACCAATAAATATACGCTTATTGCAATATTTTTTACCAAAAATATGTAGAAGAATACGTATCGGCCTAAAATGAGGAAAAAATTTGTTTAAAAAAAAATTTGGATACTTATTATAGCAAAAAGTAAAAAATATTGTGTTTTTTTCAAACTTGTCACTCTTGTTTTGTTTATAGCACAAGAAATAAAAAACGCAGGGGTGATCAAATACCACCAAAAGAAAGCTCTATTAGTGGGGAAAAAATGATAAAAATTTCATTTGGGTATAGTGTAGTATGACCGCGCAATTGTTATTCAAAGTGCGACAGCGCTGAAAGCTGAAAATTGGCTTGGGCAGGATGGGGGTGAAAATGCCTTGTATGGAAGTAGTTATATATCGGGCCTGGGGGGTGTCTATAGTATGCCTGTAAAGTGGTGCAGTTTTCCCGTGTTTAGAACAATACCACACAAAAGGACATTTCTAAAAGAAAAAAAGTCATTTAAAACTGCTTGCGGCTGTAATGTATTGTCGGGTCCAGGCAATATACATGAAAATCATTAAGAAAAACGGTCCCCCCCCCCAGTCCATTACAAGGCTTTTTGGGTCTGGTATGGTTATTAAGGGGAACCCCGCACCCAAATTTAAAAAAAAAATGGTGTGGGGGGCCCCCTGGCACTATATACTCTGAACAGAAGTAAATATACTATACGGCCTGCCCTAAATACTCTGCAAATAATTTGACCTTAGGTGTTGGTGGTGCCAAAACACTGTAACCCCTCACAGTTACTCTTGTTGGGTGCAGGAACGGGCCCTGCTATGAAATATTATGTCAAGAATTGTTATTACATGCCCCTGTTAAACAGGGGCAGAAAAATTGGGCCTTAGGCAGTGGTGGTGGTGGTACCACAACACTGTAAACCCTCACAGATACTCTTGTTGGGCGCAGGAACAGGCCCTGCTATGAAATATTATATGAACAATTGTAATTACATGCCCCTGTTAAACAGGGGCAGAAAAATTGGGCCTTAAGCAGTGGTGGTGCCACAACACTGTAATCCCTCACAGTTACGCTTGTTGGGCGCAGGAACGGACCCTGCTGTGAAATATTTGATCAAAAATTGTAATTGCATGCCCCTGTTAAACAGGGGCAGAAAAATTGGGCCTTAGGAAGTGGTGGTGGTGCCCTAAACCAAAAATATTGTTGGAAGCTAGCATCATCAAGATTGAGGAGGAATAGGATAGTCACTCAGCATAGGCAGTCTTCAAGGGATCCCACATCCATAGAAAAATCAATCAGTTACATCAGCATCAGGTGCTTGATAGCTGCTGCTGATCCAAGACTGATTCATTTTTATGAATGTGAGCCTATCAAGGGAGTCTGTGGACAGGCGCACTCTATGATCCGTTACAAACCCTTCTGAATGTGCGTTCAGAAAGAACGCTGGATGCAGGACAGGCCAGTAGCTCAATTGCATATTGAGCAAGTTCTGTCCAGTGGTCCATCCTCAAGACCCAGTAAACCAGTAGATGGTCTGATGGAAAGGTCTCCAAGTCTGCTCTTGCCCCAAGATATTCCTGCACCATGCAATGCAGATGATGGCGATGGTTGCTTGAACCGATCAGACCTTGGCGCTGAGGACTGAAAAATTGTCTAAAGGCATCGGTCAGCCGGCCACCTTCTCCACCACTCTTTCTCTGACTGAACGAAGCCTCAGCAACACGTTGTCCAGCACCAGGAAATTGTAACCTCCCAGGGTCTGGAAACGCATTGCACAAACCTTTCTTCATGGCCTCCTGAAGATGTTTCATCCTCTGCTCCCTCTGCGAAGGCAGGATGAGTTCTGTAACCTTACCCTTGTAACGTGGATCAAGAAGGGTTGCCAGCCAGTAATGATCCCTCTCCTTGATACCACGAATCCTAGGGTCATTTCGCATGACTTTGCAGAATAAGGGAGGCCATGCAGCGTAAGTTTGCAGACGCATTTGATTGTGAGTCCTCTGGGTCACTGAGGATGATGTTGTCAGGAACTACCTCCTCCCAACCACGTACAACTCCTTGGGTTTTTGGGGACTGAAAACCATCCCAAGACTGCTGCTGAGTGTTATCCTCTACATCCATGCTGACACAATCCTCCTCCTCTTCTTCCTGTTTGTTTGGCATGCCCACAGGTATGCTATCTGGATAAAGGGGGCCTTGAGAGGTAAGGAAGTCGCTGAGCATGTGGATGGCTGGGACCGAATTTCTTTTTACTGTTTAGCAACTGGGGTAGGGAAATTTGCCTGCTAAAATCAGATGGAGGTGTACTGATAGCAGATTGGCTACAAGTACTTGGGACACCTATTGCTATACCTTCATTCCTCTCAGTGCAGGTTTTTGAGAGGACTGGAGGTATAGTGGGGTTGGAGATCCCAGATGAGGAGCAAGGAAAAGTCTGCCTTTTTCTTTAATGTGGGTCTTTCAAGTGTTGTTAAGAACAGACTGCATGGGAGGTCGTCATATGTCTGGTCAAGCATGTGGTGCCCAAGTGGCTGTTGTTCTGGCCACGCTTGATCCGCTTCAGACATAGGTTGCAAACAGCATCGGTGCGATCTGCTGCACACATGTCAAAAAAGCCCCACACCAAGGAACTTTTCAAAATCAGCGGGGAATCAGCAGCGCCCTGCACCTGTGGAGCTCTGTCGTGTGATGCAGTAGGCTGGCTGCCCTTGGCAGTATGCTGCAGCTGGGAGAACATGGCCGCCAGTTTCTTGCCCTTCTTGGGCACCCCCCTCTCTCTAGGCTCATGTTACTGCCTTCCTCAACCTGGGAACCGACATCGGAAACTTCTAATCGCTGCGCATCCTCCATCAGCATGTACCCGACACCGTGGTCGAATAGTTCGGGGGACTCCTCCGTGCATGATGGTGGGGCTACGGAAGGAGTGACTGTGGACAGGGAGCGGGTGGAATAGGCCGCTTTGGCAGCTGCATTGGAACGCAAACTACTCTGTGCCTGGGTGACGGAGGATGAGGAGGATTTGGACGGCTTTGTTATTCACTCCACCAACTCTTCTGCATGTTCTGGCTCAATAACACGGCCAACAGCAGAAAAAAAGGACAAGCATGCCCCATGGCCACCTGCAGAGGATGCACCGTGTCCACGACCAGCACTGTTGACTGTAGACACAGAGGCTGCTTGCCCTCTTTTAGTGGCCTGTGAGCGTCTGCCTCTCCTTGGTGGCCTTTCGGACATATTTGTTTGGCAACACCACACTGTACTGTATTGTGTACACCACCAGAAAAGTAGTAGCAACTGCACTACAGCTGCACTGTATTGTGTAATGTGTATACCACCAGAAAAAGTAGTCGCAACTGCACTATTCATTCTTATATGTATATTTTTTAAGCATGTTTAAGTATTAAAAAAACTTTTTTCTATTTCAATACTCTGTATACTTGCACATTTGATACTACTAGCTGCCTTAAAAGTCAGTTTAGGGGAAACTCCTTTCTCTTTTTTCTTGAATATTGGATGTGGCACGATATAAGCATAAGTTTGCCATTCGCTTTTCTCCTCATGTATTGTGTAATGTGTACACCACCAGAAAAGTAGTAGCAACTGCACTACGGCTGCTGTCAGAGAACTATCACAAATGCTCGTTCCCGTGCGCCAGTCAGGCGTTCGGCAGGTACGAGCGAGCCCCGGGCCAGGCACGCACGTTAGTACACTCTTATGAACGAGTGCACGTCAGCACGGGCACGTTGCATGTCAACGAATCACGGCACAAGGTGCCCTATTTAAGGATCAGCATACTAGTGTCAGTGCTGGATTTTCTCAGCTAGTTCCTGTATCCTTGCTGCTGTTTTGATTGAACCTTGATCCTGAACCCTTGGCTTTCCTGACTACTCTTTCGGATTATCCCTGCAACTCTGCCTGCCTCTGCTTCCTGTACCGAACTTGAACTTCTGACTACGGCTGTCTTCCGGTCTTGTACTTCTCTGCCAGCTCATTGCCAACCACTGCCAGCCCCTGACTACGAACCTGCCTGCCGATTGTGTACCTTCCTGCCAGCACATTGCCGACTCCTGCCTGTCCCCGACCCTGCAAGTACTCCTATTGGACTTTTCCTGAACCAATTAAGGATCGGCATCCCACCAGCTCCACTAAGGCTCCGGTGTTTCTGATCCTGCCAGCAGGCACCTGCACCCTTCTTTTGACCTAGCAGCCCTGTCTCAACCTCCAGGGGTGCTAGGACCGGAACCCTGCAAGAGGCCACCCTCGTCATTTCGGACTCCACTGTAAGGTATGTGAATGTACAATCCAGCCACATGGAGTCCGAAAGGGGGGCCTCAGCTATGGTGCTCTGTGCCAACAGATTGCAAACCTCACTCAAGCAGTCCAGGGCCTGCAGGATGGCTACCAGCGACTCGAGCAACGAGTGGAGTCTCTCTCTCCAAGCACCTCAGCACACCAGACAGCCGCAGCACCTGCATCATCGATTTCAACTTCTACTTCCACAGTAGTGGTGCCACCCCCAGAGCCACGAGTCCATGCTCCAGAAAGATTCATGGGAGACTGCAGCAAATTCCGCGCTTTCAGAAATGCCTGCCATCTCTATTTCCTGCTACAACCTCGCACCTTCTCTTTGGAAAGTACCAAGGTGGGATTCATCATTTCATTACTACAGGGAGAACCCCAGACCTGGGCTCACAATCTAATGGAAAAAAGCTAGTCCCTTGCTAAATACCATGGACTCTTTTCTGGATGAAATGGCTAAGCTTTATGATGACCCTCAACGTACCACCACAGCTGAGGCCAGTCTCCACGCCCTCCAGCAGGGTCGTAGGCCCGTGGAGGACTATGTCACAGACTTTAAACAGTGGAGTTCCGACACACAACGGTACGACGCCGCTCTCCGTTTTCAGTTCCGTTTAGGACTTTCAGAAGCACTTAAAGATGAACTAGCTCGGGTGGAGGTCCCCAATTCTCTGGAAGAGCTGATTCAGCTATCTATTCAGTTTGATCGCTGACTGAGGGAGCGAAGATCTGAAAGGACCAGCCAGTACCGGCCCATGTGGATGTTACCCAGGGTACCCAGCCACCCACCTATTCCTGCAACCCCACTACCTGCTCCAGTCACTGAAGCTCCAGAGCCAATGCAATTAGGCCTGCTTCGTGCACCATTGACACCAGAAGAGAAGCAGCACCGCCATGTGAATAATCTCTGTCTTTACTGCGGAGGAGCCGGTCATTACGCCAACATGTGTCCCAACAAGACTCGTAAGTGTGACTCTCCTCCTCTTGATCCTTGTGCTTTGGCTCTAGCAAGATCAACTCACATTGCTGTTCCTGTCTCCCTACAGCTTCCAGAAGGGGTACTCCAGGTCCAGGCCATAGTTGATTCAGGAACCTGTAGTTGCTTCATCGATCATGCCTTCGCCTGCAACAGAAGATTCCTCTGCGATCTAAGCAAAATAAATTGTCCATACGACTAGCTGATGGGTCCAACATCAAATCTGGGCCCATCATTCAAGAAACTCATCCTTTGCCCGCTGACATCTCACCCAACCACCAAGAACTGTTGTGCCTAGACGTTATATCCTCACTGTTCTTTCCAATCATTCTGGGAATGCCTTGGTTGCAAGCACACAACCCACAGATAGATTGGACAACCGGCAAGGTGGTTTTCCAGTCATCCTATTGCCTCCATAATTGTCTCCAGACCCTCCACCACTCAGCCCCAGTTGTTGGCTGTCTAAAATCAGCATCCGAATCCCAAGATCTTGTTCCATCCGTATACCATGATTTCCTGGATGTCTTCGATAAACAGAAAGCAGACACTCTTCCCCCCCACCGGGCCTACGATTGCCCGATTGAACTTTTACCAGGGGCAGAAATTCCTTTTGGCAGAATTTTCCCCCTCTCGGAACCTGAACTCTTGGTCCTGAAAGACTATGTGAACGAGAACCTCAAGAAGGGGTTCATCCGTCACTCTACTTCTCCAGCCGGGGCAGGAATATTCTTTGTCGAAAAGAAAGACCACTCACTCCGTCCATGTGTGGATTACAGGGAATTAAATCGGATTACTGTTAAAAATCGCTACCCCCTGCCTCTAATTCCAGAATTGCTCCAGAGACTCCGCTCTGCAAGGATATTCACCAAGTTGGATTTACGAGGTGCTTACAACTTGATCAGAATCAGAAAGGGTGATGAGTGGAAAACGGCCTTCCGGACTTGGTTTGGCCACTTTGAATATCTTGTTATGCCCTTCGGGTTATGCAACGCCCCGGCAACCTTCCAGCATTTCGTAAATAACATCTTCAGAGACTTCTTAGACCTATTCATGATCGTTTACCTAGATGACATTCTGATTTTCTCGGTCTCTTTAGAACTACATCGTGACCATGTGAAACAAGTCCTTCTTAGGTTAAGACAAAATGAGCTCTATGCCAAGGCTGAGAAATGTGAATTCGAACGGCAGACCATTCACTTTCTCGGACTAGTAATCTCCACAGGAGGGATGGCAATGGATCCTCAAAAGGTTGCAGCCATAATGTCCTGGCTACCTCCCGTTGATAAGAAAGGGGTACAACGGTTCATCGGTTTCTCCAATTTTTACAGGAAATTTATTAAAAACTTCTCTGGTATCATCATGCCCATCACTCAACTCACCAAGAAACAGAACCGCTTTCAGTAGACAGAGGTAGCTCAAGCTGCTTTCGACAAATTAAAAGGACTGTTCACCTCTGCCCTGGTATTAAAGCACCCTGACCCCGCTCTTCCATACATACTGGAAGTAGATGCCTCAGAGAGCGCTGTAGGGGCCATCCTGTCTCAGCGCCAAGGACCTAAAGCTCTAATGCACCCTGTGGCCTTTTTCTCAAAGGAATTAGGGCCTTCGGAAAGGAACTACGATGTGGGAGACCGGGAATTGTTGGCAATCAAATCGGCCCTGGAAGACTGGCGGTACCTCTTAAAGGGAGCAACACACCCAATACTGATCCTCACGGATCACAAAAATTTAGAGTATCTCAGGACTGCCAAACGCCTCAGACCCAGGCAAGCAAGAAGGGCTCTTTTTTTTTCTCGCTTCAGTTTCCATATAACCTACCGGCCCGGATCCAAGAATGTGAAACCAGACGCGCTATCGCGTATGTTCACGGAAGTCGAGGTTCCACCCCAAACGGATACCATCCTACAGGCTGGAAATTTTCTGCTTACACAAACCGATTTAATGTCACAGATTCGTCAAGCATCCAGGGGAATCTTTCTGCCTCCAGATATGAACCTTCAAGAAAACGATGGGCTCTATTGGCAGGGGAATAAAGTTTTCGTACCACAGAATCTGCGCACTACTGTCTTACAAATATGCCATGACTACCCGTTGGCCGGCCATTTCGGGGGATACAAGACCATGGATTTGATCCAGAGACATTTTTGGTGGCCCAGCTTAGCAAGAGACTGCAGGAAATATGTTGGCTCGTGCTCAATCTGTCTCAGGAACAAAAACACCAAAAGCAAAGCATGGGGATTATTAAGACCACTACCCATTCCTGAAAGACCCTGGGATAAAATCGCGATGGATTTTATTGTAGAGCTCCCTCCATCGGAAGGGTTTTAATCTATCTTTGTAGTGGTGGATCGCCTCTCCAGGATGTCACATTTTGCCCCTATGAAAGGGACCCCATCAGCAACAGAAACTGCTAAAGTTTTCATTAAAGAGATTGTCAGGTTGCCTGGAATTCCTAGTGACATTGTCTCAGACCGTGGAGTGCAGTTCACTTCAAGATTCTGGAAAGCACTATGTGAAGCACTGGGCATCAAACTCAATTTCTCTTCGGCTTACCATCCCCAGTCCAATGGACAGACTGAGCGTACCAATTAAACGCTAGAACAATACTTGCGCTGCTTTACCTCATTTTCCCAAGAAGATTGGGCCTCACTACTGCCCTTGGCGGAAATTGCATTTAATAACTCTACCCATACAGCCACCAACCAATCTCCCTTCTTCTCAAATTATGGGTTTCATCCCTCTTTCTTGCCAACATTAATTCCGGATTCCCCCTTGCCAGCTGTTCAGGATAGACTAAATTTCTTGCTACCAATAACCAGGTGCTGAGGGAGACCATTTCCAGGATGCAGGAGACTAATAAAAGGTTCTTTGACAGGAAGAGGAGGGGGGAACTGGATTTGAAGGTTGGTGACCGTGTGTGGCTTTCAACAACAAATTTGAAATTGGCCTGTCCATCCAGGAAATTGGGACCCAAATATCTGGGACCTTTCCCGATCAAGAGAAAAATCAACCCAGTGGCTTATGAACTTGAACTCCCCGACTCATTCAAGATCCATCCTGTATTTCATACTTCCTTGTTGAAACCTGACGTGGTTAATCCCTTTCCAGGTCGTGAAGTGGGGCCCCCAGAGGCTATAATGGTGGATGGAGAGGAAGAGTTCGAAATCAAGACCATTATAGATTGCAGGAGAAGACAAGGACAGAACCAATATCTAATTAAATGGAAAGGTTTTGGTCCAGAAGAAAATTCCTGGGAACCAGAGGCAAACCTCCATGCTGCAAGACTGGGGTACATCGTACTCCTACCCATTCACCTGGGGGAAAAAAGTGTCAATAAAAAACACACTACACAGGTTTTTAAAGTAGTTTATTAGGCAGCTACGGGGGTCTTCTTCCGACTTCGGGGGTCTCTTCCGACTTCTCCGCTCTCTCCAGCCACTTCTCCCGGTGTCCGGTTCTTCTCCCGCTCTCCGGCCTCTTCTCCATTCTCCGGTTCTTCTCCCGCTCTCCGGTTCTTCTACCGGGCTCCCCTGCTATCTTCTGCTCTTTTGCCGATCTCTTGCTAGCGGTGGCCCGGTCTTCTCTGCCGTCTTCTTCCCTCTTCTCTTCTTCCGATGTTGACACGAAGCTCTCTCCTGCTCTAATGCTGTGTTCGAGGTGCGCAACGACTTATATAGGCATGGTCACCCGGTGACCCCGCCCCTTATGATGTCACAGTCCTGGGGCATGCTGGGACTGTGCCGTCATAAGGGGCGGGGTCACCATCCAGTGACCACGCCCCATGGCTATATAAGTCGTTGAGCACCTCGAACACAGCATTACAACGGGAGAGAGCGTCGTGTCAACATCGGAAGAAGAGAAGAGGGAAGAAGAGGGCGGAGAAGACTGGGCCACCGCTAGCAAGAGAGCGGTAAAAGAGCAGAAGATAGCGGAGGAGCCCGGAAGAAGAACCGGAGAGTGGGAGAAGAACCGGACACCGGGAGAAGAGGCCGGAAAGAGCAGAGAAGTTGGAAGAGACCCCCCCGAAGTCGGAAGAGCTGCCTAATAAACTACTTTAAAAACCTGTGTAGTGTGTTTTTTATTGAAACTTTTTTTCCTCAGGTGAATGGTTAGGGGTACGATGTACCCCATACTCATTCACATAGGGCTGGGGGCCAGGATCTGGGGGCCCCCTTATTAAAGGGGGCTCCCAGATTCCGATAAGCTCCCCGCCCGCAGACCCCGACAACCAACGGCCAGGGTTGTTGGGAAGAGGCTCTTGTCCTCATCAACATGGGGACAAGGTGCTTTGGGGAAGGGGGGTGCCCTGCGGCCCCCCATGTTGAGGGCATGCGGCCTGGTACAGTTCAGGGGGGGGCGCTCGCTTGTCCCCACCCCCTTTCCTGACCGGCTGGGCTGCGTGCTTGGATAAGGGTCTGGTATGGATCTTGGGGGGACCCCTACGCCGTTTTTTCGGCGTAGGGGGTTCCCCTTAAAATCCATACCAGAGGACATTGTCGCCTCTTTCTCTTTCTCGCTGCAATAGGAAAACGTGTTTTTCCTATTGCAGCGAGAAAGTGAGATTATACCCTGTCGCCGAGAACCAGCGCGATAGGATCACGCTGGAAACATTCTCACGGGCAGGTGCTGTAGCTGCCCTTCCGTCGGACCAGCATACAGACGAACGGGCTTCCCGATAGGAACTGGGTCCAGCGGAGTTAGACTTAGACTAATTGTAAGGAGATATGTAGAATAAATGTGTAGCGCTAAAAGGATGTCTTGATCGTGGTCACCTGATACTAATGATAGACAGGTAGCATCACAATCTGTAAACACAGTGACGTATCACTGGTGTGCAATAATGAAGTTATTAATATAGGTGATAAACCCATATGCGATCCCAAATTGCAAATTATCGTGCCAAAAGTGTATGCACACTAAAAGGGTGAAAAAAGGAAAATGAAAATGGACAGGTGATCATATACTGCATATCATCAGTGTCCTCACTATGTGCAAAAAGTAATACAATATAGTGACATAAATAAATAATGTGCAAATGAGTATATCTTAAATGTAAACCGTACAAGTATACATAAGAGGTAAAATGTTCATAATACATACACAGTGATGTGAATGAATGAAAAATAATAAAGGTGAAAACAAACAATAGCAATCCACCACAAAAAAGTTAAGACAACATAAGTCCATGTAATTATAACGCCACAACAGAAATTCAAAGTGGTCTTATGCCGCGTACATGTGACCGGTTTTTCCGTCAGAATAAACGCTGACATTTTTTCTGACAGAATTCTGCTGAAATGGACTTGCATACGCACGATCACACCAAAGTCCGATCGTTTAGAACGCGGTGACGTACAACACGTATGACGGGACTAGAAAAAGGAAGTTAAATAGCCAGTAGCCAATAGCTGCCTTTGCGTCCTTTTTGGTCCGTCGGAATAGCATACAGACGAACGGTTTTCCCGATAGGAATTGATTCCGTCGGAAAGATTTAAAACGTGTTCTATCTATCTAGGTCCATCAGTATTTTAAAAAGAAAAGGTCAGATGAAGCCCACGCAGGATCGGAATATCCGATGAAATGATTCCGTCTGACCTTTTCTGCCGGAAAAGTCCAGTCGTGTGTACGCGGCATTAGAGGCAATGGCTGTGCTTCATGCAGATGTCTAATGATCTTAGAAGTAATCAAAACGGATCAGTCATTATGACAACACCCGGGATTGTGCCAGACCACCAATACATTTGGGAAGAATCAACAAAGACCTTCTAATCCTTGGATGTTTATACTTCCAAATAAACCCATTAAAGAGTGCATGGGCCCTTTTAAAGAAGTTCATAGGTATAACAATAGGCAGAGCTTGAAATAAATACAAAAACTTTGGTAGAATGCGAATTTTGATAATATTACACTTCCCAAACCAAGAATGGAATCCTGTGTGCCACTTTTCCAACTGAGTACCTACTCTATGAAGAAGTGGGGGAAAATTAAGGTCAAAAGTAGGCGAAAGTTCCGCAAGAATGAAGGTACCCAGAAATTTCAAGTCCGTCCATTTGAAATTACAACTAAGTTATTAATTCTTATGCTGCTAGCATTAGTAAATAGATAGGAAGGTACTGTATATTATATTTACTTGTTCTTAACGTTATTATTTTTTGTTTTTTTTACATTTCTTTAGTTGTTTTCTGGTTTCTGGCCAAGGCAAAAAATGATATCATACATCCCAGGAGTTTTCGTGGACAATTTTTTTTTCTTTCATCTGAAGGAGGGGAGGAAGCTCTTTCTCCGCTAAGCACACTCTCCTGCCTGCATGCCTGAGCTAAGGGCAGATGGATTCTGGGAAGTAAATGCTGCATGAATCATCTACCCTTACTCAAGATGGCAGTGGCTAGAAATGCTAGAGAGGTGTTTTGCAAAGTGATTTCTCAATAAAATAAAGCATGGAGACATGGATGGATGGGTGAGATTGCTTTGAATATTGAATATGAATGAAATAGAGTTTTCAGTTTGTGGTGCTCAGATACAGTTACATTCTGCTTTAAGACTACAGGGATAAGCCAGGACTATGGACAGTTAACATGCCCTGGATGGCCTACCCTTGCTTTACTCAAGCATATCCAGTCCAAGAATAATTAATAGAAAATCTAGTTAAGACCTGAATCTGTGCGCCTGGTCCCGCACCACCACCATCTTCCTCTTTCACATCATTGGAAGCTGGATATTTCTTTTTGGATCCTTCAGATGACCCCCTGATGAAGATGCGCTGTGGTGCATCACCAGGTGGCAGGCTACAAGAACCAGGAAGAGACAGCTGGCCCCCTGATTATGCTTTGCTCCTTGATGCTCCCTGCTGGCCCTCTGATTATGCTTTGCTCCATGATGCTCCTTGCTGGCCCCCTTGATGATGCGTTGGCGTTTTGCCTCCTGGGATAGTCATGTCATGCATCCCAAGACTGCGGGGCAATCTACAGGACATGCGCTGTGATGCATCATCAGAGGGTTGAAGGCAGCTGGAGGTACGTCATTTTTGCTGGGGCAAGAAATGTATTTTATTTTTTAATTATTTATTACAGGTACTTATATAGCACAGTCAATTTACACAGCACTTTCCATTGATACACCGTAGTCAGTTTTCACGGGGGAGGCCTGAACCAGGGGGGTCTGCATTGAGGGGGATGTTTATACTGAGGGGGGTCTGCATTGAGGGGGGTGTTTATACTGAGGGGGGTCTGCATTGAGGGGGGATGTTTATACTGTGTGGGGTCTGCATTGAGGGGGGTGTTTATACTGAGGGGGGTCTGCATTGATCGGGGTGTTTATACTGAGGGGGGTCTGCATTGAGGGGGGATGTTTATACTGATTGGGGTCTGCATTGAGGGGGGATGTTTATACTGAGGGGGGTCTGCATTGAGGGGGTGTTTATACTGAGGGGGGTCTGCATTGAGGGGGGTGTTTATGAGGGGGGTCTGCATTGAGGGGGATGTTTATACTGAGGGGGGTCTGCATTGAGGGGGGATGTTTATACTGAGGGGGGTCTGTATTGAGGGGGGATGTTTATACTGAGGGGGGTCTGCACTAAGGGGGTCTATACTGATGGGGGAGTCTGCACTGAGGGGGGGTGTCTATACTAATGGAGGGGGTCTGAACTGAGATGGGGGGTGTATACTGATGGGAGGAGGTCTGAACTGAGATGGGGAGTGTATATACTGATGGGGGGAGGTCTGCACTGAGGTGGGGGAAGGTCTGCGCTAAGGGGGTGTCTATATGATGGGGGGTCTGTATTTAGTAAGGGGTGGGTCTATACTTATGGAGGGGGGTCTGTACTGAGGGGGAGGTCTATACTTATGGAGGGGGGTCTGTACTTAGTGGGGGGTCTGTACTGAGGGAGGGGGATCTATACTGTGGGAGGAAGATCTGTGCTTGGTGGAGGGGGGTCTATACTGAGAGAGGGGGGTCTGTACTGAGGGGGGAGTATAGTTGGTGGAGGGGGGTGACACCAATTTTTTCCGCACCGGGTGACACCAACCCTAGTGACGCCACTAGCTATAAATCGCTGATTGCAGCCATTACTAGTAAAAAAAAAAACAACTGAAAAATAAAATTCAATAAATCTATGCCAAAGTTTGTAGACATTATAACTTTTGCGCAAACAAATCAATATATGCTTATTGGGAGTTTTTTTTTTTTATCAAAAATGTGTAGCAGAATATATTGGCCTAAATATATGAATACATTTAATTTTTTTTATTGGATGTTTTATAGCCCTTTTATAGCATCGAGGGGGAATGTTTATACTGAGGAGGGTCTGCATTGAGGGGGGATGTTTATACTGAAGGGGGTCTGCATTGGGGGGGATGTTTATACTGAGGGGGGTCTGCATTGAGGGGGGTGTTTATACTAATTGGGGGGTCTGCCCTAAGGGGGTCTATACTGATAGGGGAGTCTGCACTGAGGGGGGGTGTCTATACTAATGGAAGGGGTCTGAACTGAGATGGGGGGTGTATACTGATGGGGGGTGGTCTGCACTGAGATGGGGAGTGTATATACTGATGGGGGGGGGGCTGCACTAAGGGGGGTGTCTATTTGATGGAGGGGTCTGTATTTAGTGAGGAGTGGATCTATACTCACGGAGGGGGGTCTGTACTTAGTGGGAGTATGTACTGAGGGAGGGGGATCTTTACTGTGGGAGGAAGATCTGTGCTTAGTGTGGGGGGGGGGGGGGCTATACTGAGAGAGGGGGGTCTGTACTGAGGGGGGACTATAGTTGGTGGAGGGGGGTGACACCAATTTTTTCCGCACCGGGTGACACCAACCCTAGTGACGCCACTAGCTATAAATCGCTGATTGCAGCCATTACTAGTAAAAAAAAAACACAACTGAAAAATAAAATTCCATAAATCTATGCCAAAGTTTGTAGACATTATAACTTTTGCGCAAACAAATCAATATATGCTTATTGGGAGTTTTTTTTTTTTTATCAAAAATGTGTAGCAGAATATATTGGCCTAAATATATGAATACATTTAATTTTTTTATTGGATGTTTTATAGCCCTTTTATAGCATCGAGGGGGAATGTTTATACTGAGGAGGGTCTGCATTGAGGGGGGATGTTTATACTGAAGGGGGTCTGCATTGGGGGGGATGTTTATACTGAGGGGGGTCTGCATTGAGGGGGGTGTTTATACTAATTGGGGGGTCTGCCCTAAGGGGGTCTATACTGATAGGGGAGTCTGCACTGAGGGGGGGTGTCTATACTAATGGAAGGGGTCTGAACTGAGATGGGGGGTGTATACTGATGGGGGGTGGTCTGCACTGAGATGGGGAGTGTATATACTGATGGGGGGGGGGAGCTGCACTAAGGGGGGTGTCTATTTGATGGAGGGGTCTGTATTTAGTGAGGGGTGGGTCTATACTCACGGAGGGGGGTCTGTACTTAGTGGGAGTATGTACTGAGGGAGGGGGATCTTTACTGTGGGAGGAAGATCTGTGCTTAGTGTGGGGGGGGGGGGCTATACTGAGAGAGGGGGGTCTGTACTGAGGGGGGACTATAGTTGGTGGAGGGGGGGTGACACCAATTTTTTTCCGCACCGGGTGACACCAACCCTAGTGACGCCATGTTTTTTATTTATTTTTTTAATTGACAGTCTTTTTTTTTTTATAATAGCGCAAAAAATAAAAACTGCAGAGGTGATCAAATACCACCAAAAGAAATCTCTATTTGTGGGGGTAAAAAAGAACATCAATTTTATTTGGGTACAGCACCGCACAACCGCGCAATTTTCAGTTAAAGTAAAATAATAGTAAAAACAGAAAATGTGTGCCCAGCATTAATGAACTGTTTAAAATCCAGAATACCATTAGTTATGTCCACAGAAGTGATCTCAGTGTATTTTTAATATTTATAAATAAATAGTTACAAAGAAAGTGTAACAGTAAATATTTTGTTTCTTCTTTCCTGTTTATCATCACATATGTAACATTCTCTTCAACGTTCCCAGTAATCTTCCCTCCATATCTGCCCTCTTCCCTCCTTCCTTTCCCTCTCTATCTCCCTCCATGTAATGATCTGTGTCCCCTCTCTGGGGGGGTCACTCTCTGTACCTGGTAACAGTTGTGTTGTGCTGAGTGCAGCCCCTCCCAGGCAGGATTGTGTTCTCTCCACAACACACAATGGTGTCACCTGCCCCAGGCTCCCTCCACCTCCCTCCACCTCCCTCCTGTTACTAAGGACGCTGCTGTCACTAACTCCTATATATATGGAGGAGAGGAGAGAGAGGGGACAGTGACCACTCCACACCGAACCCCTAACCCATCGGAACCCGGAGAGATCAACTTTATTCAGTATCATGGTGAGCGACTGACTGCACTCTGCTATCCTATACATCCCTCTATGTGTGACTGCACTCTGCCATCCTACACATTCCTCTATGTGTGACCGCACTCTGCCATCCTATACATCCCTCTATGTGAGACCGCACTCTGCTATCTTATCCTATAATGTGTGACTGCACTCTGCCATCCTTTACATCCCCCTATGTGACTGCACTCTTCAATCTTATCCTATACATTCCTCTATGTGTGACTGCACTCTGCAATCCTATACATCATTCTATGTGTGATTGTACTCTGCAATCTTATCCTATACATCCCACTATGTGTGACTGCACTCTGCATCCTATACATCCCCCTATGTGTGACTGCACTCTTCAATCTTATCCTATACATTCCTCTATGTGTGACTGCACTCTGCAATCCTATACATCATTCTATGTGTGATTGTACTCTGCAATCTTATCCTATACATCCCACTATGTGTGACTGCACTCTGCATCCTATACATCCCCCTATGTGTGACTGCACTCTTCAATCTTATCCTATACATTCCTCTATGTGTGACTGCACTCTGCAATCTTATCCTATACATTCCTTTACGTGTGACTGCACTCTGCCATCCTATACATCCTTCTATGTGTGACTGCACTCTGTAATCTTATCCTATACATCCCCCTATGTGTGACTGCACTCTGCAATCCTATCCTATACATTGCTCTATGTGTGACTGCACTCTGCCATCCTATACATCCTTCTATGTGTGACTGTACTCTGCAATCTTATCCTATACATCCCCCTATGTGTGACTGCACTCTGCAATCTTATCCTATACATTCCTCTATGTGTGACTGCACTCTGAAATCTTATCCTATACATTCCTCTATGTGTGACTGCACTCTGCAGTCTTATCCTATACATCCCCCTATGTGTGACTGCACTCTGCAATCTTATCCTATACATTCCTCTATGTGTGACTACACTCTGCATCCTATACATCCCCCTATGTGTGACTGCACTCTGCCATCCTACTGTATACATCCTTCTATGTGTGACTGCACTCTGCCATCCTATACATCCCCCTATGTGTGACTCTCTGCCATCCTATACATCCCCCTATGTGTGACTGCACTCTGCCATCCTATACAACCCTGTGTATGACTGCAATTTACAATTCTTTATATCCCCCTACCTGTGACTGCACTCTGCCAGTCTATACACCTCTGTGTGCATATATACATTCCTGAGTGTGACCACACTCTATCTTCACATCCCTATGCATGATTGCACTCTACCAGTCTATACCCACTTGCCAGCCAGGCCTTTTCTGGCACTTTTTAAATCAGTATTTTTTGCTAGAAAATAACTTAGAACCCCCAAACATTATATGCAGAGACCCTAGAGAATATAATGTAGATTGTTGCAATTTTTTATGTCTCACGGTATTTGTGCAGCGTTTTTTCAAATGCAAGTTTTTGGGAAAAATTCCTTTTAATGTATTTTAATGCAAAAAAAAAAAAAAAAACACAATATATAACACATTATAATATTTTGGTAAAATTTAAAAGATGATGTTACGCTGAGAAAATAGATACCTAACATGTCACGCTTTAAATTTGTGCATGCTCGTGGAATGGCGACAAACTTACGATACTTGAAAACTACCATAGGCAACGCTTTAAAACGCTTTATAATTTTTAAATGTTATCAGTTTAGAGTTACAGAGGAGGTCTAGTACTAGAATTATTACTCTTGCTCTAACATTCGCGGCTATACCTCACATGTGGTGCAAACACCGTTTACTTACGTATGCGTTCGATTCAGTGTGTGAGCACGGAGGGATGGTGGAGCTTTACATTTTTTTTCTTATTTATTGTATTTTTTTATTTTTACACTTTCCCTTTAATTTTTTAAAATTTTTTATCACTTTTATTCCTATTACAAGGAGTGTAATAGAAATAAGGGATGATAGGTCCTCTTTATGGAGAGATCTGGGGTCAAAAAGATCTCAAATCTCTCTACCTTTAAAAGCAAAAGATCCAAAAAAATAAATGTTTACTTCTGCCCCTGTCTGGAAGTGATGTCATAAAGTCGCTCGAGTGCTCCAATGTCATAGAGGCTATCAGAGAATATCTGGTCTCTGGTAACCTCTATGTCCAACCAAGTGAACCATTGGAAACACCGGCGAGTGGCAGTAGAGGGGGAAGACCCCTCCCGCTGCTTCTGAAAGTGATCCAGCAAGTAATTAGCCACTCTGACTACTTCAATTAGAAAAAAAAGAACTATTGAGGTTATGGCTGATGCCTTATACATGCTGCATGTAACTGCAATTTCCCAACCTATGTATTCCTGTATGGTACTGTGCTCCACCAGTCTATACATAACTGTGTGACTATACACTCTGCCTGTCTGTACATCCCTGTGAGTGACTGTACTTTGCCAATCTATACATCCCCCTATGTGTTACTGTGCTCTGCTGATCTTTACATTCCCATATGTGCCCTGCCCTCTACCAGTCTATACATCCTGACCCTGTGTGTGCCTGCACTGCTCTGTCCTAATCCTAACTGCATATACCATTTACCCCACACAGAGGGAATGCATCTCAGTCCATGTTGGCCAAGCCGGTGTACAGATTGGCAATGCCTGTTGGGAGCTGTACTGCCTGGAACATGGCATCCAGCCGGACGGACAGATGCCCAGTGACAAAACCATCGGAGGAGGGGACGATTCCTTCAACACCTTCTTCAGTGAGACTGGGGCTGGAAAACACGTCCCCCGCGCTGTCTTTGTGGACCTGGAGCCCACTGTGATTGGTGAGTAGGTCGCCTGTTATGTTGTGTGATTAAATGGTGTGTGAGATGTCCACCAAGTGTTGTCACCTGTAGCAACTTTCTGACCCATTGCCATCACATTTCTATAGATGAGGTGAGGACAGGAACCTACCGGCAACTTTTCCACCCTGAGCAACTCATCACCGGCAAGGAAGATGCCGCCAACAACTATGCCCGAGGTCACTACACCATCGGCAAAGAGATCATCGACCTGGTGCTGGACAGGGTCCGCAAACTGGTGAGTGGTTTCTGACCTAGATCTATGTGGATTATACCAGTGTTTTTCAACCTTTTTTTTTTGGCCAAGGCACCCTTTAGAATCGCAAACAATCCTGGGGCACACCAGCCTGAGGGCTCGTTCACACCAGGAGGTGCATCTGAGCGCACACGCTTCTTTGTACGTTCCCCTGCTAGCACAACCCATCTAAATCCCCCTCCCAGCACAACTCCCCCCCCCCCTCCCACACACACACCCAAATACCCCTCCTAGCACAAACCGCCACATATCCCCCCTCCTAGCACAACCCCCCCACCTGCTCACAAATCCCCCAAATAGCACAATTACCCCTCAAATCCCCCCTCTTTCTAGCAGTAGTGACAGCAGCCAAGAGGGGAGAGAGCCAGAAGGAAGTGTAAGTTGTGCTATTTACCCCCCCCCCCCCCACCCAGCCCCTCTCTTTCCTGAAATTTGAGGGAGAGCAGCACCCCCCCCCCCCTCTTCTCTGTACCCTTGCTGACAAGTCCTTAGCAACCAATGATGTCAGTGGTTGGCAGGACGCGGTCGGGCAGCCAGCTCAGTTTTCTCTTTTACTGACAAGAGTACAGAGAGGAGCAGAGGGGGTGGGGGGGGGGGGGGGTGAGCATAGCTCTCTGCCTCCTGTTTGCACAGGAGATAACAGTGCAGTCTCCCACATGTAGCACAAGCGCTAGCAGAGGATTACTCTGATCGGGCTGTTTCCATGGCACCCCTAAAGACTCCTCATAGCATCCCAGTTAACAAACACTGGATTATACTAATAAGATATACCAGTGTTTCTCAACTCCAGTCCTCAAGGCGCCCCAACAGGTCATGTTTTCAGGATTTCCCTCGGATGATACAACTGTGGTAAGTACTAAGGCAGTGAAACTGATCAATTCACCTGTGCAAAATAATGGAAATCCTGAAAACATGACCTGTTGGGGCGCCTTGAGGACTGGAGTTGAGAAACACTGAGATATACAATGTCATTGTCCTGAGCCCACTAGTCAAAGTCTGTCACCAACAGCCATAGTTGTAAATGGACTTTAATATTCGTTCAAACAAATTAAATAGTTTATTATCTTGAATCAGTCAAAATGCAATTAATGGTAAGTGCTAAGGGCTACATTCCAAGTTTAGGCTGTGGGTTAAATGTAGCTTAATGTGTATAGCCCCAATTTTTTTTTTTTTATCTTTGGATGGAGTAAGGAAGGGTTAAAACTGCCATCAGTTTATTAGATCCAGAAATGAGAGAAAATCAATCAAGGAGAATTCACCTCTTAGATGGTTGTCATTGGAACAGGTGTCCCCATTGGAAGGTTTAAAGTGGTTATGCAGTAAGTTAAAAAACCTGTACTACAGGATGACCCCTCTCAAGTGAGACTGTTTCTTTGACATCAGGCTCTCCTCTCTAATTACCCAATTGTATCAGTGGGAGGAAAGGTGCCCCAGTGGCCGCATAAAGGCAAGCAAAGGGCCCCAGTTTGGAGACCCCTGTTTTAGGACAGGGGTCTCCAAACTTTCTAAACAAATGTCCATTTTTTTGTCCTTCAGACTTTAGGGGGGCCGGACTGTGGCCAACAGATATTTTCCTGGTATCAGTGGGAGTAAAGATCACATTTGGTATTAAGTGGAGGAACAGTGTCCTATCGTTGGTAACATTGGGAATAATAGTGCCCCATAGTTGGTGTCAGTGGGAGAAATGGTGCCCCATTGTTGGTGTCAATGGGAGAAATAGTGCCCAATTGCTACTGTCAGTTGGCAGAATATTGTCTCATATTAGTGGGAGGAATAGTGCCCCAAGGGCTGAATAAAGGCAAGCAAAGGGCTGCATCCGACCATTGGGATGCAGTTTGGAGGCCACTGTTCTAGGAGATAAAAACACCAAAGTTAGTGTATAAGCATAGGGTAAAAGTCCTGAGCCATAATTAGTCACCTGATACATTTTCCTCTAAAATTTTAAAAGCATTAGAATTTGATACAGTGTATATTTCTACAAGGACTGTGCTATTCTCTTGTAACATATGACTGTGTACAGAGGAGGCAGAGAGCTAGGCTTGCACCTCTCTGCTCCTCTTTGTACTCTTGTCTATATGAATGTATACCCACCGATATGATTATTGCCTGGCCCTTCTTGTGTGTTGAAGTGGCCTTGCATCCTTCTCTTATTATTAATGACAGACAGAGTCAGAAACTATATATTAGCTAGGTGAACATAGCATGATAATCAAGAGTATAAATAGTAAAAGCATTATCTTTAGAGAAAAGTTATTAACTCCTGTGTTTTTTGCTTTTTCTCAGGCTGACCAGTGCACCGGTCTCCAGGGATTCCTCATCTTCCACAGTTTTGGTGGTGGCACTGGCTCTGGTTTCACCTCCCTCTTGATGGAACGTCTGTCTGTTGACTATGGAAAGAAGTCCAAGCTTGAATTCGCCATCTACCCAGCTCCTCAGATCTCCACAGCTGTGGTTGAGCCCTACAACGCCATCCTCACCACCCACACTACCCTGGAGCACTCAGACTGTGCTTTCATGGTGGACAACGAAGCCATTTATGACATCTGCCGCAGAAACCTGGACATTGAACGCCCAACCTACACCAACCTGAACCGTCTGATTGGCCAGATTGTGTCTTCCATCACCGCCTCCCTTAGGTTTGATGGAGCTCTGAATGTGGACTTGACAGAGTTCCAGACCAACCTGGTGCCCTACCCCCGTATCCACTTCCCGCTGGCCACCTATGCTCCTGTAATCTCTGCAGAGAAAGCTTACCATGAGCAGCTCTCTGTGTCTGAGATCACCAACGCTTGCTTTGAGCCAGCCAACCAGATGGTGAAATGTGACCCCAGACACGGTAAATACATGGCTTGCTGCCTGCTGTACCGTGGTGATGTGGTGCCCAAAGATGTCAATGCTGCTATTGCCACCATCAAGACCAAACGCACCATCCAGTTTGTGGACTGGTGCCCAACTGGATTCAAGGTTGGTATCAACTACCAGCCGCCAACTGTGGTTCCTGGTGGAGATCTGGCTAAGGTGCAGCGTGCCGTGTGCATGTTGAGCAACACCACAGCCATTGCTGAGGCCTGGGCTCGCCTGGACCACAAGTTTGATCTGATGTATGCCAAGCGTGCCTTTGTGCACTGGTACGTGGGTGAAGGTATGGAAGAAGGAGAGTTCTCTGAGGCTCGGGAGGACATGGCCGCCCTGGAGAAGGATTATGAAGAGGTTGCCACTGACAGCGTTGAAGGAGAGGGTGAAGGAGAGGAGGGAGAAGAGTATTAAATGACTGCATAAAAATACTGAAACAAAGTCTATTTTTATGAAATAAATATTGCTTTATGTATTTGTATTGTTATTGTGATTTTGTGGTTTATTAGAATTCAGGAAAAGTACAAAATTCAGCACTATTTTTATGTTTCTTATGTAACACAACTCAATAGAAACAAAACACAATTTTCATGGTTCACAGCAACAAATCAGATTTACATTTTCAGATTTTAATTGCCAGATGGTATATGAAAGTTTAAAACATAGATGCCTATTATGTGGATAGGGACAATTAGGTGTCCTTGACAGCAGATTTGTTCTAGGCCTAAATACCTTAAATCAAGGTATTGAAACAAGAGGATTAGCAAGACAGTCAGAAAAATAGCATTCCCGGGTCTGCATACTTTCAGTAGCCAAATGGGCTCCCAATTCTCCTTTTAATTTCCAGGGTGGATCAGAGTGATGCTCTGGGTCGGCGCTGACCAATCAGAATTGCTCTGATTGTTCCTGGAAGCACTGCAAAAAGAAGAAAGCATGCTTGTTATACTCACTGTTCAACCTACTGGGCTAACCCCCTGCATTGTGTAAAAAATGCTGTTTGATCCTGCCTTCTCTGATTCTCCCCTTCTTCCACTGTCCCCAATCCATCTGCCGATAGAAAAGAGCCCTAGGAGGCACTCTGCACATGCTCAGTTTGATATGCATTGCTAGAGATCTTATTTTTTTTGGGAGAGTGCATGTGATCAGCACAGGGTCAATCAGCACTGTCCAGACAGAGAGTCAGGGGTCATGCAGCCTCCTAGGACAGTCAGAGGAGAAAGAAAATTTCTTCTAGGAGCTTTAAGCAGACACTAATAGAAGTCACAAGACTGCTATATACTGCTGATGAGAAAAGGTATTTAGTTTATATTTATGAAAATAATTGCATTTCCATGTTCTGTGGAAGACCAGATATAGTGAATGCAGGCTCCCGGGTTTAATAACACTTTAAAATGGTATTAAACCCAAAACCAAAAATGTAATGCTGTATATTGTAGCTTACCAATCATTAGATGTGGTGGCTGCATTAGTTTTCTTTTCTCTGGCTTTTTCCCTCTGTTTTCACAGAGTGATCTGGCCAGTAACACACTTCCTGTATTAGTGGGACACAACTTTGGAGGAATGAGCACATGAGGCACAGCAGACATCAGCATTATCAGTCTAGGGGGGGGGGGTAGTGTTAAAATGTATTAGCAGATTTACATACACTAAGAAGTTTAAGCTGAATTCCAGCTCACACTTTATAATCAGTTACAGCAAACAGTTTTTTTCATTTTGGGAGGGGGGGTGGTAACTGACACAGGAGCAGACAGGCAGGGAGGGAGGGGGGAGAGAGCACAGAGGAGGACAGGACAGCTGCAGATGACGGAGGCACCTAAACTGACCACGGTGTTAGGGTTCAGCTGCCATGATACACCATAGTCAGTTTACAGGGGGGAGGGCAGAACCAGACAGGATCAGCCAGGTTTTTTTAGGCGATAGAAGGGGCCAAATGACACAGCACAAGCACTGTGCTGTATAACATGCTTTAAGGGAACAGGATCAATATTTTCTTTTTTTTTTTAGGTTAACAAACGCTTTAACTGATTGCCAACCATATACTGTATACCGAATACGGTATATATACCATGGCAAAGCAGCTCCCCTGCGCAGGATCGCATACCTGTACGTGATCCTGCACTCCTGTTCTGGGGCGCGCAAGCGCGCCGTCGGCGACCTGCAACAGCTGTGATTGGATGCGATGTCTGCCGGGACTTGCCGTTTGTTCCCGAGAGAGACAGAGCGGTGGTCTGCCTATGTAAACAAGGCAGATCGGTGTTCTGTGAGAAGGGAAGGTAGTGATCCTGTGTTTCTGCAGGAAAAAGGATCTCTGCCTTCCCATAGTACAAGCACCTCCCACAAGGTTAGCAAGCACTCCCTAAGAACACATTTAACTCTTTGATTGCCCCTGATGTTTAACTTCTTCCCAGCCAGTGTCATTGGTACAGTGACAGTGCATATTTTTTAGCACTGATCACTGTATTAGTGTCACTGGTTCCCACAAAGTGTCAGTTATGCCCCGTACACACACGGTCGGATTTTCCGACGGAAAATGTGTGATAGGACCTGTGTGTGGGCTCCATCACATACTTTCCTTAGGATTTTCCGACACACAAAGTTTGAGAGCAGGATATAAAATTTTCTGACAACAAAATCCGTTGTCGGAAATTCCGATCGTGTGTACACAAATCCGACGGACAAAGTGCCACGCATGCTCAGAATAAATAAAGAGATGAAAGCTATTGGCCACTGCCCCGTTTATAGTCCCGACGTACGTGTTTTACGTCACCGCGTTTAGAACGATCGGATTTTCCGACAACTTTGTGTGACCGTGTGTATGCAAGACAAGTTTGAACCAACATCCGTCGGAAAAAATCCATGGATTTTGTTGTCGGAATGTCCGATCAATGTCCGACCGTGTGTACGGGGCAATAGTGTCCGATTTGTCCGCAGCAATGTCGCAATCCTTCTATAAGTCGCTGATCGTCACCATTACTAGTAAAAAAAAAATTTTTTTTTAAATAAAAAATTCCATAAATCTATGCCAAAGTTTTTAGACGTGATAACTTTTGCGCAAACCAATCAATGTACACTTACTGTTTTTTTTTTTAATCAAAAATATGTAGCAGAATACATATTGGCCTAAATTGATGAAGAAATTCGAATTTTTACATTTTTTATTGGATGTGTTTTATAGCAGAAAGTAAAAAAAAAAGTTTTTTGTTTTGTTTTTTTAATTGACGGTCTTTTTTAGCGTAAGAAAATAAAAACAGCAGAGGTGATCAAATACCACCAAAAGAAAGCTCTATTTGTGGGAAAAAAAAGGACATCAATATTATTTGGGTACAACGCCGCACGACCGCGTAATTTTCAGTTAAAATAACACAGTGCCGTATCGTAAAAAATGGCCTGGTCATGAAGGGGGGTAAATCTTCCAGTGGGCAAGTTGTTAACCTTGATTCATGTGTTGCACATATAATATAATATAACATTGTAATAAATGTAATATAAAATGTTGCAGGTCACGTTGTATTGATAGGTGTGATTGTACAGTGAGGTGGGATGTGATCAGAATACAATGTATCCTCTCCCTGCACTGTGTGTATCCCAGGTGGAATGTATCACAAGGGTGACCACGCCCCCGGCTCCTCCCACACAGTCCGCACAACAACTCTGCAGTGTGCGGCACTGACAGCCCACGCCCCGCCCCTCCCTCCGGTCTAGTCCAATCAGCCTGCTCCCTGGGACGGCTGGGTTCGGCTGATTGGTCGCCGTGTAGATAGGCTCTCCTGGTATATTCTGGACCTTTCTTCTCAGCTGACGTTGACATCACGGCAGAGCTGATAAACCGTCCGGGAGAGAGAAGAGCCGGAGAGCAGCGAGGAGTCCGGTGAGTACGGGGGGGGGCCTGAGTGACGTCATTATATGGCAAGACAGAATCGAGGGGCAGGAGGGCACAAAACACACAGAACACTGCATAGGACAGACAGACAGACACACATAGCACTACATGGGATGGACAGACAGACACACATATCACTACATGGGATGGACAGACACACATAGCACTACATGGGATGGACAGACAGACACACATAGCACTACATGGGATGGACAGACAGACACACATAGCACTACATGGGATGGACAGACACACATACCACTACATGGGATGGACAGACAGACACACATAGCACTACATGGGATGGACAGACACACATAGCACTACATGGGATGGACAGACACACATACCACTACATGGGATGGACAGACAGACACACATATCACTACATGGGATGGACAGACACACATATCACTACATGGGATGGACAGACACACATAGCACTACATGGGATGGACAGACACACATACCACTACATGGGATGGACAGACACACATACCACTACATGGGATGGACAGACACACATAGCACTACATGGGATGGACAGACACACATCACTACATGGGATGGACAGACACACATAGCACTACATGGGATGGACAGACACACATAGCACTACATGGGATGGACAGACACACATCACTACATGGGATGGACAGACACACATAGCACTACATGGGATGGACAGACACACATAGCACTACATGGGATGGACAGACACACATAGCACTACATGGGATGGACAGACAGACACACATAGCACTACATGGGATGGACAGACACACATAGCACTACATGGGATGGACAGACACACATAGCACTACATGGGATGGACAGACACACATAGCACTACATGGGATGGACAGACACACATAGCACTACATGGGATGGACAGACACACATAGCACTACATGGGATGGACACACATCACTACATGGGATGGACAGACACACATAGCACTACATGGGATGGACAGACACACATAGCACTACATGGGATGGACAGACACACATCACTACATGGGATGGACAGACACACATAGCACTACATGGGATGGACAGACACACATAGCACTACATGGGATGGACAGACACACATAGCACTACATGGGATGGACAGACAGACACACATAGCACTACATGGGATGGACAGACACACATAGCACTACATGGGATGGACAGACACACATAGCACTACATGGGATGGACACACATCACTACATGGGATGGACACACATCACTACATGGGATGGACAGACACACATCACTACATGGGATGGACAGACACACAGAACACTACATGGGATGGACACACATCACTACATGGGATGGACACACATCACTACATGGGATGGACAGACACACATCACTACATGGGATGGACAGACACACATAGCACTACATGGGATGGACAGACACACATAGCACTACATGGGATGGACAGACACACATAGCACTACATGGGATGGACAGACACACATAGCACTACATGGGATGGACAGACACACATAGCACTACATGGGATGGACAGACACACATACCACTACATGGGATGGACAGACACACATAGCACTACATGGGATGGACAGACACACATAGCACTACATGGGATGGACAGACACACATAGCACTACATGGGATGGACAGACACACATAGCACTACATGGGATGGACAGACACACATAGCACTACATGGGATGGACAGACACACATAGCACTACATGGGATGGACAGACACACATAGCACTACATGGGATGGACAGACACACATAGCACTACATGGGATGGACAGACACACATAGCACTACATGGGATGGACAGACACACATAGCACTACATGGGATGGACAGACACACATAGCACTACATGGGATGGACAGACACACATACCACTACATGGGATGGACAGACACACATAGCACTACATGGGATGGACAGACACACATCACTACATGGGATGGACAGACACACATAGCACTACATGGGATGGACAGACACACATAGCACTACATGGGATGGACAGACACACATAGCACTACATGGGATGGACAGACACACATCACTACATGGGATGGACAGACACACATAGCACTACATGGGATGGACAGACACACATAGCACTACATGGGATGGACAGACAGACACACATAGCACTACATGGGATGGACAGACACACATAGCACTACATGGGATGGACAGACACACATAGCACTACATGGGATGGACAGACACACATAGCACTACATGGGATGGACAGACACACATAGCACTACATGGGATGGACAGACACACATAGCACTACATGGGATGGACAGACACACATAGCACTACATGGGATGGACAGACACACATAGCACTACATGGGATGGACAGACACACATAGCACTACATGGGATGGACAGACACACATCACTACATGGGATGGACAGACACACATAGCACTACATGGGATGGACAGACACACATAGCACTACATGGGATGGACAGACACACATAGCACTACATGGGATGGACAGACACACATAGCACTACATGGGATGGACAGACACACATCACTACATGGGATGGACAGACACACATAGCACTACATGGGATGGACAGACACACATAGCACTACATGGGATGGACAGACACACATAGCACTACATGGGATGGACAGACACACATAGCACTACATGGGATGGACAGACACACATAGCACTACATGGGATGGACAGACACACATACCACTACATGGGATGGACAGACACACATACCACTACATGGGATGGACAGACACACATACCACTACATGGGATGGACAGACACACATAGCACTACATGGGATGGACAGACACACATCACTACATGGGATGGACAGACACACATAGCACTACATGGGATGGACAGACACACATAGCACTACATGGGATGGACAGACACACATCACTACATGGGATGGACAGACACACATAGCACTACATGGGATGGACAGACACACATAGCACTACATGGGATGGACAGACACACATAGCACTACATGGGATGGACAGACAGACACACATAGCACTACATGGGATGGACAGACACACATAGCACTACATGGGATGGCAGACACACATAGCACTACATGGGATGGACAGACACACATAGCACTACATGGGATGGACAGACACACATAGCACTACATGGGATGGACACACATCACTACATGGGATGGACAGACACACATCACTACATGGGATGGACAGACACACATAGCACTACATGGGATGGACAGACACACATAGCACTACATGGGATGGACAGACACACATCACTACATGGGATGGACAGACACACATAGCACTACATGGGATGGACAGACACACATAGCACTACATGGGATGGACAGACACACATAGCACTACATGGGATGGACAGACAGACACACATAGCACTACATGGGATGGACAGACACACATAGCACTACATGGGATGGACAGACACACATAGCACTACATGGGATGGACAGACACACATAGCACTACATGGGATGGACAGACACACATAACACTACATGGGATGGACACACATCACTACATGGGATGGACACACATCACTGCATGGGATGGACAGACACACATCACTACATGGGATGGACAGACACACAGAACACTACATGGGATGGACACACATCACTACATGGGATGGACACACATCACTACATGGGATGGACAGACACACATCACTACATGGGATGGACAGACACACATAGCACTACATGGGATGGACAGACACACATAGCACTACATGGGATGGACAGACACACATAGCACTACATGGGATGGACAGACACACATAGCACTACATGGGATGGACAGACACACATAGCACTACATGGGATGGACAGACACACATACCACTACATGGGATGGACAGACACACATACCACTACATGGGATGGACAGACACACATAGCACTACATGGGATGGACAGACACACATCACTACATGGGATGGACAGACACACATAGCACTACATGGGATGGACAGACACACATAGCACTACATGGGATGGACAGACACACATCACTACATGGGATGGACAGACACACATAGCACTACATGGGATGGACAGACACACATAGCACTACATGGGATGGACAGACACACATAGCACTACATGGGATGGACAGACAGACACACATAGCACTACATGGGATGGACAGACACACATAGCACTACATGGGATGGACAGACACACATAGCACTACATGGGATGGACAGACACACATAGCACTACATGGGATGGACAGACAGACACACATAGCACTACATGGGATGGACAGACAGACACACATAGCACTACATGGGATGGACAGACACACATAGCACTACATGGGATGGACAGACACACATAGCACTACATGGGATGGACAGACACACATAGCACTACATGGGATGGACAGACACACATAGCACTACATGGGATGGACAGACACACATAGCACTACATGGGATGGACACACAGACACACATAGCACTACATGGGATGGACAGACACACATAGCACTACATGGGATGGACACACAGACACACATAGCACTACATGGGATGGACAGACGCACAGAAATTGGGGTTATCAGCACATGTGACCTAGTCAGACATTAGAGGAATAGGCTGACCAGACAGACATGGGGAGTTCTGTTCAGACATACAGACAGGACAGCCAAAGCCGACAGTAATACACTGGACAGACATAGGGACACCATATCCAACTATGTCTGCAAAAGACATACAGAACTTGACACTTCACATAACAGACATATGAACAGCACCATTTTATGGGACATACATGGACATCTATCTATCTATCTATCTATCTATCTATCTATCTATCTATCTATCTATCTATCTATCTATCTCATACAGACATCATCAATACAAGTAGAAGACAGAAATAATGATGTCACCAGACAGACACGGGGAGAGCTGGTCATATAGACAGGACATGGTAGGGTAACAATAGCCATAGCAGCCCATGCAGAGGCTATGGGCCCCCGGGGTAGGAGGGAGGGAAGGGGCCCCCATTAGGGAGGCTGTAAAACTGTAAAGTTTCCAATACAGAAGGGCTGAAGCCTCCAGGAACATTGCTGGTCACTGATCCCCCCCCACCCTGTGTAGTAATTTTCTCAGCTGTCACTGCTCAGCTGACATTGTAGATTTACTGTCCTCCAAACTTCTTCTACAGACTGACCTGAAGCTGGTCTGCCTAATGTGGTCACAAATCCCAGAGTGTCTCCTCTGCTAAAACCTGATGGGACAGCTGGGATTTGTAGTTCTACAAAAGAAATTTGGAGTATATAGAAGTTGGGGTTGGGTTTATAGATGAATTGTATGCAAAAGTATCAAGTATCATTATATAAAATATTATTATTATTATTATTATTATTATTATTATTATTACAAATGTTATATCTTGTATTCAAAGCACTGCTCCTTAGTAGTTTTTTTTGTTCTTCTTCTTCTTCTTCTTATTATTGCTGCTACAGTTATACCTTGTATCTTAAATTGTTACTAAATCCACAACCGTAAAATCAGTCTGTATATGCATTAAAGCATGCTTGTTATACTCACTGTGGAACCTAAGGGGTTAATTCTCTGCATTGTGTTGAAAAATACAAACAAACACCGATCCAGTCTTCTCTGATCCTCCCCTTCTTCCACAGTCCCCAAACCATCTCCTGATCAGACAGAGTCTTTGGAGTTGCTCTGCACATGCTCAGTTTGGTGTGTATTGCTAGGGAGGCAGGGGCGGATCCAGGGGGGGGCAACGGGGCAATTGCCCCCTCCAAAAAAATTAGTGCAATGAACAGGCCAGTCAGGGCCCAGGGAAGAGTGTGCAGGCGGGCCAGTCAGCAGGAGTTGGCAGGTGAGTGAGCTCTTAGCGTGGGGGGTGCCGTGGCCCCGGGCGTGACATTTAGGGGGGTGCCAGTATGTGTCACTGGCTGCCTCCTCCTAATTTTAACTTCCTGTGTCCCCGGGCTCCGGCCGTCATGTTCCGTGTCCGGCGCCCTGTGATTGGGCGTATGGGGGTCACGTGAGGTGTAGAGCTGTCCTGTTTGCGATTGCTCCTGAAGTCCCGCCTCCGCACATGACCCCCATACGCCCAATCACAGAGCGCTGCGCCGGACACTGAACATGGCAGCTACAGCGCGGGGGAGAGAAGCAAAAATATGAGCCGCTGCTGTCTTCTCCTCCTCTGGACTGATGCAGGCCAGCCAGACACGAGGGTGAGTGAGACTCCCTCGTGACAGTCCTGTTACTGGCGCGGGGGGGGGGGGAGAAAGTCAGTTAGTGTAGTATGGGGGTCAGTTAGTGTAGTATGGGGGTCAGTTAGTGTAGTATGGGGGTCAGTTAGTGTAGTATGGGGGTCAGTTAGTGTAGTATGGGGGTCAGTTAGTGCAGTATGGGGGTCAGTTAGTGTAGTATGGTGGTCAGTTAGTGTAGTATGGTGGTCAGTTAGTGTAGTATGGTGGTCAGTTAGTGTAGTATGGTGGTCAGTTAGTGTAGTATGGTGGTCAGTTAGTGTAGTATGGTGGTCAGTTAGTGTAGTATGGGGGTCAGTTAGTGTAGTATGGGGGTCAGTTAGTGTAGTATGGGGGTCAGTTAGTGTATTTTCTGCCAGTCTAGACTAGGCTCTGGATCCACCCCTGTAGGGAGGTGGGGTTTTTTTTTTGTTTTTTTTTTTTCTTGGGAGAGTCTATGTGATCCAGGGACGAGCGGTGAGGTCAGTGACTGGTGAGGCACTGGCTATTAAGCCAGATACACACAGGTTACATACGCCGTGATCGTTAGAGCGAGAGCAATAATTATAGCACTAGATCTCCTCTGTAAAAAATTTTAAAGTGTCTCCTATGGAGATTTTTAGGTACTGAAGTTTGGCGCTATTCCACAAGTGTGCTCAAATTTAAAGTGTGACATGTTGGGTATCTATTTACTCAGCGTAAGATCATCTTTCATAGTATACAAAAATCAGGCTAATGTTCGTAGGTTTTTTTATTCATGAAACTGTTTTTTTCCAAAAAAAAATTGCTGCGCAAATACCGTGTGACATAGAAAGTTGCAACGACCACCATTTTATTTCATAGGGTGTCTGCTAAAACAAAATATGTATGTGTTCTGAGTAATTTTTGTAGCAAAAAATTATGATTTTTACATCTAGTAGAGAAGTGTCAGAATTGGCCTGGGTGGCAGGGGGTTAATTACCATAAGTAATATACAAATAATTATTATATATTGTTTTTAAGGTAATTTTACTACATTTTCAAAAACTGTACTCAAGCAGGGGGCTTAATGGACAAATTACTGAAGTTTGAAGTTATAACCTCCAACCAGTAATTTCACAGTAAATGATAAATTATTATGTTATAACATATAGCATATAAATGATTTAGCTTAATTATAACAGTACCTTTTCAGCAGGCAGCAGATTCTCATTCTCCCTCTTAACTGTGTGAGAAAAACATGGGATTGTGGGTAAATGTTATACGCATAAACCCATGGTTTTCCTTGTAGTTAAGAAGGCTGGAAGGGAGCATTTGTCTTTTAGACACATGTCCCCTTCTATGACATTGCAGTGAGAGGCGTGCCTCCACTGCAGCATTTTTATTGGACAGCTGGGACCAATGGTGCTTTACCATTGGTCCAAGACTCCAGGCTGTTTATTGAGCTTAGTGCCTTTGACAAGAAGTGAGGAGAGGCACTTTGAGTTCAACCTCTGTCTGCTGCTAACAGAGTGTGGCAACTTGTATTTAAAGTGGGGTTCCACTCCAAAAACAAAAATACCTGGAAAAATTCTAAAAAAAAACCCAAAAAAACATTTGAATATTTTTTTTTTTTTCACTTACCTCTAAATGCCTGTTGCTAGGTGGTCCCTCGTAGTCTGCCTGTTCCTTTGCCTGGGCTGGTGACATCACTTCCCCCCCCAGGCACAGGAAGGGCTCCGCTCTGCACCCTCCCTCCTGTCAATCATCTGGGACCCATTACAGGTCCCAGGTGATTGAGCGGCCAATCACGGCGTGCGGCGCCGCTCGCGCATGCGCAGTGGGTACCAGGCTGTGAAGCCACAGCCCGGCGCCCACAGTTGAAATGCCGGCGCCGACGAGTGGAGGGGGGGACGAGCGGGGCTTCGATCCCCCACATCGCTGGACCCAGGGACAGGTGAGTGCCCAATTAAAAGTCAGCAGCTGCAGTATTTGTAGCTGCTGACTTTTTTAATTTTTTTTTTTTTTTTTTTTTTTTGACGGCCCCCCTGGGTGGAACTCCTCTTTAAAGTGTCCGCTCTGTATTTAGTTTGACAGGCTGCACAAAGAGCCCCATATCTCTGGAACCATAGGTCGTAGGAGCCCCAAATTAGGACTTAGGCTATATACCCCTCTCTGTGACCCCAGGTCACCGAGCTATGACCCTCAAAGCTCTTATGTTAATGGCAGGTGAGGCCCTGCCTCCCCTGACTGCACGTCCCTGATGTGATCAGCACAGGGCCAATCGGCACTGTCCAGACAGAGGGTCAGGGGTCCTGCAGCCACATAGGACAGTCGGAGGAGAATGAAAACTCCTCCTACAAGCTTTAACCAGACACTGATAGAAGTCACAAGACTGCTATATACTGCTGATGAGAAAAGGTATTTAGCAGTTTATATTTAATAAAATAATTGCATTTCCATGTTCTGTGTACTGTGGAAGAGCAGATATAGTGAATGCAGAGTCCTGGGTTTAGTAACATGTTAAGCACTGCTGTCTTGTAGTGTATATCTATGTTGACAGCTCTTCCGCTGACTGTCCTTGTGTCTGGCGTACATTATGTGAAGATCAATTACATATTCTTACAGCTGCTGCAGTTGGCCAGGGAGGGGAATACATGGGCTGACACTGAAAAAAGTGTGCTTACTACCCTTTATTTAAACATAAATCAAACACATTCCTTCGCTACCAGTGAATAATCAAATTAAATATCATACATAAATGTAATAAACTGAGTATTAAAACGTTATTAAAACAATCCAAAAAAAAAAATCAAGAAAACTCCAAAAAATATATATATATCTATCTATCCACAATAATCAAACAATTCTCAACTTGCTTCACCAACTAGTGCAAAAATACATCTCAAAAAGTGCAAGTGTTTGCCCCCACCAGTGTGCTCTGTCCGCTCACCTCACAATCTGACCCCTGTTTCACCAGTGGATCAGAATAAGCAGGTCCCTTTAAGGTTAATCAAGGGATTGCTCTGGTGTAAAACAGTTTACTATGCTTCAGTTATGAATGAACACAGTGAGTGATCACTTACTGTGTTCATTCACTAAAGGAAGGGGCCAGTAACTGTCCATCCTGAACAGCCCCTATGTGAATGACCCTCCCCCAAGACCTCATTCACACACACAGCTTTATTACAGTTTTATCCTTTTAGATTTCGCAGGAATTTTGTAAGTTATGATTGTGCCTGCTAATAATTTTTAGTGGTGGGGTTTTTTAAAAAATTTTTTGTGAAAATATCGTTTTGATTTTTTTGGGGGGGGATCTTTTTTAGGTAGGCTGTACAGGATTTATAATAGCAACCCTGATGACATGCCGGGGGGATATTTGATCCCCCTGCTGATTTTATACATTTGTCCACTAACAAAGAAATTATCAGTCTATAATTTTAATGGTAGGTTTATTTTAACAGTGAGAGACAGAATAACAACAAAAAATATCCAGAAAAAAAGTTATAAATTGATTTGCATTTTAATTAATGAAATAGGGGATCAAATACTTATCAAACAGCAAGATTTCTGGCTCCCAAGTGTCTTCTTTACAGGTAATAAGCTGAGATGAGGAGCACTCCCTTAAAGGGAGTGCTCCTCATCTCAGCTTGTTACCTGTATAAAAGACACCTGTCCACAGAAGCAATCAATCCATCCGATTCCAATCTCCCCACCTTGGCCAAGACCAAAGAGCTGTCCAAGGATGTCAGGGACAAGATTGTAGACCTACACAAGGCTGGAATGGGCTACAAGACCATCGCCAAGCAGCTTGGTGAGAGGGCGACAACAGCTGGTGTGATTACATTATTCGCAAATGGAAGAAACACAAAATAACTGTCAATCTCCATCAGTCTGGGGCTCCATGCAAGATCTCACCTTGTGGCGTTTCAGTGATCATGAGAACGGTGAGGAATCAGCCCAGAACTACACAGGAGAATCTTGTCAATGATCTCAAGGCAGCTGGGACCATAGTCACCAAGAAAACAATTGGTAACACACGGCATGAAGGACTGAAATCCTGCAGTGCCCGTAAGGTCCCTCTGCTCAAGAAAGCACATGTTTAGGCCCATCTGAAGTTAGCTAATGAACATCTGAATGATTCAGAGGAGAACTGGGTGAAAGCTCTTTGGCATCAACTCAACTCGCCGTGTTTAGAGGAGGAGGAATGCTGCCTATGACCCAAAGAACACCACCCCAACCGTCTAACATGGGTGGAAACATTATGGTTTGGGTGTGTTTTTCTGGGACAGGACAACTTTGCATCAAAGGGACAATGGACAGGGCCATGTACTGTCAAATCTTGGATGAGAACCTCCTTTCCTCAGCCAGGGCATTGAAAATGGGTCGTGGGTGGGTATTCCAGTATGACAATGACCCAAAACACATGGTCAATGCAACAAAGGAGTGGCTTAAGAAGCACATTAAGGTCCTGGAGTGGCCTAGCCAGTCTCTCGACCTTAATCCCATAGAAAATATGTGAAGGGAGCTGAAGGTTCGAGTTTGCCAAATGTCAGCTTTGAAACCTTAATGACTTGGAGAGAATCTGCAAAGAGGAGTGGGACAAAATCCCTCCTGCATAGCTCCCAACTGTCCCTGATTTCGAGGGACTGTCCCTGATTTGGAGCAATGTCCCTCTGTCCCTCTTTCCCCCTCATTTGTCCCTTATTTTGGTCTGATCCATATAGCTGTATATAAAATTAAATTTTTATCTTTCAAAAAGTGTTTCCCAGTGCTAAACATTTCTTCTAAATTGCTGTATTTTGTACATTTTAAAAGCCAATATAAAGGAATAGTAGTGGTTAAAAAAAAAAAAAAAGCCCATGTGGATTTAATTAACCTTTTTCTTGAGTTCATTCTTCTTTTTAAGGGGGCGTGGCAAGGGGTGTGTCCTATGCCTCCCTTACGTTTGCTGGTAGGTTTCCCTCATTCCCATCTAAAAATGTTGGGAGGTATGCTCCTGAGATGTGTGCAAACCTGGTGGCCAACTACAAGAAACGTCTGAGCTCTGTGATTGCCAACAAGGGTTTTGCCACCAAGTACTAAGTCATGTTTTGCAATTGGGGTCAAATAATTTATGTCACTCATTAAAATGCAAATCAATTTACAAATTTTTTTTTTTTTTTAAATCCATTTTTCTGGATATATATGTTCTGTCTCTCCATGTTAAAATAAATCTACCATTAAAATTATAGACTGATCATTTTTTGTCAGTCGTCAAATGTACAAAATCAGCAGGGGATCAAATACTTTTTTCCCTCACTGTATACAGGACAGGAGAAAACATTCATATGATAACCAGACACGGGGAGATCTCTTCATGGCACATACAGGATAGGGGACACATTCATAGGACAACGAAACATGAGGGGAGTGACGAGGACAGGACACAGGGGTGTACATATAGGGGTCGCCATTGTGACCCAGCCCCATGCTCCAGGGCATGCCCTTTATTTCCCTCCTGCAGCTGCTGAATGCCTGCTTCTCCTCCTCTCCCTCCTGGAGGCATTCAGCAGCTGCAGAAGGGAAATAAAGGGCATTGGTTCCTCCACAGGCCGCTCCCACTGCCTCCCTATCGCTGTCCTGCTGCCCTGGGCTCCTGTGTCATTCTCTGGAAAATCCCTGTTTTGCCCCTCCCACTGGCTACTGCGGGGGGAATCTGTCCAGAATGAAGAGCGGTAAAGGAGCCGGTAAATGTGCAATTTACTGGCCCCTTCCTTGTCTCAATGAATAGTCAGTGATTGGTACTGTACTTCACCAAAGCCACAAACAACCCCCCCCCCCCCCCCCCCCACGGGAATCCTAACAATATGTATAAAATTGTAAAAAAAATAAAATAAAATAAAACAAAAATTTTAAAAACTGACACCAGTGGCGGAACTACCAGGGCTGCTAATAAGGGGGTACCACCAGTCCTCCTGTACTGGGTTCAGGCCACATCGGGTCAGCAGGGGGGGCCAGGCCCTATGTGCCCCTCCAGCAGTGCTGACGGCTCCCCCCCCCCCGTACTGGGTTGCAAAGGTTGCACTTGTGACTGGGCTCTGGTCCTCCTGCACCAGTCCTCCTGTACTGGGTTCAGGCCACATCGGGTCAGCAGGGGGGGCCAGGCCCTATGTGCCCCTCCAGCAGTGCTGACGGCTCCCCCCCCCCCGTACTGGGTTGCAAAGGTTGCACTTGTGACTGGGCTCTGGTCTTCTGCCACCGTGAGGGGTCCCCAGGATGGCAGGAAGGTGGCCGCTGCCGAACTGTAATAAAGGGTCCCGCGATGGGAGTAAAGACCTCCGGGATCAGTGTGAAGTGCTCCGGTTGGGGGCCCTTTATGGTTTCTTGCACTGGGGGCCCTGAAGGTTCTAGTTGCGCCTCTGACAGAACACATTTTATGACATCCAGACAGGGGGAGAACTGAGAGTATACAGGTTAGGGGACACATTCATAGGACAACCAGAAACCCGAGGTCTAAGCATGATGTACACGGGGAAGGAGGACACATTCATATGACAACCAGACTCGGGGAGATCAGTAGAAGACTGAGGGGCTTTAGAAACTGCTTAACCGTTGCAGATTATCGGCCTAACACGCTGGAATTATCTGTATTTGAGATTAGCCTTTACTATGGGCTGAGTGCCACAGAAGGTGGCTGTGTTTTAAAGGAAAGATAGAGGGTGGGTGTGGGGTCATTAGATCTCACATGTATCCTATCTGTGTCCTCCAGTTACATTTATAATACGTCTCTATATTCAACTTTTCAGGAACTACAGAGAACTGCAAATAGAGGAAACCCCGCTCAGACGAGGAGTGTACTATGGCTTGAGTCTGTAATCCTGACCACCAGGAGGCGCTACATTTACATTCCAAACTTTGTTTACAAAAGAGTTACCAAAAAGTTTCCGTTCTTTTGCCGGTGATCTCTGGAAACCGTTTTTTTTTCTGCCTTTTGATTGCTGTGAACGTGACAGGAGGGTAAGTGTCTCTTTTTGCTGTTTTTTTTTGTTTTTGTTTTTTTTTGCTATTATGACTTTTTTTTATATGTAAAATTCTAAAGTTGTCAGGCTTGACAAAATAGATCAGACAGCGTTCAAGAGGATCTTCAGTCCCCCCCCCCCCCCAAAAATTAAAACAAATTCTGTAGCTGGTGACTTTTTTTAATTAAAGGATATTCACCTGTTTGGGGATCCAATGTTGTTCTCACCTGGGCCAGTTCTTGGCCGGTCTTCAGATCCCTGACGCCGCCATGTCTATGGTGGGAAGCCGACTTTGACACCTTGAGGCCTCACAGCCCAAGCTCCCATTGCACATGTGCAAGACGCACTTTAGGAATGGTCCCACAGCCTACTGGGACCTGTGATGTGTGTCCCAGAAGGGGTTGAACTTCTGCTCAGATTGCCTAAGCGGGTACCTAACAACAAAACTAGGTACCCGCTCCCCCCCCCCCCCCCCAAAAAAAAAAATAAAAAAGTGCCTAAAAGTAAAGAGAAAGGGGGAGAAGGCGGAAAGGCAGAACTTCTCCTTTTCAGCAAAGTAAAGCTACTTTGCCAATTGTCCAAAATATCTTCGAACATAGCTAACCTCCCCAGAAAATGAGATTCTGTATTGCAATTTAGATAGGATGGCTGCATTAGTTTTCTTTTTTTCAGGATTTTTTTCCTCCTATTTTCATCTATGAATAACACACTTCCTGCCTCCTCATGTCTACATTATTATATATTTTTTTTTCTCCGCTGTATCTATGGAGGGACCCGTGGTTGTCCCAGAAGTTGAACTTCATATAGAGTATATCTGCCTTTTGTTCATCTCCATTATGCAGTGGATAGATGGGACTAGGGGGGGCTATTATTGCTGGCTGCTGGAGTCTATTGATACTGGATACTGGGAGATCTATTGTTGCTGGGGATATTTTCTTGTGGAGGGATCTACTGTTTGCTGGGGGGGATCTGTTGCTGCTGGGGTGGGGGGGTCTATTGTTGCTGACTTTCATTAGCAAACTACTTGGACCAAATATTTAAACTTTTCTGTATTCTCTAGGTAAAGGGTGGAACTGAGGGACAGTGCTCAAAGGTGGGTAGGGGCAAAGAAAAGGGGTGAATCAGAAAGGGGGAGTACCTGTCCCTGGGACTCGGTGGTGCTCCGCCTCAGCGGCCAATACGATCACTTCTCTGCTCGGCTAATCAGGTCTCAGGACCTACTTCCTGATTGGCCAGGAGGAGAATCAGGAAGACTTTAGCGACGCAGGTCCTTAAACTTAAATGGGTTGTGTTGGGCAGGTAAATGCAACAAGGGGGGGTAATTTGTGCATGCATCTTGCCTGTAGCATTTATATAGCCCTGCACAGCTGTCTTTGCAGCATGGGGGGGGGGGGGGGGGGGCAGGGAGAAGGAGGAGGAAAAGGAGCTGTAACAATACAGCTCAACTGACTGTTTTTACCACCCCCCAGCTGCAAGTGTGAACCAGGCCTAATGGAAATTGCCTGCAGTATAAAACGGATATTGCTCCTTGTCTCCTTCCTCCCCTCCATTCCAGTGCAGCTTCCATCGACATTCAGCATTCCAGGTATTGCTGGATTTCCTAGGTGCATAATTGGCTTACATACCCAAGCAAGGTATGTGCATAGAAGATCCAGCAATACCTGTTTTCTTTTTATATAGAAGATCTGTACCGCGACACTCCTCCCTATGTCATTACTTCTATTAGTAAGGTTTAACGAGCGCAAATTTCAACCTACTTATCCTTTAAAGCCCAACTCCGGGAAACTTGAGAATGATCCCTTCCAATGGTGCTGCTCCGGCACTGCAAGTGTTAATTGCTTGTTTTAGGTCCAGGGGACTTGTTAAAATAGATTTACTTACCTGATCCTCCGCTCCTCCAAGCTGCCAGACTGGTCCTCACAGCACCTTCTCCTCTACACTCCAGCGGTCTAAGGTCCTGACGTCATCAAGACCAATGCAGGATCCATAGCTTTGTGTTGGACATGATGATGATGATGATGATGCCGAGGGACAGCCCACTGCCAGATCATGGGGGAGCACTGCCTGCCGAAGGAGTGAAGGATCAGGTAAGTAAAAGTGCTTTTATTCTCTTCCAGACCAAACTGGAAACCCTTGCAGTGTGTGAGGGCAGCCCCAATGTACGGAAGAATTTTTGACATACCTGGAGTTGGGCTTTAAATACTTCCACTATAACTTCCGATTGGAGGAAATTTACACCTTTTTATAGATGTATGGGTCGTATATACACAGAAGATGAAATAGCTCACATCCATACAATGAAATGGCTCATTGACATGTGCAGAACTGAAAAATTAGTTTTAAATTTAAGATAGATTCGTTCTGTTACTAATTTTGTTTAGTTTTGTTGACTCATATCAGAATTAGTTTATTTTCAAACTAGTTCCAAATCCTGGGAAATATTTGGATCGGTCGAAAAATGAACGACCAATTAGAATTCCGTGTGACAAATATCTGGTTGTTAAGGAGCGGGCTGGGAAGCCGGCCACCGTGCCCCTAACAACCAATGACTTATCAGCTGTCAGTTAAAAATGTAAACAAGAATGCCGGCAATAGAAAAGTCAGGAAAAAAAAAACAGCGTGAGGTTCCCCCCCCCCCCCATATTGGGCCCTTTGGGTCTGGTATGAATTTTAAGGGGAACCCCACACCAAAACTAAAAAAAAGGGTGTGGGGTTCCCCCCAAAATCCATACCAGACCCTTATCCAAGAATGCAGGCTAGGAAGGGGTAAGGGGGAGTGAACACCCCCCCCCCCCTCCCCTCCTGAACCATATGCCCTCCAGGCCACATGCCCTCAACATGGGGGGGGTGCTTTAGGGTAGAGGGGCTTAAAGTACTTTGTCCCCTTGTTGATGAGAAGGGCCTGGGCTGTGGTTATGGGGGTCTGCGGGTGGGGGGGGGGCTTATCCGAATCTGGAAGCCCCCTTCAAAACCCGAAAAAAGAAGGTGGCACCGCCTTCATGTGACATCATCGACTGAGGCATGCCGGCGACAGGGTCTCTTTAGGAAATTGTGTAAAAGCTTAGTCCGCTATTCAGACCAGATTTCATGTGACATCCATGCTCCCTTCTCCCACACACTTTCCTGAATAGCGGGGTTCCTCTTGCTGAGTCTGTACCTCTCTGTATGGACCTTGGGCTGCGGTGTAACTCATACAGGAGCCTGTGCATTCCACCCCAGATGCAACTGATCACAGTTGCAAGGCTTGAATGTAAATGCAATAAATATATACAAAAATGTAATAAATGCATACATTTTATTTTATTAATGTGGGAACTATTGTAGCCAGTAGCTGCAGCCTAATGTCTTTCTCACTGTGTAGCCAATCAAAGTGCAGCCAGATCAGGAGCTCCGCCTACCGAGCCTAATTATGGCTCCAGCCAATGTAAAGGGGTTCATTTTTTCTTATTTTTTAAGAGTTGAACTGGGACTTTAAAAGTTGTCAGATGCAGTGTAGATTCTTCTGTAGGTGATGCTGTCTAGATCGTGTTTACAAGCAAAGATCAAACAATGGTCATGTATTTAGGGCCACTGGTGGCTCCTCAGTGACATTTAAAGCACCGGAGACTTGTGCCAGATCTCCGTGTTCTGAATCCCGTCCTTCTGTCTGTCAGCAGTTTTCAGGACATTTTTTTGGCAAGTCTGAACAAAGCCTCTTACAGTAGTGGTATGCCTGCGCTCAAATATTCTGGTGTCATCAAATATTTGACTTTTTAGTTCCCTGATACACGCTTATTAAACGCGGCTTTTAGCAAATAGCAGCTGACTGCTTGTAGCCAGCGGGAAGAGTGGAGGAGGGGTAACCTATTAGCCATCCCAGTTTATAACTGGTTCTAGAAGTTACTCTAAAGTGCATATTTTCTTTTTTTTTTTTTTTTATTAGAAATATAAATGTATTACAAATTTTCCATATTTTATTACACATTTTTAAATTATGGAAAATAATATATATAAATATTATAAAATATAATATTGTTATAACATAATATTATTATATTTATAATATAAAATCTATTATAAAATTTAAAATATTTATTATAGCGCCGACATAATTATAAATAATTATGGTGACAATATAAATATTTTATAAAATATAATATTGTTTAGAATATTAAATAAAATGGAATATTAAATAATTATATTTTATAATATTATATTATAACATATTATTTTATAATATTTATATTATCATCGTGATCATCATTATATTATGTATAATATTATATTTTATATAAATAAATATTATTTAATATTTAAAATTATTTAAAAAGATAGTATAACAACAATATTTTTTTCTAATATTACTATCCCCATCATTATCATCATTTTTGTATCAATTGACCCTCCCTTTTAGATTGTAAGCTCTAATGAGCAGGGCCCTCTGATTCCTCTTGTACCAAATTGTAATGTCTGTCTTCATTTTGTTAAGCGCTGCACAAACTGTTGGCACTATATATAATAATAAAAAGAAAACCCATACTTTTCTTAAGAAAGTTGTCCATCACAGATCTAGCATATTCTGTATACAGGTGTTATAGATGGTATGTTCATTTCTGGCTTCCTAAAGTGGAATTCAGCTGTATTTGAGCACCACAAACCCATGTAGCATTTACTTCCTGGAACCTATCTGCCCTTAGCTCCTCCTGGGATTTATGACATCATTTTGGCCTAAAAGTTATTTCAAGGGTTGCTCCATGTTAAAAAGGTTGAGAAAGGCAGTATAAGAGCAATAGTCTATACAGCAGAAGGGCATTTCTCGCCCTTTTTGTATTTGTACAGGTCAGGGCAGCATTACACTGTTTCTATCATTTATGCATGTAAGTATACTATGCTATGCTCTTTTAGGTCTCTTGCTGGTTCAGTGTCTATGCTGTCTTTGGGGTGGATTTACTAATTCAAAAAGACTGTGCAGTTGCTCCAGAGCTTAGTAAATGAGCAGAAGCTCTGCTGACTTCCATCATCCAATCATGTGCAAGCAAAAAAATATTTTATCATTTATTTTTTCCTTGCACGTAATTGGGTACTTTTTTGCAAAGTGAAGCCTTACCTAATTTACTAAGCTCTGGAGCAACTGCACTTTGCAAATTGCACAGTCTATCAGCCTTTAGTAAATAAACCCCATGGTGTCAGTGATCGTGGTCTCCGGGTTTCCTGTCTCTGCTGTGTCTGGCTGGCTGGTGTTTGGGCTCTCAGGGTGGGGAGACGTTCCAGAAATAGGGTCTTGGCCGGAGGGTCACATGGTCTGCTTGGCATCTGACTCAGCTGAGGGCAGACTATGGCATTGGCTGACGTCACTCGGGAATGTCTCTGTAGCACTTTCCTTTCTGTTTATATCTTCCTCCATTACACAGGGGGATCCGGTCAATTTGCCTCATTTCAAGAATAATACCTTGAGGACTGTAATTGGGTTTGGTAACTCAGACCTTCCTTCATTCTTGTATCCCTTTCCCTCCCCCTGGACATGTAATAGGTCTTGGCTTCATACATGGTCTGTTATCTAATGCATTGTTATGTTTCCTTCATATTTCCTGATGAAGCAAATTGCAATCTGGGAAATGCGTTAATTGCTTTTCCTGTTAACTATGGTTGAAAGTATAGATTGTTCAGCATTATAAGAATATAGCAGGGGCAACATAGTGCTCAGTATTTCTGCCTTGCAGCACTGGGGTCCTTGATTTAGGTTTTGGTCAGGACACTATCTGCATGGAGTTTGCATGTTCTCTCTGAGCTTTTGTGGGTTTCCTCCAGCATCCCAAAGACCTGCTGGTAGGTCAATTGGCCCCAAGCAGCCAAGTGATCATCCACCGTAAAAGCAAATAAAGCGATTTTTTTTTTTCTTTTATAAAGTGTGTGTGTGTGTGTGTGTGTGTAAACCCTAACAATACATTTCTGGTATTTGCTGTCTTTTCGTTTGTTAAATCTGCCATTTAAAAGCGTTTTATATCTGAACAAAGCAAAAACAATCTGTGCATCTGGACAGAAATCTTGTGAGCTGATAACTTCATGTGGTCTCTGGCTATAGACTGCTATCGGTTATCATTGTTCCCTGTTAGGTTTACACTAGTGCAGCTGTGACATGATCTGAGTGCGATTCTGTAGTGTATGCGACGGCGTCCCAGAACGAGAGCCGCGCCACCCCCGCCGTCATTTGACGGTGGGCGGGCGGCAAGCATTTAAGGTTGCTATATGGAATAGAATCTTTTTTTTTTTTCTGGATACCTGGATGTGTTCTGTACACATGGTGTACAGACGCCCCCCAGAAATGTAATTTCCCTGCTTGTGTGATTGGCTCACTGCTTTTCCCAGAAGTCTTCATTAAGATACAAGTCAGATTTTAGGCCTCCCCTGCAACAAAAGTGTCATTTTTGGTGAGATCCTCCCAATAGGAAATCACATATAAAAGGATGTAGACCCTGCAGGTTTCAGCATCAGAGCCCTGCAGGTGCAGCAGCTGGTTGGTAATTATTAAACCATTCCCATTACATTCCTGCACATGGGCACAGACAACACACACAGGGATTACCGTATATACTCGAGTATAAGCCGACCCGAATATATGCAGAGACCCCTAATTTTAAAACAAAAAAACTGGGAAAACTTATTGACTCGAGTATAAGCCTAGGGTGAGGAATGCGCAGCTACTGTAAGTGGAAAAGAGGGTCAACAATGCCCATTTGCAGCCTCACTGTGCCCAATTGCAGCCATAGGTCCCCTGCACTTCAAACTCAATAGTTAAGGGTTCCTAGATGCCCCCTAGCTGCAGCCAAAATCTGGGTTCTCTGGACCCAAAGGGTCCTGAAATGACATTGCTGCAGATGGACACAGTTGACCGACTTTGGGGCCCCGTATCTCGGGGCCACTTGGTGCTAGGAATCCCAAATTTGGTGTGCGAACCCAGTGGAACTAGCACTACAACATATCCAATGTCAAGCACTTTTCTGCAGCAGAGAATGACATTTTCCAAACCGACTTTGGGGCCCCGTATCTCGGGGCCACTTGGTGCTAGGAATCCCAGCTTTGGATATGTTGTAATGCTAGTTCCACTGGGTTTGCACACCAAATTTAGGGTTCCTAGCACCAAGTGGCTTGACTCGAATATAAGCCGAGGGGCATTTTCAGCACAAAAAATGTGCTGAAAAACTCGGCTTCTACTCGAGTAATTACGGTACTTCAGAATAACAAAAGATAGGAACCTGCAACAAAGTTTGTTAAAAATCCCTGCAATGTACATAGATCAAGTAGAGGGGAATGTTTTGTTGGTGGGGGGGGGGGAGAGTTACTCTTTAAGTAACAGAAATGCTCATATAACCCTTTGGCTGGTAATTATCCAGGTCTGAGGAGGTGACTTTGTTATGTGTTGGGGAGCGAGCAGCTGACGCCTGCCGAGTGCTCACATTTGCATATTTCCGTATTCATTTCAGACCATCAGACAGTCAGCTCTCCGTCAGCTGCTGTCAAAGGGAGATTAGAATGATCTGACGCCACACAATGCCAGTTTCCACCACAATAGACGCCACTTGCCTATTTGCTTATGTAATTGGCATCATATAATAAGCACAGAACAATTCAGAGGTGACCTATTCTCTTTATACACTCCCCTATTGTACTTTATACAGCTCTTTATTACATTATTAATATAATATTGCTCTTTTTCTATTTCCAAGCATACAAAAATAAGAGGAATGTGGAACATCAGGGCCAAAAGTATCAAGGGAACATTTTCTTGTTCAGACTGTCCCTGGTAGAACTGGAGTCATAATCTACCCATATACGGACAGTAACAGGTTTATATGCTGTATACTGCCGGGACAGTCTGTGTACCCTGCATAGACCCTGCCGAGACAGGGCCGTCTTTTCGCATGGGCACGCTGGGCAGTTGCCCGGGGGCCCCACTTGCCTGGGGGGCCCCGCCTGCCCAGCGACCCCAGCCAAGCATCATTCAGATGTCCAGTTGTGAACTAAGTGGGGGGGCGCGCCGCCCCGGGTGCCACACACTGGGGGGGTGTCAGGCCGGCGCCCCCCGCTCCGCGACTGAAGCGGACTAGCGGAGATAGCTGGCGGGTTAAAGCAGTGACAAGGACTAGCGGAGACACAGAGTGAGCCTGAGGCGAGCTGCAGTGGCTTTGCAGGAGGGGGAGGGTGCGAGCCGCACCCGAGTGACACCCGTCGGCACACCCGGGACCCGGCCGCAACGATCCTCTTCTCTCGTGGCCGCAATCAGTCTCTGCTTGGCTGTCTCACATTGCCGAGCAGAGATGAAGCCGCCTCCCCCTCCTTAATGTTTACACATCAGGAGGGGACCCGACCAGTGCTGCGCATGTCCCGCCTGATCATCTGAGGACTGAGGTACATTATGGGTCTGAAGGGGGGTCTGTATTGTAGGAAGGGGGGTCTGTATTGTAGGAGGGGGGGTCTGTATTGTAGGAGGGGGGGGTCTGTATTGTAGGAGGGGGGGTCTGTATTGTAGGAGGGGGGGGTCTGTATTGTAGGAGGGGGGGTCTGTATTGTAGGAGGGGGGGGTCTGTATTGTAGGAGGGGGGTCTGTATTGTAGGAGGGGGGTCTGTATTGTAGGAGGGGGGGTCTGTATTGTAGGGGGGGTCTGTATTGTAGGGGGGGTCTGTACTGTAGGGAGGGAGGTCTGCACTGTAGGAGGGGTCTGTATTGTAGTACTGTAGGCAGGGGGTCTGTACTGTAGGCAGGGGGTCTGTACTGTAGGCAGGGGGTCTGTACTGTAGGCAGGGGGTCTGTACTATAGGCAGGGGGTCTGTACTATAGAAATAAAAGGAGAAAAGGGCGCACCAGCCATGTGCATCATCTTTTGTAAAACATTTATTGAGTAAAATGATAAAGGAAATTACTCACAAGCAGTAGTAAATCATGTGCCGTAAACCTTGGACATCAGCTAACAGCAAGTGGTTAAAATGATGAACGAAGCCTTCCAAAGGTCTTTTAGAGGAATATATAGCACTGCTTGCTAACGCGTTTCGAAGGGCTCGTCCCTTCTTCATCAGAGCTCAGCAGTGACCTGCTAAGCTCTGATGAAGAAGGGACGATATCCAAGCTGATGTCCAAGGTTTACGGCACATGATTTACTACTGCTTGTGAGTAATTTCCTTTATCATTTTACTCAATAAATGTTTTACAAAAGATAATGCACATGGTTGGTGCGCCCTTTTCTCCTTTTATTTCTTTGTTTGCTAGGATTCCCCATCCTTGAGGGCAGCAAGGCCTGTGTCTCCCTTTCATCTATTTGGTCGACCACTTGTGCGCAGGAGTCATTTTCTGTTTTTGTATCGGTCTGTACTATAGGCAGGGGTCTGTACTGAATGGGGGGGTCTGCACTGTAGGGGGGTCTGTGTAACATGCAGGGGGTCCAGAACTGTTAGGGGGAGTGTCTGTAACATACAGGGGTCCAGCGGTGTAGGGTGCTGTGTAATGTAAAGGGGTGCAGGGTGCTGTGTAATGTAAAGGGGTGCAGGGTGCTGTGTAATGTAAAGGGATCCAGAGGTGCAGGGTGCTGTGTAATGTAAAGGGGTCCAGAGGTGCAGGGTGCTGTGTAATGTAAAGGGGTCCAGAAGTGCAGGGTGCTGTGTAATGTAAAGGGGTCCAGAGGTGCAGGATGCTGTGTAATGTAAAGGGGTCCAGAGGTGCAGGATGCTGTGTAATGTAAAGTGGTCCAGAGGTGCAGGATGCTGTGTAATGTAAAGGGGTCCAGAGGTGCAGGATGCTGTGTAATGTAAAGGGGTCCAGAGGTGCAGGATGCTGTGTAATGTAAAGGGGTCCAGAGGTGCAGGATGCTGTGTAATGTAAAGGGGTCCAGAGATGCAGTGGAGGAGAAGGGGTACACAGTAGTGACAAAGAGATATTGAAGGATGCAGGGGGCACAGTGGGGTGTTTTTACATTTTAAGGTGGGGGGGGGTGCCAGATATAGGATCCGCCCCGGGTGCCAAATGCTCTAGGTATGCCCCTGCAGATGTCACAAAGTTCGCTGCCGCATTGTGCCAATGCTGTGCGGCTCCCTCACAGAGACAGAGTGCCGCGCAATCAATCCCGATATCAGTTAGTGGCGGGCAGCGGGCAGTGTGAGTCAGCTGTCACTGTGAAGAACGGAGCCAATGCTTTCTGTGTAGTTCCGGTGATATGAAATGCACTCCGCCTCCGTGTGTAAATCTATAGTTATTTAGTTTTTTTTAGTTTTTTTTTTTTATTAGTTGTATGATTTAGTGGTGAAAGTTAGTGTCCGGGGCCCCCCAAGTTTTGACTGTAATATCTTATGTGTCCCCCTTATATATCAATCTTAGAGTTGCCATTAGTTCGAGGAAGTGTAAGAAAGGTGAGGAAAAAGAAACTTTATTACATGTTGGTGAAAATAACCTTTAGAGCAGAGCTTGTGTTATATTGTCCAAACGTTGTGTTAATGTTTAAACACTGATTTTGTTGGAAGTACCAATAAATATAGCCTTATTGATAATTTGCATTTTTATTCTCGTGCGTGATTGTGTAGACAGGGCCCCAGTGCACTGTATTGCCCGGGGGCCTATAATGCTCTTAAGATGGCACTGTGCCAGGACAGTCTGTATACCCGGTATAGACCCTGCCGGGACAGTCTGTATACCCGGTATAGACCCTGCCGGGACAGTCTGTATACCCGGTATAGACCCTGCCGGGATAGTCTGTATACCCGGTATAGACGCTGCCGGGACAGTCTGTATACCCGGTATAGACGCTGCCGGGACAGTCTGTATACCCGGTATAGACGCTGCCGGGACAGTCTGTATACCCGGTATAGACCCTCCCGGGACAGTCTGTGTACCCGGTATAGACGCTGCCGGGACAGTCTGTGTACCCGGTATAGACGCTGCCGGGACAGTCTGTGTACCCGGTATAGACGCTGCCAGGACAGTCTGTGTACCCGGTATAGATGCTGCCGGGACAGTCTGTGTACCCGGTATAGATGCTGCCGGGACAGTCTGTGTACCCGGTATAGATGCTGCCGGTACAGTCTGTGTACCCGGTATAGATGCTGCCGGGACAGTCTGTATACCCGGTATAGACCCTCCCGGGACAGTCTGTAAACCCGGTATAGACACTGCCGGGACAGTCTGTATACCCGGTATAGACACTGCCGGGACAGTCTGTATACCCGGTATAGACACTGCCGGGACAGTCTGTATACCCGGTATAGACACTGCCGGGACAGTCTGTATACCCGGTATAGACACTGCCGGGACAGTCTGTATACCCGGTATAGACACTGCCGGGACAGTCTGTATACCCGGTATAGACACTGCCGGGACAGTCTGTATACCCGGTATAGACACTGCCGGGACAGTCTGTATACCCGGTATAGACACTGCCGGGACAGTCTGTATACCCGGTATAGACTCTGCCGGGACAGTCTGTATACCCGGTATAGACCCTCCCGGGACAGTCTGTGTACCCGGTATAGACACTGCCGGGACAGTCTGTATACCCGGTATAGACCCTCCCGGGACAGTCTGTGTACCCGGTATAGACACTGCCGGGACAGTCTGTGTACCCGGTATAGACACTGCCGGGACAGTCTGTGTACCCGGTATAGACACTGCCGGGACAGTCTGAATAGTCTAGAAGAAGTCATTCTCCCCCCCCCCCCTTCTGGTTGCTTATTGATGGTGATATAATCTGGCCAATCTCTTGTCACTGTATAAATAGAGCCGGGTGTGCTGTGTCTGCGGTCAGGTTTGCATGTTCCAGTTTCACTCATTAATAAATTAATAGGAAATGGAAATGCTGCGGGCAAGAGTGCCGGGATATCAGATCACACGACGGGACAGAAAGGCATTTACAGTACTGTGTAACGAAATGCTGCTAAATAAGAATGCTTTAAAAAATGTATATTTTGTTTTCATCGATTTAGAAAATGCAAACTGAGTCAAACAGAAGAAAGTCAAATAGATCTTAATCAAATCAATAGTTGGTGTGACTATACTTTGGCTTCAGGTGTATGATTAATCAATTTATACTAAGCAGGTCCAAATGATCATCCATATCATATGCAGGTTGAAACAGTCAATAGGTGAAACAGAAACAGCTGTGTAGGAGGCTTAAAACTGAGTGAGGAACAGCCAAACTCTGCTACTAAGGTGAGGTTGTGGAAGACACAGGTCATACACCATGGCAAGACTGAGCCCAGCAACAAGACACAAGGTAGAGAAAGATCTCTCCCAGGCACAGATTTCAAAGCAGACCGGGGTTTCAAGATGTGCTCTTCAAGCTCTTTTGAAGAAGCCCAAACAGGCAACGTTGAGGACCATAGACACAGTGCTTGGCCAAGGAAACTTAATGCAGCAGATGAAAGGCACATCATGCTTGCTTCCTTTTCATTGCCTTCTCACCACCTGTCAAATGAATCTAAAAGCGATTTTTCGGATTGCTTTTCAGAGGTGTGGCAATAATAGCCAAATGGCTAAATGTGGCCTTCAAGTGTATGTATAGTAAAAACCTTTATCTTGAATACAATAGGGGTACCATTGGGAAAATTCCCTTCACTTCCTGTCCCAACAACGCAACAGGATGTTGGAGGAAATTTTTTTTCTTTTCCTTTTCTTGAGACAATTGTTGCCTTTTTGGATTTCCCCTCACTTCCTGTCTCAGTGACAGCGGTCATCGGTACAAATACGGTGCCTTGAAATTATTCATACCCCTTTAAAATTTTCCACCTTTTGTCATGTTACAAAAAAAAAAATGTAAATGTATTTTATGTGATAGACTAACACAAAGTGGCACATAATTGTGAAGTGGAAGGAAAATGATAAATGGGTTTTTAAATTTATTTACAAATATGTGAAAAGTGTGGGGGGTACATTTGTATTCAGCCCCCCCTGAGTCAATACTTTGGTAGAACAAAAGGGGAAAGGGGCAGTATAGTTGACCGATAGGCTGGTCCTACATCCCAACAAAGTCAGTAAAGTGGAGAGGAAGCTCCCCCTTACGGGACTTTAACCACTTGCCGACCAGCCGCCGCAGTTGTATGCGTTTTATATGTGAGTTTAATTACTATGTTTTTTATGTGGAATAAATGTTTTAAAAACGTTGCTGCACAATGAGGCTTTTTCTGTGATTTGCATGAGGAACATCTACCCCATACACTAGTATATAGAGGAATGAGGCCCTCTTTATCATATCCAGTCATATGAGGAAGTATCGATCCCGAACCACATCAGTCCACAGAAAATCCACGGGGACTGCCCCACATGTGTGTTTGACCAAACTAGAAATAGTTGGTCCATTTTAGAGGGGTGATTCACATCTATGTGGGGGCACTGTCCTGTGAGCACATATCAAGCACGGATTCATATCCACTTTGTAGAGCACAAGCACTTTAATTGGGCTTTGGAACTTTTTATTGCTTCAAGTTTATTGATGTTTGCAACAAATCTTCTGTATGGGACTTTCTAGCGATTTTTTTTTTTTTTTTTTTTTTTTTTTTTTCTTTTTAAAAATGCACCAAGTTTCAAATGTGATATATATTTAATATTTGTGGCACTTAGCGTAAATTATCTGCATCGGACTTTTTAGCAATTTTTTTTTTTTTTTTTCAAATTTGCATTCGTTTTCATATGTGATATTTATTCAATGTGTGTGGCACTAAGCGCAGTATATTTATTTATTATTTTCATTATTAGTACCATTTTGCACTTGCAAGGTCTTATTCACTGCAGCTGTTAAATTATATGGTATCACTTATTCATACCAATAGTTGGATTCCCTTTTTTTTTTTTTTTCTTTTTATTAAATTTAATCTTTATTGAGACATTTTTTTTACACAATACACACAATTCTATACAATATTAAAATCTTTCATACATCTCCTATTTTTCCCCCCTCCCTCCCTCTCCCAATCCCCTCCCTCTCCCATTCCCGATCTGTTATCCTCATTTCTTTTTCTTCCATTACTTCTATCTATTTTCAGTTATGTCCTGTACATATTTCTCTGACGTTTTAAAGGCCTATCATTTCTTCCAGGTTAGTTAGATTCTTTTGGCGCTTTGGATTTTTTTATTTTTAAATCGAACACTAACACCTTTGTTTGGGAACCAGTGACACCAATACAGTGATCAGTACTAAAAATATGCACTGTTCCTGTACTAACACTGGCAGGGATGTGGTTAAACCTCAGGGGCGATCAAAGGGTTAAATGTATGCCTAAAATGTGTTTGATGTTGGATTAAAAATAAATGCTTGGTTACTGTGGGGGAGGTGCTTGTACTGTGGGAAGGCAGGGATCCATGTTCCTGTTTTGCAGAAACACAGGATCACTACCTTCCCTACTGATACGATGGTCGCAATGCATAATAGGTTTACAAAAAGGTTTATTAAAGCTAAAATAATGCACTTAAAGCAACTAGGATACATTTTATGCCGCGTACACACGGTCGGACTTTTCGTCTACAAAAGTCCGACGGACGCCGACGGACTAAAGCTGGCGGACAATCTGATCGTGTGTGGGCGTTCCCGGACTTTCAGCGGACTTTTCCAGCCTCAAATCTGACGGACTTTAGATTTGAAACATACTTCAAATCTTTACGTCGTAACTCCGCCAGACCCAGAAATCCGCTCGTCTGTGTGCTAGTCCGATGGACAAAAACCCACGCTAGGGCAGCTATTGTCTACTGGCTATCAACTTCCTTATTTTAGTCCAGTGTACATCATCACGTACGAATCCGTCCGGACTTTTGTGTGATCGTATGTAGGCAAGTCCGTTCGTAAGAAAGTCTGCCGCAAGTCCGCCAAAAGTCCGTCGAAAGTCTGTCGGACTTTTGTAGACGAAAAGTCCGACCGTGTGTACGCGGCATTAGAGATCCTCCATTCCCAGAAGAAGCCTATTAAGGGGAAACCTGTTGGAAGGAGATGGGAGCTGTGATGTGGTGATCCATACTTGTTGACCTCTTGGTTGGATTACCCCCTGTACTGCCCTCATCCTTTATGCTGTAAGTGCATTATTTTAGCTTCAATAAAATTTTTTGTAAACTTATTATGCGTTGAGTCTTCCCTATGTTTAAACCCCACATATACACCAAATGAAGAGCATCAAGCGAGGCCAGGCTGGAGTGTGCAGGGCTGGGAAGCTAATTAGGAGGCTGCAGAAGTGATCCATGGAGGTGGTTGGGTTACATACAGGAGGAATCCACATATCTGTTCACCCCATGCGATATATGATCTCTTATAACTTGGAGATCATTGGGATCTGGTAAGCCGCACACTTCATTATATCTGGAAAAACAAATTGAAAATATTCTTTCACTGGAAGTGTTTAACTTGATTTTATAGAAAGATTTGAACATGGACTAAAATTAAAACACCAGGACACTTTATAACTTTGTATGTAATATATATAATTATTTTTTTTTTTTATGAACAATTTTCCGATGAATTTGGTTTCACATTATGTTATTATGTTCGTTTAATCACATGGTGGTAATTTTTGCATTTTTGTTCACTTTGATTCACATGAGACAGCGCATAACTTTTATATTTGAGCACCACAATAAACATTTACACTCAACATCCAAGGAGAAAGATTTGCCCGGCCATGACTAATGCTGCTGACTTATAGGTTGAGCATTCTCATGTGTTCCTTCCCAAAATAATCCAGAGGGAGGGATGGGGAGAGGAAACTCCAAGGGGAATTCGGGAGCCCAGAAGACCATTGCTGTAATGTACTATTCTTGCACATGTGTCACCTCCTAGACAGTTATATATGTTACACCCTTCCTTGTCTGTGACTAGCAACACTGTACCATGGTGAACGTCAACTCTCCGTCTTGCTTCTTCCAGAAACTTCTCAGAACACAGAATCATGGGGGATTATTATGATATTCTCGGAGTGCCCAGGAATGCCACCCAGGATGACATCAAACGGGCGTAAGTCTTCAAACAATGCAGAATCTGTTGTCAAAGTGATGTTATGGCATAACATATATTTAAAGGGGTTGTGCTGGAAGGATATAGAACACACTCAGGAGTGTAGAGAGGGTTTCCATTATGGAAAGAGAGGTCTTTTACCCATTAGTGGCTTTTGGAGTATGCGTTCAGCTATTCCTACCTGTCGGTAATTGGAGTCATATGCAGTTAGCTTTTGCATTTTATTCTTTAGATTCCCTTTCATTGTTTTATCATGGACTAGGTTATCTGTTCCATAGGCGTGCACAGGGGTGTGCCAGGTGTGCCTGGGCACACCCTTATGACTGTGTGTGGTGCCAATTCCCCCTATTGCTGCCCCCCGTATTGTGCCCTCCCCCTCACAGTGCTGCTGGCTTCCCTCCTCCCCTCTACCCCTTGCTCCTGCAGGGGATGTTTCAGGATGGAGAGCGGGGGAACAGGAAGCCACTTAGCACAGAGCACTTCCCATTCATTCACTATCCAGTGCAGCTGAGGCTGCAAAGAAAAGCGTGTGTGTTTGAGCTTTGGGGGTGCACACCCTAATGCAATAGGCTGCGCACACCTATGATCTGTTCACATTAATTAGTGTAACCTAAAGAGAAGTTCAAGTCAGGTTTGCATGCGCCAAAGTGAGATCGATGGTGAGATGTTTGAAAGTTTCCAAATTACAAACCATTTCATTCACGCTAAGGCTGGCCATAGATGAGACTGATTATTATTTTTTTTTTTTTTTTTAACAAAAAAAACAACGACCAGATTCCCCTATCCATACATTCAAGGTGGATGGGGGAATCCTCCCCACTGTGTCTTTTATATTCTAACAGTGGGGAGACTCCCCACCCATCTGAATACACAGATCCGCACTGTGGCCTAGAGCCTCCAGTGCTGATCGAGCAAAGATTTTCCAACAGGGTGGTTGAACAGAAGTCCGTTGTCAAGTTCTGTTGAACCACAGTGGCCATACATGGGTTGAAATTTAGCCGGTCCCTGCCGAACCGGACACATTTGAATCCACATTGGCCAGCTTTAGGCAGGTGCTCGCTTAGTAAGAGCAGATGTTATCCAGAGAATCCGATGTATTTGGTGGGACCCAGGGAGTGAAGGTCAAATGGGATTTTTATTTCTTTAACCATTTTAGGATTTTAAAAGTAGGAGATGGTCTGCAAGTGTCCATTGGGAGGGGGGGGGGGGCACTAAACTTAAATTGATACTCTATGACTTAAAATGAATCATAAAGTGTTAAGATATAAAAATACAGTGTTGAATATTCATATTGGTGCATAATAAATATGGAATTGCAAAGAAGTAGGAAATAACTTTCAGAAAACAGATGCATTTCAGTTAAAGTTCATAAGTGTTCTTCTAAACCAAAAGCTTCCTAATTCTTCAATGAAAGTATCTTTGATGTAGCACCCTGATGCCATCACCGATTTTCATTTCCAGCCAATGTGCTTTATTGGACTGCCACTCACCAGATGACAAGGGGTCATGGTCATCTGGTGAGTGGCAGTCCAATAACTAAAAAGAAGGCTTTACTATCCCATTTTTCTTTTGTTTTAGTCATTATTTGAGTATTGATTTGAGTTTAGCGCCCCCACAAGGTATATCCTCCAAAAAAAAAATCTTCAGAAAAGTTTCTAGGAGTTTCTCCCTCCTTGAGCACTGCGATAAAAGATAGAATGAAAAAAGGTAAAACGCACTGCAATCGTCATTTTACACAGAAGCAGTTATGTAATGCATTGCAACTCCTGGCTGTCATTTAAATAGTTGGTAAGCAGCTATGCCAGTAGCAACAGGGGAAGAGGCGCTTAAAGTGTTACTAAACCCAGGACCCTGCATTCACTATATCTGGTCTCCCACAGTACACAGAACACGGAAATGTAATTATTTTAATAAATATAAACTGCTAATTACCTTTTCTCATCAGCAGTATATAGCAGTCTTGTGACTTCTATCAGTGTCCGGCTGATCACTGGTGAAAGCTTGTAGGAGAAGTTTTCATTCTCCTCTGACTGTCCTATGAGGCTGCATGACCCCTGACCCTCTGTCTGGACAGTGCTGATTGGCCCTGTGCTGATCGCATGCACCCTCCCAAGAAAAAAAAAACTCTCCAGCAATACATACCAAACTGAGCATTTGCAGGGTGCCCCCAAGGCTCTGTGCTATCAGCAGATGGATTGGGGACTGTGGAAGAAGGGGAGGATCAGAGAAGACAGGATCAAACTACCTTTTTTATTACTAATGCGCAGGATTACCCCCTCCCAGGTTCATCAGCAAGTATAACAAGCATGCTTTACTACATATACAGACTGATTTTACTGTTGTGGGTTTAGTAACACTTTAATGAAGGAGATCTGTTCCAAAAAAAATAAAAAATCATCAAAAAAGGTTCTAGGATATAACTCCTTCATTTAACTTCTCTTCCCTATCTCTGCTGTTACTAGCAATTACCAGCTGTTTAAATGACGGCCAGCAGTTGCTGCGTATTACATAGGAGGAGCTGCTGTCAAAATGCAGCTGCTCCTGTTTAAAATGACACTTGCTGATTCGTCTGCAAGTGTCATTGAGTAATACAGTGTGACTGAGGTGTTGATTTACTAAAACTGGAGAGTGCAGAATCTGGTGCAGCTGTACATGGTAACCAATCAACTTCTAACTTCAGCTTGTTCAATAAAGCTTTGACAAAAAATCTGGAAGCTGATTGGTTACTATGCAGAACTGCACCAGATTTTTGCACTCTCCAGTCTTAGTAAGTTAGTAACCCCAGTAAGTTTTTTTTTTTTTTTTTAAATCCTATCGTTTAGCTCAGTGCTGCTAATCCACTGCAGCATCTTACAGTCACTTCCCGTGATTTTGCCACAATTTTGTACAGGTCAAAAGGTAACCAATGTAAAAAGCAGAAAAAGCCCAAATCTGCCTAAGAAAAAAAAAAGTTCCAGAACTTGTTTGAGCTTCAGGCGTTTTAGGGCTTCTGGCTTTAGGCGTTTTGGAGTGGAGATGTGAACCATCTCCATAGAGAATAATTGATTTTATTTTTTTTTTTTTTTTTCCCCCTCCAGCATTTTGTAGCTTCAGGCTTTAAGTTATAAAATGCTCAGGTGTGAATGGGGCCTAAACCATTCCTGTGCAATGTGTGTCGGTGCAATCGCTTGTAGCCACCACCAGGGGCACATGAGACAGGGTGACAACACAGGAGCACAAATGGTGGATGGTTGTCACCCTGCAGGGGGTGCTAGAACTTTATGAGAAGATCACCAGGTAATATTTTATTGGGAGCTGCAAATACAAAAAAAAAAAAAAAACACATTTAGAATCTCCATGATAAAAATTCTATGAAATGATAGTGTTTGGTTTAGATTTACTTTAAGAATTAAAATTTCAGAGCACAGAATATTTTTAAATTTTTTGTTGCTGATCTAATTATGACACTGCAATCAATTTTGCCTTATGTATTTCTCACCTCCACAGATACAGGAAGCTGGCACTAAAGTGGCACCCCGACAAAAATCCTGACAATAAAGAACTGGCTGAGAAGAAGTTTAAAGACATCGCAGAAGCCTACGAAGTTCTGTCAGATGGTAATAAATATGGCATTGTGCTCATTTCCTATGGGAGGACTATAATGCCCTGTACACACGGTCGGACATTGATCGGACATTCTGACAACAAAATCCATGGATTTTTTTCCGACAGATGTTGGCTCAAACTTGTCTTGCATACACACGGTCGCACAAAATTTTCGGAAAATCCGATTGTTCTGAACACGGTGACGTAAAACACGTACGTCGGGACTATAAACGGGGCAGTAGCCAATAGCTTTCGTCTCTTAATTTATTCTAAACATGCGTGGCACTTTGTCCGTCAGAATGTAACCGATCGGATTTTGTTGTGGGAAAATTTTGTATCCTGCTCTCAAACTTTGTGTGTCGGAAATTCCGACGGAAAAAGTCCGATGGAGCCCACACACGATCGGAATTTCCGACAACACAATCCGATCGGACTTTTTCCGTCAGAAAATCCGACCGTGTGTACAGGGCATAACGGATGACATAATACACGGTATAGTCTATATTTCCTAACAATCTGTTTGTTTTTTTTTTTTTCTTTTGTCCATCAGCGGAAAAGCGAGAAACCTATGATCGATATGGGAAAGCAGGATTCTCAGGACCTGGTGAGTATTCTATGGATTATTATCTTGATTACATCTTTCAGGGTTGTGTCATTTAAAGTGACAGGAGATGGTCGGTAACTTCACTGATATCCAGGAAATTGAGACCAGAAACTTCACCTCCTTCAGAAAGGGGCCACCTGAGACCACATTTTCAGCTTCTGTAGGGAGATGTGAAAAGCACATGATGCTTATGTTTTAAACTGAACCCCCCCCACACTTGACATCAGAGCTTTTCTACCTGCAAAGATTTAAAACCCAACTCCAGGCTGTTTTTGTATAAATATCCCTCCAGTTTTCAAGCACCTTTGGCTTCAAAACTCATGATGTCCACACCTGGTGTCACCCAATCTAGAAAACTGAAGACTACAGGGCTGTGAGTGGTGGATGTCACTCCCATACCTCCCAACTTTTTGAGATGGGAATGTGGGACACCTATCAGCAAACGTATACAGGCATAGGACACACCCCTGGCCACGCCCCCATAAAGGGGAATTGTACAAAAAAACAAGATTGGTTAAACCCACAAGTGCTTTTTTTTACCACCACTACTATTCCTTTATATTGGCTTTTGGAATTTACAAATCAGATGAAAGGTTTAGTGCTGGAAAACACTTTTTTTTAATAGATAAAAAGTGCATTTTATATACATCTATATAGATCAGACCAAAATGAGGGACAAATGAGGAGGAAAGAGGGACAGAGGGACATTGCTCCATATCAGGGACAGTCCCTCGAAACCAGGGACAGTTGGGAGCTATGCCCACTCCCTAAGAGGGCATCACCAGGACACCTTGCATGCGTTTTGTAAGGTCTGTTTCACACAGACTTCAGCTTGTATAAGAGCGGTGTGAGCAGCAAGCTTTGTTGAAGCTTTTAATGCACCATTCAGCTTCAGTTTGTAAATATTGAACACAGATCCTAATGGGAGTGTTGATTTGCCATTTTATAAAGAGGAACTGCAGTCTTCTCACATAATTTTTTAAACATTTTTGCCATTCTGAAGCTTCCCTCCAACCACTTTGCATATTTTATTTATATACTGCGATTCTGTACTTGCCAAATATGCTGCAGAAATCTCCCTCCACTGAGTCTGGCTGCAGCCATTTTAACTGTGGGCAGCTGAAGCTGCTGCCTGTTCACTTCCTGGATTTACACAGACACACACAGAGGCACACCTGTAGCTCTCATTGGCCCTCTTATGACTCAACCCCCCCCTCCTGGCAAACTCTCACAAGAGAGCTGTGCATGATGTCATAAGTCTAGGCTTTTTTCCGGACAAACTGGAAGTGGGCTGTATAAGGTATTTACTGGCAGAAAAAAAAATGTTTTACTATCCAAAGTTAAAGGGCAGAAGATTTAATAGATGGAAAGATGAAAAAAATGGCTGAAGTTCCACTTAAAGCAAGATGCCAGCAGGCTTTAGCAGGCTTTCAACAAGCTTCAAGAAGTGCTGAAGCCTGCTAGCAGCTTGCTTAAAATGGCAATCAACACTCCCATTAGGATCTGTGTTTGTAAAATCTTGCTGTTCACACTGCTAGTGTACAAGCTTAGGACGTTTGTTACCCCAACTCTTCATATTCCTGATATGTGCCTGCTGTACCATGTACTTGTATGAGAAAGTCTTCTGTTCTCTTTGTATTGCTTCCTCTGTGACATCCCTGGAGTCCCTGTATGTCCCCTTGCAGTCCTAGTAAAAACTGACAACACTAAACAGGAAAGTACACTGTGGTCAGTCCTCTAGCTATGCTGGAAACTCAGTGTACGCTCCTCCAATGATCAGACTTGTCCTGATAAGCCCCCCCCACTGCACAGCCATTCACTGGGAAGCTCAGTGTTCTGCGGTTACCCCCCTCCCCCCAGCTCTTATGCAGCGGAGAACAGGGGCAATGTGATCACTTATAAAAAAGGGGAAAAAAGGTATTTGGTGTGTGTGTGTGTTTGTTTTTTATATAGTAAAAAAACCCAAAACACTGTGTATTCATTTCAGCCTACAAAGCAACAAAATGTGATTATTTTAAAAGGTGGGGGAGGGGACTCTATATCCACTGTAAATGCCAATGGATAAGTCTGAAAGCCAGGCAACTAACAGCTGGAGGTGAACAATGGCAGCTCCTGTACTACCAGGAGAGAGAAAGCGAGAAAAGGAGAAAGACCAAAATGGGGCTCTGTGTCTAAATGGACACACGGAGGTGCAGCTCAGCTCGGCTGCCCCCATAGCAAGCTGCTTGCTGTGGGGGCACCTGACAGGAGGGAGGGGCCAGGAGCACAGAAGAGGGACCCGAGAAGAGGAGGAGCCAGTCTGCTCTGTATGTCGCTTGTATGGGGGGTTGGGGGGTGGGGTTATAAGTAGCACTAGTAAATACAGCTGGATTTAAAAAAAAAAAACTAACAGCTGGAGGTGAACAACGGCAGCCCCTGTACTTCCAGGAGAGAGAAAAAGAGAAAAAGACCAAAATGGGGCTCTGAAGAGGGACCCCAGAAGAGGAAGATCCAGTCTGCTCTGTGCAAAACCAACTACACAGTGCAGGCAAGTACAACATGTTTGTTTTGTTTTTTTAACACAAGATTTTACAATCACTTTAAAGTCGCCTTGTAAAACAACCCATGAAATGAAAGGCAAAACATTTTTATATAGTAAAAAAAATAAAAATATTTTGCCTTTCATTTCTATTTTAATGGGTTGTTTTACAAGGCGACTTTACAGTGATTGTAAAATCTTGTGTTAAAAAAAAAAATAACAAACATGTTGTACTTGCCTGCACTGTGTAGTTGGTTTTGCACAGAGCAGACTGGATCCTCCTCTTCTGGGGTCCCTCTTCAGAGCCCCATTTTGGTCTTTTTCTCTTTTTCTCTCCCCTGGAAGTACAGGGGCTGCCGTTGTTCACCTCCAGCTGTTAGTTGCCTGGCTTTCAGACTTATCCATTGGCATTTACAGTGGATATAGAGTCCCCTCCCCCACCTTTTAAAATCACATTTTGTGGCTTTGCAGCCTGAAATGAATACACAGTGTTTTTTTTTTTTTTTTTAAATCCAGCTGTATTTACTAGTGCTACTTATAACCCCACCCCCCAACCCCCCATACAAGCGACATTGGTGCAGGGGCGGATCCAGAGTCTAGTCTCAGGAGGGGCACTGCCAGAAAATATGTTTTTTTTTTTTTTTTTTTTGTGGGCATTTGATCGGGGAAATGGCTGGTGTTAGCGCTTCAATCGTCCTAGCACCATGGTTGATATGGTGTCAGGATGATTGAAGCCCATTATTTCTATTATTACATTGTTATCTAAAATGAAATGGTTCAACTCCCCATAATGCAGAATCAGTGGGAGCCCCGAGCGTGTCACTTACCACACGTTGCGGATTGTCACTTGCCACGTCACCTGCTAAGGTGGGGATTGTCTCTTGCTGTGTCCCAGAGTCGGGCAGCCTGCGGCTGCCTGCACAGTGAGGGCGGAACTGCAGGGATGCCCGGTCCGCCTGCCCTCTCACCCGCCCAGCCGTCTGCCCGCCGAGCCGGCCGCTCTCTCACACGCCCTCTGCATACAGGTAGCTAGCTCGGGAGTGAGCATGCAAGCGGCTTGCTATGGGGGCACTCGGCAAGGGGGAGGGTCCCAGATCGCTGGTGGGATACCTGAGAAGAGGAGGATCGGGGCTGCTCTGTGCAAAACCACTGTACAGAGCGGGTGTGTCTGACATGTTTGCTATTTTATTTTTTTAAAAATAAAAATGTTTCCTTTACAATCACTTTAAATATTCTCACACATGTTTCTTTGATTTGTCTCTTGCACAGAACCCAGATCCAGCTCAGGATCTCGCTTTCATGGCTTTGCCTACACATTCCGTAGCCCAGAGGAAGTATTTCGGGAATTCTTTGGTGGACGAGACCCCTTCTCTGACTTCTTTGGTAAGACAGTCCATAGATACCAGCCAAAGATTGTGTGATGGAAGGATGCTGCATGTCAACTATCCGGAAGTGTCCAGAATTAAAGATTCTCTTTAAGGCTGGGTTCACAGGTCACAGCAGGGGTTCCGGTGTGTCTCTGTTCTTCTTTTTCAGGTAGGAATCAGGTCTGAATTTTTTCTCCTGAATTCGAACCTGAAACGGAGCCAAAGACGCAGAGGACCCTTTTCCAGTACGCTCCAGGGCCCCCCCGGAACGGTCACACTCTCCCCTGTCATGTGAATTGGATGCGGAGAAACACACATGCAATTCACATCAGTGTGAACCCGGTCTTAAAGGACCCAGTTTAAAAAAATAAAATATATGAAATGTACAGTATATAGATTCCTATACTGATTTTTTTTTTTTTTTTGCAGGAAATTACATAATATTATCAAAGTAAAATAATAATGTAAAATCTACACTTCAAATGTCAAATAGATCTAAGCATGGCAGACTACTCTCGCATCAATACCACCCCATTGTTCCTATAGAACACATCACTTTGGGGCGGTTGTGAAATAATACCAGTGCAAATTAATAAATGTACATTGAGATTGCCACCTAATGTTTCCAGTGAGTGACACATATTCAAGTGCCGTGTCCAAATAAAACGAATTTAAATATATAATATCATAAAAGTGGCTGTGGGGATATAGCTGTTCCTATCGGTCTCTTTGAAGAAGGTCTTGGTGTTGATCAATCCATCACGTTTCATCAAAACCAAGTCCAGGAAAGTTCTTGTGAATGCCAACTAGCAGGGAACTTGAGTCCGACAGTTGTTACTATTGGATAAAAATGCTGACTTTTTTTTTTTTCTGTGCCATCCCATAATATGATTATATCGTCAATGTATCTTTTATACAAAGATATTTCTGGTATAGTTTTACCAAAAATACTGGTTTCCTCCCATTGACTCATTGTTATATTGGCCACACTTGGAGCATACTTTGCTCCCATGGCCACTCCCCTAATTCTGGTTATAGCGAGTACCGTCATGCCAAAAATAGTTATTAGACCTGCTGAGACGGACAATGGGGACATCTTTGTATCCACTTGCTGTATATGACTCCTGTAATAGGCTGAGTGATCGGTGTTGGTGGAGGAAGATTTTCAGTCATTTGATTGATCCATGAGATCCTTGCACTACTGGTGAACCATTTGATGGACTACTTTTATTATATTTTTGAATGATATTTTTTTTTTTGGACACTGCACTTAAATATCTGTCACTCACTGAAAACATGAGAGGCAATCCCCATGCACGTTTATTAATTTTCACTTTATGAAATTGTAACACATTTGTAAAACACATTTATACAATTCATCTACTAGGGACATCTAGTGGTTGTCTACGATATTGCACTTTATTGTATATTTATTTACAGAGCGTCTGGTTCATCAAAAATTTTCACTTAATAGGTTTTAACAATGAGCAGCCCCTATATTAATATTTTAAATTACACATTTGCGCAAGTAGGGAACAACATCTAGGTCCTCCCCTACTTTAAATTTGTGAAATACACTGAGCAAAATTTATAAACGCAACACTTTTGTGTTTGCCCCTATTTATCATGAGCTAAATGCAAAGATCTATGCCTTTTTTTTTTTTTCTTTTTTTTTTTCTATGTACACAACCCCTCTTTGAACCGATTTATGGCCTGGGCCCAGTACAGGAGTGTAGTGCCTTATCATTGGCCCTGTCTCTCCCTCCCAGCATGGATCATCCTACCACCCTTCCCTCCTGACACAAATCTCCCGCAGCCCTAGTTCACACCAGTGTGACTTTTCATGCGACTTGACAGTTCAAATTCGCATGACACGTCACACCCCATTTGTGGCAATTTAATGTTCAAATTGCTGCGATTCAAGTTGCAGCGATTTTGAAAGGTTCCTGCACTATTTCTGTGCGATTTCAGTGCGACTTGCATTGACATCTGTTAAAAAGTTGCACAGATATCAGCAAGCTGCACATGAAATCACACTGCTTTTGAAGTCACGCTGAAGAAGCACGACTTCAAAACTACACTGGTGTGAACCAGGGCTAAATCGCCACTCTTGGGACACGCACCCACGTTTCCCCTCCTGGAACAATACTTGCCCCCCTGCTGCCCGCCAAACTCCCTCTTCCAAGACAAATCCCCTCTCCCTCCAATCTCCATGTGGCACCCCCACCTCACATGATACCACAGTGCTCAGAGCAGCCACCCCTTGTGCCCAGCCCTGGTCCTCTGAATGGCGCCTATGCCGGGTGAGCGACATCTGGATTTCCAATGCAGCAGGGCAGCCACTCGGCACAAGAGCCCAAAGCTAGTGGAGATCATTGTAGTAGCATTGCCTACTACAGTGATTTTAGGCTTTCACCGGGACCCCCACAGGTTTGGCACATACATAGTTCCATCGGTCCTGTTTGGACCAATGTGATTATGTAAAAATATCCATGCCTGAAACTCTACTTTAACCTGGGTGGATGCGGTGAGAATTCCCAGTGAATTCACTGAAGAGTCCGAACCGCATCAAAATCGCAACCTGTTTATTCGAACCAATTGCGGAGTGTATGTTAAGTTAAAGGATCTCCTGAAATCGCTTTGCAAAACGCAGCGTGGTTTGCAGAATCCGATTGCATAGGTGTGAACACCCATTCGATCTAATTCTGGTGCCGTCAAAAAAAAAAAAAGGGTCCTGCGCGAGTTGTGAATGTGGTGCCATACGAATCCATTGCTTAAATCGCACCCCCTGAGTCGCCACATGTACTTTGCACAGGAATGTGCTGCAATTTCTGTGTGAATCACATGCCCTGCATTGCCGCAGTGTGAACCCGGGCTCAAGGGCCCATTCATACCAGATGCATTATGAACTGCATTCCTTCTGCATACAGTCAAATCCTGGTTATCCTATGGGGATAGTTCACACCATTACAGCCCAGTAAAAAAGACAGCAAGCTGCATTTTTCCACACTGCAAATGCATATAAATGTGCGCAATGCACCACAGTGCATATAAAAGCCAGAAGAAAGAAGGAAGTGACTTCAAAGGACACATGCTTAGGGAAAATCGCACTGCAAATGCATGTAAACATGAAGAAAACGCGTCAAACGCATGCAAAAACGCACCGTTTCTGGTGTAAAGGGGCCGTAACTCAATTTGATCTGATACAGAACTGGAATATAGGAAAGGATAATCCAATAATGCTTACGCCGGCCATACACTATACGAAAAATCGGCAGAAATTCGGTCATTTAGACCGTTTTTTGGCCAGTTAATGGGCACAAAATCTATAATCGTTGGGACGTTTTTGAGCTGAAAAAAGGACAAGTTTGGAATTTTTCAAACAAACGATAAATCGAAAGGTTAATGTGTTTCCCATTCAAACTGTTTGCACTAGGTATATGTAAAAAAAAATGAAAAAATGCATTCATTAATGTCCACTGAACGATTTATCAGTCATTACATGATGGCACTATCGTTTGCGGTCACGGCCAAATGTTCGTTTTACGAAAATGGGTTCGGCCGATTTTTTCGTATAGTGTACGGCCAGCATTGGTCTCTTTCAATTTCCAGAGAATTGGTGGACAAAACATGGGAGATGCGCATGTACTGCAGAGATGTACTTAATATCATTTTATATTTTTAAAATTTTGCCCAGACATACACTTCCACATGCAGTTATGAAATGATGTCTATTAAAAGATATGAATATTTGCTTGTTTTTTCACCATCTGTTTTTTTCTTTGAAGGGGATGACTTTCTGTTTCCCGAAATGCGTCACACTCACTCCTCTCAATTTTTTTCAGAATCTTTTCCCACTGCTAGAGGTAAGATCCGCTGCCCTGAACTGTTAATACTATGGGGTCTGAATGGAGATCTCTGCACCTTCAGACATTCAGGGAGGGGGGGGACCAGCAAAACAAAAGGAAAAAAAAAAGGCACTTCTGTTGAGGAGGGGATTTTTAGGAAGATTAGGAAACCAATTTTATAACAGAAAGCAGATAACGCTATTTGCTTCCTGCTAAATGCCGCAGTATTTCCGCACAACATGGTCTGCATTTCATGGTGTAAAGTAGACATGTGCACTGACAAAATTTGTTCATTTTCTTTTTATCCGTTTTTTTTGCTTTTTTCGAAACTCGGAAATTCAGAAATCCAAAAATTCGGATTTTCGAATTCCGAATTTTCAGATCCGAAAATTTGAAAATCTGAAAAAAAGAAAATTAGTAAAATTCAAAATAATGACTAATAACTATTAAATTATCGGTATTGGAATTTCCTTTCAAATTTGGCTGTTTGTGAACGTAACGAATACAAATTTATCTGAAGTTACGCATTATCCGAAATAACAAAAGCCGCATCTAAACAAATGGAATGGAACAAATTAATAATTAATAATAATAATAAAGGTTTTATTATTGTTGTTTATTATTATTATTAGATTGTTACGTTACGTTCGTTTAGCTACGGCATTCGTTATTTCAGATAATTGGTTCAAATACGTTTACTAACAGCCAAATTTGAAAGGAAATTCCAATATCTATAATTTAACCACTAGGCGTCCGCGCTATAGCCGAAAGACGGCTACAGCGCGGACTCAAATTGCCGGGAGGGCGTCCCTGGACGTCCTCCTGTTTACTTCCGCATTGCGCGCTCCCGCGAGCGCGCATCGCGGAAGTTTTGTGCTGGCCGTGTCCCTCGGACACAGCCAGTCACAGATCACCGTAAACGGCCAATGACAGCGGCCGTTTACGGTGCGATCGGCGGTGCCAATGAGAGAGGATCTCATATGTAAACATATGAGATCATCTCTCATCGCCGGCTCTCCCTCCTCACACAGAGACAGCGTGTGAGGAGGGAGAGCGGAACCGCTGCGGCGGTGAGTGTAAAAAAAAAAAAAAAAGTGTCCCGCTGTTAACAGTCCCTGCCATCTGCCCTGTCATCTGCCCTGTCATCTGCCCCTGTCATCTGCCCCTGCCATCTGCCCTGTCATCTGCCCTGTCATCTGCCCTGCCATCTGCCCTGTCATCTGCCCTGTCATCTGCCCTGCCATCTGCCCTGTCATCTGCCCCTGCCATCTGCCCTGTCATCTGCCCTGTCATCTGCCCCTGCCATCTGCCCCTGCCATCTGCCCTGTCATCTGCCCCTGCCATCTGCCCCTGCCATCTGCCCCTGCCATCTGCCCCGTCATCTGCCCCGTCATCTGCCCCGTCATCTGCCCCTGTCATCTGCCCTGTCATCTGCCCCTGCCATCTGCCCCTGTCATCTGCCCCTGCCATCTGCCCCTGCCATCTGCCCCTGCCATCTGCCCTGTCATCTGCCCCTGCCATCTGCCCTGTCATCTGCCCTGTCATCTGCCCCTGCCATCTGCCCCTGCCATCTGTCCCCACTGCCACGTATAAGTGCCATCTGTCATCAGTGCCACATAGTGCCATCTGTCATCAGTGCCACATAGTGCCATCTGTCATCAGTGCCACATAGTCCCATCTGTCATCAGTGCCACATAGTGCCATCTGTCATCAGTGCCACATAGTGCCATCTGTCATCAGTGCCATCTTTCATCAGTGCCACCTGTCAGTGTCACGTGCCATCTGTCATCAGTGTCACGTGTCATCAGTGCCACGTATTAGTGCCACCTGTCATCAGTGTCATCAGTGCCACGTATCAGTGCCACCTGTCATCAGTGTCATCAGTGCCACGTATTAGTGCCATCTGTCATCAGTGCCACGTATTAGTGCCATCTGTCATCAGTGCCACGTATTAGTGCCATCTGTCATCAGTGCCACGTATTAGTGCCATCTGTCATCAGTGCCATGTATTAGTGCCATCTTTCATCAGTGCCACATGTCATCAGTGCCACATATCAGTGCCATTTGTCATCAGCGCCACATGCCGTCAGTGCCACATATTAGTGCCATGTGTCATCAGTGCCATCTGTCAGTGCCACGTATTAGTGCCATCTGTCAGTGCCACGTATTAGTGCCATCTGTCATCAGTGCCATGTATTAGTGCCATCTGTCATCAGTGCCACGTCAGTGCCACGTATCAGTGCCATCTGTCATCAGTGCCACATCAGTGCCACGTATCAGTGCCATTTGTCATCAGTGCCACCTCAGTGTCACGTGTCATTGTCCTGGTGCTCCAGGGCCTTCAAAAGTGTAATAGGTAGTCAACAAATTAGATGTGTAATTTTTGCTCCTAGAACACGTGATGGTGCTCCATGCATGTTGGGCCTCTCTATGTGGCCAGGCTGTGAAAAAAGTCCCACACATGTGGTATCGTAATACTCAGGAGGAGTAGCAGAATGTATTTTGGGGTGTCATTTGTGGTATATACATGCCATGTGAGAGAAATAACCTATTACAATGACAATTTTGTGGGGGAAAAAAAAAAAAAAAAAAAAATCTTCATTTTGCAAAGAATTGTGGGAAAAAATGACAACATCAAAAACCTCACCATGCATCTTACTAAATACCTTGGAATGTCTACTTTCAAAAAAGGGGTCATTTGGGGGGTATTTGTACTTTCCTGACTTGTTCGGGTCACAAGAAATGAGATAGGCCGTCAGTGCATCACGTGTGATCAATTTTTATGATTTGCACCATAACTTGTAGACTCTCTAACTTTCAGAAAGACCAAATAATATCCACTAATTTGGGTTATTTTTACCAAAGATATGTAGCAGTATAAATTGTGGCCAAAATTTATGAAGAAAAATTACTAATTTGAAAAATTTTATCACAGAAACTAAGAAAAATGCGTTTTTTTTCAAAATTTGCGGTCTTTTTTCATTTATAGCGCAAAAAATAAAAAACCCAGAGGTGATCAAATACCACCAAAAGAAAGCTCTGTTTGTATGAAAAAAAGGACAAAAAATTCATTTGGGTACAGTATTGCATGACTGAGTAATTGTCATTCAAAGTGTGAGAGCGCTGAAAGCTGAAAATTGGTCTGGTCACGAAGGGGGTTTAAGTGCCCAGTTGTCAGGTGGTTAATATTTATTATTAGTTATTATTTCAGATTTTCGGGTTTTCAAATTTTCAGATTTTTCATTCTTTTGAATGTTCAGATTGTCATTCTTATTTTTGGATTTTCAAATTTCCAAATTTTGGAATTTCATAATTTCGAAATTCCAATTTCCGAAATGTGAAAATTTGGAAATCAACGAATTTGTAAAAGTTCGTTAAACGAATTACACGTGTCTAGTGTGAAGCTTAAAGCAACAGATTAGTTAGAGGAGAGGCTTAAATAATACTGTTTAACCTCTTAACACTGGCGCCTCCTGGCCCTTTAGGCCCGGTTCACACCCAGGCATTTTTTTTAGTGTGTTTTCAGTTTTGCAGAAACACACTACAATCCATTTATCATGGTTTCTTATGTGTCACGTTCACATCTGTGCACTTTATAGAAAGGGCCTGGGGACTTTTTTTTTTTTTTCTGGTTTTTGGTTCCATAGACTTCAGTGGATGAAAAAAAACGTGTATTGAAAAAAATACAGACTGCTCCTGGAATATGCAAACTGCAACCTGCATAGGTGTAAACCAGGCCTTTACGAGGTGGGCGGGGCTTAAGAGCACATGACCACCATGATCGGCTGCCACAGCGCTCACGGCAGTCATGTGATCCGAAAACTTCCGATCGCAAGCAGCAATAAGAAGCTTTCGGTTAGGTGTCGGTAAGCTGCACCATGCATGCTCTCGGCACAATTCAAGCAAATATGTGGCCCCTCGGCGCTAAGGACCAGGTGCCGAGAGGCCACATATTTGCGTGCGGCCGGTGCCAAGGGGTTAAAACACAAAAAAAAAATTCTTTAAGTTGGGTAAATATGAAATATTGCATATGTATAATTTGTAATTGCATAAAAAGTCAGCAGGTGGAGCTTTGGTTTCCTTTTCACATGTTTTTATAGTTTGTACTTGCCTAATGCTGCAAAATTCCTGTTTTTTTAATAGAGCTCAATAGCTAAAGCTGATATTTATGAACAAGTCACAGCAGTGGCTCTGCCCCCTCCCTCTCCATATGGCGATAGTCGAGGTTTCAATCAAACAGAATGCCTAAAGGACATCATTTCCACACAGTTCCCTGGGGTTCCCTTTGTCATGCATTAAATGTTTATGTGTAAAAAAAGGATGTACATATTGTATATACTAACCAATAATATTAACCACTTGACCTCTGGAACATTTACCCCCCTTCATGACAGGCCATTTTTTTGCGTTACGGCACTGCGTTATTTAAAATGACAATTGCGTACGTGATCTGACTCTTCCAGGTCTGGGGTGGAATTTTAAGGGTTTGTGCTAGGAGGGGTTATTTGTGCTGGGGGGGGGGGGGGGGGGGGGATTTCAGCAGGGGAAGGAAGCAGATTTGTACTGGGAGGAGGGGGGATTTATGCTTGGAGGGAAAGCATGCAGATTAGTGCTACACCTCCCCTTTTTTTTTTTTTTTTTTTGGGTGGTGGGGTTGCAGAACACTTAATAATGATACATGTTGGGGGTGCCGTTTGGCATGCTCGCCCTGGGCTCTAGATGACCTTGTCCCTGCACTGATGCTCAGGCATGGGCATAGTCACATAGGTAAGGCCTCATGCTTCTCCTAATAGCTAACAACCTTTGCTAGTGACTAGTGGTGCTAGTGGTTGCAAACCTTGCATTTTGGGGTAACTATACATGTCTATGAGGATGGAGGGTAATTGGAGGGATGTGAAAACCTCACTTCTAATGTATCTTAGAAGTCTTGTGGACACTGGCGTTCCCTAACCTGCGTCCATATCTCCCGAGTCCTCTTGCGTTAACATTCGCTCGGTTTTCTCTCTGCAGTGTTCTCATCTTTCTCATCTTTTGGAAGTGATGGATTTGGAATGGCCGGGAACGTCCGCTCTGTTTCCACCTCAACTAAATTTGTTAATGGCAAAAGAATAACAACCAAACGGTGAGTATCGTGTGAGTGGCGGGGTGTCTTGTGCATGGGTTGAACCAGGGCTAGACAACCTTGGCACTCCAGCTGTTGTGGAACTACAAGTCCCCTAGAAGAGGCATTGCAACTCTGAGAGCCACAGGCATAAATAAATTGACGGTATAGAAAAAAAAAATAACGCACCACCATCCCTCTGTGCTCATGCGCAGAAGCGAACACATACGTAAGTTGCGCACTCATGTTTTCACCACACATGTGAGGTATCGCCGCAAGCATTAGATCAGGGGTAGGCAACCTGGGACCCTCCAGCTGTTGCAGAACTACAAGTCCCATAATGCCTCTGCATACCTCCCAACTTTTTGAGATGGGAATGAGGGACACCTATTAGCAAAAGTATGCAGGCATAGAACACACCCCTTGCCACGCCCCCTTAAAGGGGAATTGTGCAAAAAACAAGATTGGTTAAACTCACAAGTGCTTTTTTTTACCACTACTATTCCTTTATATTGGCTTTTGGAATTTACAAATGCAGCAATTTAGAAATCAGATGAAAGGTTTAGCGCTGGAAAAAACTTTTTGATAGATAAAAAGTGCATTTTATATATAACTATACAGATCAGATCAAAATGAGGGACAAATGAGGAGGAATGAGAGACAGAGGGGCATTGCTCCAAATCAGGGACAGTCCCTCCAAATCAGGGACAGTTGGAAGCTATGCCTCTGGGAGTAATTGTAACTGCCAGCCTTGCAATGTCTCATAGGAAATGTAGTTCTACAACAGCTGGAGGGCTATTGGTTGCCTACCCCTGCATTAGAGCGAGAGCAATAATTCTAGCACTAGACCTCTGTAACTCTAAACGGGTAACCTGTGTAAATGTTTAAACCTAGTCTGTGGAGATTTTTAAGTATTGTAGTTTATTGCCATTATATATAGATATAGAGATGCGTTTGAAAAACAGCTGCACAAATACCGCGTGACAAAAGAATTGCTACGATCGCCATTTTATTTACTAGGGTATCTGTTAAAAAAAAAAAAAAATTAAGTTTTGGGGGTTCTAAGTCATTTTATAGCAAAAATACAGATTTTTTTCTTGTAAACACCAAGTGCCAGCAAAGGCCTGGTCGATAAGTGGAACTCTTGGCATATAAAAGACAGTCTGCTAGATAAAACTGTGCCCATCATATGCAGCCTCACTGTGCCCATCATATGCGGCCTGTACAGTATTTGGAGGGTGTACAGTATCTGTATATAGAGGGGGTGGATGGTATTAGTATATACAGGAAGGTGTATATATTCCCCTCAGGAAGAGATCTCAGGGCTCATCAATTTTGGGAACAGCTCCACCCTACAGGCAGGTGGCCTGGTGTAGGAACCGGGAGGGCTTTCAAGTGAAGGCGGCTCCACGAAAGAGAGACCAGCGGTCTCTAGGAGTCTGAGCGTGTATGTCTGCAGGAGGCAGATGTGGCCCGTGACCAAGCAGCACGCAGCTGAGCAAGTAAGCCCCAGGAGGGAGTTTGACTAAATAATGCCACGTACACACGGTCGGATTTTCCGACGGAAAATGTTCGATGGGAGCTTGTTGACGGAAATTCCGACCGTGTGTAGGCTCCATCGGACATTTTCCATCGGAATTTCTGTCACACAAAGTTTGAGATCTGGATCTCAAATTTTCCGACAGCAAAATCCGTTGTCGTAAATTTCAACACAATTCAACACAATTCCAACGTACAAAGTTCCACGCATGCTCAGAATCAAGCAGAAAAGCCACATTGGCTATTGAACTTCCTTTCTCTCGGCTCATCGTACGCGTTGTACGTCACCGTGTTCTTGGCGTTCGGACTTTCCGACAAGACTTGTGTGACCGTGTGTATGCAAGACGAGTTTGAGCCAACATCGGTCGGAAAAAATCCATGGATTTTGTTGTCGGAATGTCCGATCGCGTGTACGGGGCATTAGAGTGAGTGAGCCAGGAGGCTGAAGTTTTCTGTTGTACAATGATGGTGGAACCCCCTGTAAGGGAAGACTTTCTGTGAAGTTTGTTTCGTTTAAATAAAATTGGTCTGCCACGCCCTTAAAATTACAGTCTGGACTGACCGGTGACCTCGATCTCCTATTTACACTAGAATGCAATGAAAATAAAATAAAAAATTAAATGTAATTTAAAAATAAAAAATTAAATAAAAATGTCTCTTTAAGAGCTATGGGCTTCCGTCCTGCAATGGTATGTAGACGGGTGGGGGCCATCTTCCCCTCTCCATACCGAACAGGACACAGGATCCGATCGCCTCCGCCGCTGCCGGTGGCTCCGGTAAGCGGCGGAAGGCACTGGAGCACGGTGGGAGGGCCCGCCGGTGTTATGGTAGCTAGCTGCTGCCATAACAATACCTCTCTTCAAAGTGCCGACTTATAACGAGGAAGGGCGGTCTGTAAGTGGTTAAAGGGGGTATTAAGAACTGGGGTATGTAGACTTTTGATCAGGAAGAAACCGGAAGTGGCGCCGCGGACTCACAACCACGCCAATGACAAACAAGCACGGGAGGAATCCTTGTAGAGTGGGACTGTACATGGGCGCATCGCTTGCACCCTGAACACTCTCTAAAGACAGCCCAATGAAGCTTCTCAGCCACAATCAGGTGACTACAGCACATCACGCTCCCCATAGGCAGCTGTGTCTGGCGCCAAGATTCCTCCTCCTCCTCCTTTGTGGGAGGGGGGCGGCGCCCCCTATTGACGGGCTGCCACTGCTCTGGAGACGTTAGGAAAGATTTAAGCACACCTCTGTCTTCCAGAGAGACCGGCTACATGTGGCAGTCTCTCCCCTTGTAAGTCCCTGCGCCAACCGTGATGTAGTACCCACACTGTCCTTGCTCCCGCTGCCTCTGGGCAGGCTCCTCAAGCTTTTCAAAGCTGGACTAGGGGGTTCGCCTCAGGGAGCACTAACTGTCTCCTCAGCACTCCATCTCCATTTTCCACCCTGCTCCCTTCCCATCATGACTTATTCCTATTAACTTAGTCCCCTGCCAGGCCCATCTCCTGGGAATTGGCTGAGTATCCAAAAAATGCAGAACAGCCCTCCTAGCCTCCACCCTCCTAGTTTCCAGAATGTTCTTCAACCTTCCAGAACCAGGGGGAGGGACCACAGAGCTGTCTGTATGATTTATGCTGCCCTGATAACCCTGACCCAATTACAGACTCACTGGTTTAAACATGAGTCGGGGTATACATTTCCCTACTCGCACACTAGAGGGTGCTACAGAGGCCTGCTTCAGTTAGGATGAAGATCAAGCACACTCAGAATGTTAGGCTGGAATGTCTTGGATATAAGACCAACCAATAAAATGGTTGTCTTCACTTTGTTTGGGTAACGTGTATCTCTCTTGATGGTCCAAGTCATTGTTCTACTAACTCTGTGTCCTTTTCCCTGTACAGGATAGTAGAAAATGGAGTGGAACGGGTGGAGGTGGAAGAGGATGGCCAGCTGAAGTCCATCCGGGTCAATGGTAAGGTTACGGAAGTGCACCCTTGAATCCCGTATTGATTAGAACAGAAGATCTAACAGCTACAACAGAACGTTTGGTCATAAGTCACCAATCCAATAAAAATAGTTTGTACTCACTGTTTGCTTTGTAGTGTAGTCAGTGCTTTTCGGTTTAAAAATCCTATTCTCTTTGCACATTTTTTTTTTTTTAATTCCCTTTTTTATATTTACCTTAACAACTAATTCAAGACATGGCTATATTATACATGGTTACAATGATCCATGATCCATCTGGAACCAGTGTAACTGTGTATGGGCAATACCTGGCCGAGCCCTCCAAAAGCTGGAAATCCCTGAAGACCACACTACTCCAGTGATCTCCACTTGCTTTGCTGTGCTTTGTTGGGGTGTTAGTTTGCTAGCTTTTGGGGCCCAAGCCTATGATGCATCCAGGGGCTAGTCTTCCTGGAAGTTGCCATGCTGGACCTTTCCCGAGGGACCCTGAGCTTCCGTTGTTACCAGGTTCTCTTGTACGTGGCCTCTCCCCCTGACTTGGTTTGCTTTGGTTCCTGTAAAAGCTAATCTTTTGGGGAACAATGGGGCTACATACCAGCCCACAACTACTTGAGGGGCCCTACATCTCCCTTTGTATACCCTTATCCGAGGACCAACTGACTTCAGAGACTGGTCCCCGGGTTTCCATGGTTTGAAGTTGCCTGGACCCAATATGTGCTACAATGAACTGGGTGTTTTTGTTAACTATGCTGTTCCTCTTGTTTGCTAACACTTCCTGGGGGCACATGGGGGGAACTTATGTTTAGTTACTAATGGTCTGTGGATAGGCTCCATGCCCCCCCTACTCAGAACTCACTTGACCAATTTTAGATTTCAGTTGTCTAGCTCCATTGTGGTATACCAATAAGGGTATCCCGTTACTTGAGTGTAACACATCACTGTGGTCCTTCTCCCTCTGTTTATAGTATCACTAAACCTTCTGGCTATGGGGCTATGGGGCCTGTCTACCAGACCCATTTACTGCTGGGATTGTATATGTTCTGGGATTTTCTTGCTGTATAAACGATTGTGCCTTCCTACCTGTGTAAATCCCAGGCGTGTATTATGTTCTACTGCCATGGTGTTCTGGGGTTTGATACGGGGGCTGTGCCAAGTTTATCTCTCTTCTTTAGCCAGCTGCTCCAGGGCCATTTCTGTGCATACGCCCCCTCCCGGTACCCCATCGGCAATTCTGTTTGTGGTGTGCCTTTTTTCTAAATCTGGTGATTTTGGTTTCGGTGAATACATGTTTCTCACTGCTATGAGTCCGTGCATCTCCAAATGTGTTGTGTTTTATAAACCCCACTACCTGTTTCAGGTCGCACACAGCACCTCATCCACCCCCAGATAGGGTGGACTCTTGCGTGGGCTCTCTTCATGCCCCGTTAAGGTCCTTACTTAATGTATATTGTAGTTAGACCACCATACCCCCCCTTTTTTTTTCTCCTCTTCTTCCCCTCTTTGCTCCTCCTGTCCTTTCCGTTCTTTATCGCCCTTCCCCTTTCTCCTCTCTCCTCCCCTTCACCCAGAGAACAATAGTGGTTAATATGTCGCGGCCTCTCTGGATCGAGATTAGGCCAAGAGGCTATCATGGGTGTCCTCAAGTTTACCTCCTTTAACGTGAGAGGTTTCAGTGCCCCTGAGAAGTGCTTTGAACTTCTGGCTAGCTTGCGGAAAAGTAAAACCAAGTCACTTTCCTGCAGGAGACACACTTAAGGGGCGACCCTTTAGATCCCTAAACTGACTAACGGGGCCTTTTTGACGGTGTATCACTGTCCCTCACCGATTGCCAAGTCTAAGGGGGGTAAGCATCCTGATTGCCAAAACGGTCCCTTGGACCTTTGAGGCGATGCAGACAGACATCCAGGGTCGTTTTCTCCTTCTGAAGGGGAAGGTAGGTGATACGCAGGTCACCTTTGCCAATGTTTACTTCCCAAATGTAGACCACCCGCAGTTTCTTAGGGTGCTTCTTTCAGTCCTTATGGAGTTCCCGGAGGGACTACTTGTCTTTGGAGGGGACCTTACCTTTGCCATGGATGTTCTACTGGATGCATCACGCGGCACATCCCATCTCCCCTATTCCCGCTTTAAGCGCTTGAAGACAGATCTCCACCTCTTTCGTTTTGGTTGATCCTTGGCTGTTCCTGCATCCCCAAGAACGTGACTACTCTTCTCACAGGTTCACCATACCTACTCTCGCCTCGATTACCTCCTGATTGCACATAAGGATCTACCCAGGGTTGTGTCTGCCGGTATTGATGTAATTTTCTTTTTCGGATCATGCGCCAGTCCATTTAACTCTTCAGCTGGGCCTGGTGATTTGGGTCCCTCCTTCGTGGAGGTTAAATGAGGCCTTGCGTTAGTCAGAGGAGATTCGCGTTGAGCTACTGGCTGCCCTGTGGGAATACTTTGCACTTAACGGAGCCTCGACAGATAACCCTATGATGGTTTGGGAGGCTCATAAGCCGGTTATACGGTGTACATTGATCCAAATTGGGGCTCGCCTCAAAAGGGAGAGGTTGCGCCGCACAAACTTTTGAGATAGCTAAGTAGTTTAGAATGTTCCAATAAGGTCACCCTTGCACGATCCACGTATCAGGGGCTCCTTAGGGTTTGCGAGGAACTCCGCTCCCTCTTTTACCACAAAATGAAGCAAAAACTGGCTTGGGCACATCGTACCATGTGCGAGTTCTCAAACAAACAGGGTACGCTGCTGGCAAGGGCCCTGCGGTGTCCACGCACTAAGACCTACATTCCCCATATCATTGGCTCTTTTGGACAGAATTTGATTACATCCACTGAAATAGTGGCAGAGTTTAAAGCCTTTTATGAGGGTCTCTACAATCTGGATCACCCCTCTACCACGGATTCCACCTCGGACGCGAGTTCAACCATACAGTCCTATCTGGCCGCTTCCGGCATGCCTTCCCTTCCCCATGCGATTCAGAAAGAGCTGGAGGAGCCCATCACAATCAAGGACATAGGGGTCGCGTTGGCCCATTCTAAACCAAAGAAGGCTCCAGGCCGGAAGGGAAGCCCTTTCCCATAGACCCCTTAAGAGCATATATCTCTTATTCCAAAAGAGGGGAAGGATCCTGTGAGATTTGGCGGGAATTACTGCCCAATTGTGCTACTAAATATAGACTTGAAATTGTTTGCCAAGATTTTGGTAAATAGGCTGCTCCCCCATATTCCCAGTCTCATTCATAGAGATTAGACAGGGTTTGTACCCCCTTCGTGAACCTCGGGACAATACAATTCAAATGCTGAATCTGATTCATGCAGCCTGGTTGTCAAACCCGCCCCTTCTCCTGCTGTCCACGGACGCAGAGAAGGCTTTTGACCGGGTGAACTGGGCCTTCATGCGGGCCATCCTAGAACACATCAGTCTTAGGTCATCTATGATGAGCTGGATTCTGTCACTTTACTCCAATCCTTCTGCCACAGTCAAGGTCAACGAGATGAGATCCCCCTTTTTTACCATCCATAATGGGCAGACCCGGATGTAGTAGGTTATCGAAAGGCGTCCGAGCTGCAAAAAAAAAGTGGCCATATTTGCGGATGACTGGATCCTTTTTTTTTTTTTCCTAACGTTTCGCTCATTTCGCTGCAAAAGCTGCTTCAGTCTCTGCAGGAGTATGGTTCCCTCTCCTATTTCCAAATGAACCTTTCCAAGTCCTCAGTTCTGAACATCACTGTTGACAGAACCATGGCCCTATCTCTGCAATCTTCTTTCCCTCTCCGTTGGGCAAGTGACTCGATCCACTATTTGGGGGTTGACATTACTTCGGACCTCTCTGCTCTTTATTCAGCCAACTTCGCCCCATTGTTTCTTCGTCTGAAGGCTGAGTTACTCCACTGGCACTCAAGATGACCATGCTACCCAAGGTGCTATATTTGATGCAGACACTGCCTATTCGCCTCCCCTTGCAATTTTTTAAACATGTGAATATATATAGATAATTTATTTGGTCCCATCGGAGGCCACGAATCAAGCTTCAACTCCTTCATCTTACAAAGTCTCAGGGTGGAGTGGGATTCCCAGACGTACGGGCCAATTACAGAGCAGTACACCTTACCAGGGCAGTGGGCTGGCACCGCCATGGGGCCGAGAAACAGTGGGTTGCCATAGAACTTGAGGACTCCAATGCCATGACAAAGAGCTGGCCGTGGATCACCTCCTCCCTACCAAAGGCTCTCAGCGACAACCCTACCCTCGGCAGCACATTGTTGGTGGCCAGGGATGCTTTTAGACGCTCCTCATTGTCACCTACTCCCTCCCCCTTGGTGCCTGTATTGGGTAATCCAGAATTCACATCTGGCCTCCAGAACCCTCACTTTCAGCATTTGGCTGTCAGTGGGCGGCTTCATCTCTGTGACTTTCTAGGGCCTGATGGACAGCTCTCCCCCTCATGCATGCGAGACAGCTACAGACCCCCCCTCTTGACTTCTGGTGTGGTATACAGATGCGTAACTTTCTCCGATGCTCGTGCTCCCCGGGTATATCTTGACAGCTTGCGGAACGTATTTGCCACAGGAAGGAACCAATCTGGCACTGCCTTTCGTTGATCTGACCGGCGACAGAATATGAGCCTGGGTTTCTTTTAAGATCGGACCTTGACACCAAATTCACTGACACAGAGGGAGAAGATTCTTCACTTTGCGCAGAAGTCTTCCATAGCCACTAAAATCCAAGAGACTGCATACAAGATTTTGACTCTCTGGTACAGGGTCCCTGCTGCTCTACACAGTTTTTATCCTCAGGTCCCCAGTACATGCTGGTGGTGTGGTAATGCAGATGGAACGATGCTCCACATCTTTTAGGATTGCCCCAAACTTAGACCCTTTTGGCAAGAGATGATCGGTATCATCATCAAGCAATTGACTAATGTAAACCTAGAGGGGAGCCCCCTTGCTTGTCTGCTGCATCTCTCGAACCATCTAATTAAGAAGTATAAGGCTTCTCTTACTATCCAGTTGCTGAATGCGGCTAAAGCATGCATCCCCTTATGTTGAAGATCCGAAAGCCGCCCTCAAAATCCTTGTGGTTTTCCAAGGTTAATGAACTCAGGGACATGGAGAATCTCACTGATCTCACTGCTACCTTGCATAACCAAGAAGACACCTTCTAAAACACTTGGAGACCGTGGCAACACTTTATTTCCACTGATGTCTACCTTCAAGGGGCCCCGCTTTCGGGATAAACCCCTGGGGTCGGCCACGTTCCCTGGGCAAGGGCCCCCCCCCCTCCCCCTCTTCCACTGGAGTTCCCTTTCTCTCGCACCTGAGATACTTCATTTTCTTTCTCCTTTCCCCCGTTAACGCCTAACGCCTTCCTCTCCCTTTTCCCCTGTGATCCCTACCCTTCCCCTATTCTGGGCCCAGTTCTGGGTGCATTCTTTTTCTGGATATCCAACTGATTATCCTGTTGTACATTAACTCAGTTACCTAATTCCCACTCTTGGTCCACTGGTCACTGGGAAGCTTGCTGCCCGGTACAATTTATAGTCCCACTTAAAACATAGTTGCATGGCTTTACATCTACAAATTGGTGTGTGTGGTCTCTCGCATTGTTACTCCTACCTGTTGCATATACCTGGTTAAATGTAGTGCATTTTCATATTTAACTCATTTATTTGACTATTCAGGCTGTGTTCTGAAAAAAACTGGAAGCTGATTAGTTTCTATGCACAGCTGCACCGGTTTTTCGCTCTCAAGTTTTAGTAAAACAACCCCAATGCATAGAATTTTTTTTTTTTTTTCTTGAAAAATTTATTGAAGGCTAAAGTGACCAGCAAGTATAGCATGATACAGAAATTTGGGAATACAGAAAAACAAGCATATCATAGTACTTCCACAGGTAGTAGCAGAGGAAAGAAAGGAAAAGAAAAGAAAAGGAAAGAAAGAAAGAGAGAAAGAGAGAAAGAGAGAAAGAGAGAAAGAAAGAAAGAAAGAAAGAAAGAAAGAAAGAAAGACTCTCACTCCCTCTGTTGGATTTCGGAGCAGGCGGGGCCCATTTTTTTGGTCTGGTCTTGAGTAGGGTAGTCCTTAGAACGGGTTAGACATATGTTTGCAGCAAGCGTTCATTTTTGGGATCGGATCAATGTGGGGATCTACTTGAAGGCTGAGAGAGAGGGTTAATCAGACAAAGGTATTCAGCCATTGTTTGAAAGTGATTCAATGAATGCCCATTTGATCGAGAATTTTGTGGGTGCCAATGTATAGTATAGCCATTGCTGGAGTTATTCTTTAAATCGGGCTGTCTCCTGGCAGGTCACATGAAATCTTTGGTTGTTTGTTCTTCCTTTGGTGATGCGTGGTTTTTACACCTCCTGGGAGGGGGCGAGGGACAGTTTTGGGGACAAGGTCAATATTTCATAAAGAACAGTTTATTTTTATTTTGTAACATGGCTGCTTATTTATTTTTGAAACTGAGTTCAGTTTGAAATTTAGCCCAAGGTAGCAGAAGGGACATTTCCTGCTTTTAAACTGATGAAACTAAAGTGGGTTAAAATCACATTTTCACTTAGGCGTTAAGATGTTTTCAATGGCAATGTTGAATAATACCATACGCTGCAGATTATGATTTATTACCATACACCAGGTGTAGGCAACAGCAGAGCAGAAAACTGGATATTCAGCATTTAGAATGTGAGCAGAAAAATTTCTCTTTATGGGCCCATTATGGGACACAGAACCATATATGGCATGTGCCAAGTAGACTACCACTGAAAAATGTACTCTTTCTCTGGACTATGCACTCATTGAAGTATAACTACACCTTTATTGTTCCCCCAGCCCCCTCTGCCACTACTCCATCTTTTTCTGGAGAGCCGCTTGTCAAAATCCTTCTATTAGGGCCCACAAATGCTTCTGCATTCCCATTCATTCCTTTGGAGAGTTAGTCCCTAGTACAAGCTTGTTGCTCTAGAGCAGGGGTCTCCAAACTTTCTAAACAAAGGGCCAGTTTACTGTCCTTCAGACTTTAGGAGGGTGGACTGTGGCCAATTGGAGAAGAAAGGGTCCCTACGTCAGTGTGAAAAAACAATGCCCCATCTTTGGTGTTAGTGGGAGAATTAGTGCCCAATCATTGTTATTAAGGGAAGGAATAGAACCCCATCTTTGGTATTGGTGGGGGGAATATTGCCCCATCGTTGGTGTCATTGGGAGGAATTGTGCTGCTTCATTGATGTCCTTGAGGCCCATTGTTGGTGTCATTGGGAGGAATGGAGCCCCTTCAATGGTGTCGGTGGGGGCAATTATGCCCCATTGTTGGTATTAGTGGATGAAATATTGCCCCAAGGGCCAGATAAAAACACACAAAGCATGGCATCTTGCCCCTGGGCTGCAGTTTGGAGATTACTGCTCCAGAGGAGCAGTAATCTTGTTTTGTGGCCTGGTTTACAATATTTTGCTGGATCTTGGAAAGGTGAGTATATTAAGGATGAGGTTGGGAGAAATATTAATGTAGTTAGTGGTCTCCATATCCAGAGACATGAGGCTCCTCTTGCTTTTATGTACAGAATAATGGAATCTAGAAGCCCTATGTAAATTGTCACAAAAAGTTTGAAACGTTTCAGCTGTAGAACATTCATCACTGCTGACCTCTCAAAATGAGGCTGTCATAGAAACAAGAGGAACTGGTAGATGGTAGAATGCATATCATGAAAGAAACACAAATTGTAGGTGAGACGCAAAGGAAGACTGAGAAGTGAGTGAGAGGGATTGGAACTTGGCTTTGTATTTACTCAGTCACCTCATACGCCAAAGTATTGTTCAGCTAAGCAGACTTTTGGACTGTTTTTTGTTTTAAGAATTCTACAGTTGGACACTGAACCTCTGTCTCACTAGCATTGGGGAATATTCCAAATGGAATAAAAAAAACAATTTTGAGAAGGTGTTTATATAGCTTGAGGGACATTCTACACCTTACATTTAACAGTTCCAACAGTTTTTCATAGGTACATAGTCAGGTTCATAAAAGATACATCTAGTTCAATCAACTGTGTGGGATCTAGATGGAAATTGACTGTCTGGGCAGTGTGTCAGGAGACCAACTGAACCAACCAGGTCTACAGGAGTTGTTCAAAGTGCACCTAGCCTTGCTAAAAAGCTCAGGAGCTTCCAAAGAGGTTACCTCTTGACCAGCTTCTGGTGGTTAATAAAGTGCATCCAAATTTTAGGGCACAGAAAAAAAGAACAGTGCTGTTATTTTTCCCTTTGACATATTTTAACTCTTGTTTGCGAAAGCTCCAAAAGGCATACAATCAGAGGCGTAGCTTGAAGCTTGTGGGCCCCGATGTACAAGCTGACCTGGCCCCCCCACTATTTCCAACGTGCCTGCAGATACATCCACCGCACGCCAAGATACTCAAAGTGGCTTAAGAGTTTTGAGTTACCAGAGTTCCTCTTTACATCAGAGGACAGGGATTACCGCTGGAGAATGGGAAGACATGGATTACCGCTGGAGAATGGGAGGACAGGCATTACCGCTGGAGAATGGGAGGACAGGCATTACCGCTGGAGAATGGGAGGACGGGCATTACCGCTGGAGAATGGGAGGACGGGCATTACCGCTGGAGAATGGGAGGACGGGCATTACCGCTGGAGAATGGGAGGACGGGCATTACCGCTGGAGAATGGGAGGACGGGCATTACCGCTGGAGAATGGGAGGACGGGCATTACCGCTGGAGAATGGGAGGACGGGCATTACCGCTGGAGAATGGGAGGACGGGCATTACCGCTGGAGAATGGGAGGACGGGCATTACCGCTGGAGAATGGGAGGACGGGCATTACCTCTGGAGAATGGGAGGACGGGCATTACCGCTGGAGAATGGGAGGACGGGCATTACCGCTGGAGAATGGGAGGACGGGCATTACCGCTGGAGAATGGGAGGACGGGCATTACCGCTGGAGAATGGGAGGACGGGCATTACCGCTGGAGAATGGGAGGACGGGCATTACCGCTGGAGAATGGGAGGACGGGCATTACCGCTGGAGAATGGGAGGACGGGCATTACCGCTGGAGAATGGGAGGACGGGCATTACCGCTGGAGAATGGGAGGACGGGCATTACCGCTGGAGAATGGGAGGACGGGCATTACCGCTGGAGAATGGGAGGACGGGCATTACCGCTGGAGAATGGGAGGACGGGCATTACCGCTGGAGAATGGGAGGACGGGCATTACCGCTGGAGAATGGGAGGACGGGCATTACCGCTGGAGAATGGGAGGACGGGCATTACCGCTGGAGAATGGGAGGACGGGCATTACCGCTGGAGAATGGGAGGACGGGCATTACCGCTGGAGAATGGGAGGACGGGCATTACCGCTGGAGAATGGGAGGACGGGCATTACCGCTGGAGAATGGGAGGACGGGCATTACCGCTGGAGAATGGGAGGACGGGCATTACCGCTGGAGAATGGGAGGACGGGCATTACCGCTGGAGAATGGGAGGACGGGCATTACCCCTGGAGAATGGGAGGACGGGCATTACCCCTGGAGAATGGGAGGACGGGCATTACCCCTGGAGAATGGGAGGACAGGCATTACCCCTGGAGAATGGGAGGACAGGCATTACCCCTGGAGAATGGGAGGACAGGCATTACCCCTGGAGAATGGGAGGACAGGGACCCCTGGCAGGTCACTTGGCAGAGCTCCTTTCCCATCCCAGCACTGTATACAGCTTCCCCCCCCCCCCCCCCACTACACAGGGCTGAAATCCCATTCCTTCAGGGGCCCCCCGAGGAGGTGTTGAAGGATTTATTTTAGCAATTTCTGAAGGTTTCTCTATCAGTGTTGGCAGGTGTTAGGGGAAGGTCACCTCCTGGAGGTGTGTGACTTTTCCCCAGTTGTCAGGGAAGTGGGGTAAGTAGACATCCCCGGGTGGGTACAGAGAATCCCAGCTGGTGACTAGAAGACACTGAGCAGTGTCATACCTCACCAGTGACATCAGTTCTATTGTGGCTACAGGATAGCACTCTCCTCCTCTTGCCTCGCTGAGCTCGCTTACCATTCCATGTTGCCAGAACACAGCACAGACACTTCCCCATCCTGGGCTGTTCTCACCTTGTGCGCCTCTCCATTCAGAAAATGTCTCACAGCTTCTCCCCAGCCAATGGGAACAGAGGGGTGTGGACTATGGAAGGCAAAGTAGAGGCCCAGTGCTAAAGCATGGCTGTGGGGCCCTAGGGCAGATGGGAGCTGGATTTTGTGGAGGATATGATAATATGACAGGAAGGCTGCAGGGGCCCCCTGGAGCTAGGGGTGGGGTTTCGATTGTGACCCCTGCAACCCCTTATGCTACGCCCATGCATGCAATATTATAGTTTATTTTAGCCTTTCTCAACCTTTTTAACATGGAGAAACCCTTGAAATATTTTTTTTTTGGCTTTAGGGAACCCCTGCTAATAATTGTTATATTTACAGCTCACAGTACATTAGTGTGATGGTCAGTGGGAATAATCATCCTTACCTTTTTGTAGTCATTGGGAAGATATCTAAAAAGATCATTGGTGCCAGTGGTTACGCATCTGAGAGGCAGAAATCAATCAATTATTGCTCAAGGAACTCTTGGCAACCTCCTGGAGGAACCCTGGTTAGTTTTTATGGCACAAGTTAAAATGACCAAGACTTCCAAGACATGAATATTAATACTAACCCAAAGTTGTGCCACTTTACTTCTATGGCTTTTCTTTGTAACAAAGATGCTAGACAAAACAGCTGGCACATTCTTCTTCCAATAAACTCTTAAAAGCCCAGAGGAGCTATGAGGAGACCTGGGGAATCTTGATGAGCAATTTAAGCTGAATGGCAGTTTGCTACTAAGCATGGACGTCTCCTTTTTGTCTAACGTTATTTCGGCAGAGTCCAGCATTCTCAAGGCATTCTACAATCCATGCCTGGGGGAAAAAAAGGTCAAACAAGGGAAACCAAGAATTTTAGATCGCAGGCAGTGAGAGAGGTTTGTCATGATTGGGGTTACTGGTTGTAATGAAAACCTTCTGGGCAATCAAACCTTCCCTACATTTTAATAATTAAACATTTTTGGGTGGAATTCTCAAACTTGAGCGGCTTCTTTCATTCAGAGGGAAGAGTTGAGAGTGTAACTCAAAAAAATTGGGTGTGATTCCACCCTCGTGTAGCGATGTTCTTTACCTAAAATGAAACTCTAAGTAAAACTTTCAAGTTTTTTGGTGTGTGTGTGTGTGTGTGGGGGGGGGGGGGGGGGGGGGTTAATTGCTCATGGTCTCTCCATTGGGAAGATATGTCTTGTTTCCTATCCTGGTGACCACGAATGGAATACTCATACCATATCGTACCATAATAGACATGTGCGATTCGTTTAGCTATGAATCAAAATTTTCATTCAGAGATTTGGTTGTATCCGGATTTCCATATTACAATAGTAATGAATAAGAAATAAATTATAATGAAACAATTTTCCGAATTCATTTTTGAAAATGAATTTGAAATGGAAAAATATTGAAAGTGATCACAAGTTATCACAAGTGATAAAAGTGAAATAAAATGATTTCTACTTAGGCTAAGAATAGAATAGAAAAGAGTTGAATGGAATGCAGCAGAAAATAAAAGAATAGAGTTGGAAAAAAATAGAATATAAATAAAAGAATAAAGTAGAATGGAATAGAATATTTTTCATTCTATTCCTTTATTTTCTATTTTATTCTATCCTATTCTGTTTTATTCTTTTCTATTCTATTCCATTTTTTATTCTGTCCTGTTCTATGCTGTCCTATTCTGTTCTATTCCTTTATATTCTATTTCATTCTATTTATTATTATTATTATTATTATTATTATTATACAGTATTTTCTATAGCGCCAACAGTTTACGTAGCGCTTTACAACTTGAGGGTAGACAGTACAAATACAATACAATTTGATACAGTAGGAATCAGAGGGCCCTGCTCCTTAGAGCTTACAATCTAATTTCTATTCCTTTATATTCTATTTCATTCAGTTTTTATTCTAGTCTATAAAGCAGCCTAAGTAGGAATCATAATCTTATTTCACTTTTATGACTTACTGTATTTATTGAAATATGTTTCCATTTCAAATTCATTTTTAAATTTGAATAGAAAATAATGAATATACAAAATAAATTCTGAAAATGAATCATTCTAACATAATGATTGTGACGAAACAAAATTAATAACTTGACCAACGAATCCGAAATGAACTGAAACAAATTTTTCCATCATGCAGATCTCTAGTCCATAATGAGAAGATTTCTGTTGCTTCTACTGTGGTCATGGAGACAGGAAGTGAGAGGCAATCTATTCAATAGGACCAAAAAAATGGGTTCTGATCCCTTTTCACTCTCTCTCACATTAAAATAAAGTTTTGATTGAAACTTCATCTTAAGGATAAGAGAATGCTTAAGCCATTTAGAGCAATCCTGGAGGTATATGTCCTGGCAGACACCTGTGGCACCTCCCTAACCTCGGGACAATGGTAGTTGCCTGAAAGCATGCATTCAGATCGAACCCCAGACTGGCGGTTCAGAGTGTGCCTATTGTGTTAGTTGACATTCACTTGCATTTTTTGATTGTTGTCACAGATTGGACAATGAACATTGAACAACTGTTGGTTGGTAGTCTTGGCTTGTAAAAGTTTGAATCAATTAATTTGCAATGAATCCTGATGCCACTGTTGTTTTTTTTTTGCAGGGGTAGAAGACGAACTTGCCTTGGCCTTAGAGATGAGCAAACGAGATCACCAGACAAACGTGCAAACCCCCACCAGCCGTGTCAGGGGGTCACCAAACAACCTCCAGCGATCTCAGAGTGCCGCCCCTGCTTACATGGTACTGGACAGCGATGACGAAGATGAGGATCTGCAACTGGCCATGGCCTACAGCCTCTCTGAGATGGAGGCTGCCGGGCAGCACAGAGCAGGTGTGAGAATTAAACAGAGAGCGGGGAAAGGGCAGGCGCAGGAGGTATTGAGGCAGCTGAGGGCGCAGGGCCAGGCAGCACATCTGCTGAGACGCCATCAGTTGACTGCAGAGCAGCTAAGGCAGCAGCAAGCGGCAACAAACCAACTAAGGCTCCATCAGGTGACTGTAGGTCAGCTAAGGCAGCAGCAGGGGGCTGCAGACCAAGTGAGACCTCATCAGGTGACTGCAGACCAAGTGAGACCTCATCAGGTGACTGCAGACCAAGTGAGACCTCATCAGGTGACTGCAGACCAAGTGAGACCTCATCAGGTGACTTCAGACCAGCTGAGACATCATCAGGTGGCCATAGATCAGCTAAGGCATCAGCTGGGGGCAGCAGACCAACTGAGACCTCATCAGGTGACCATAGATCAGCTGGGGGCAGCAGACCGACTAAGACATAATCAGGTTATTGCAAATCAGCTAAGGAACCAGCAGGTGATGGCAGAGCAGCGGAATCATCAGTCACAGCAGATGAAGGATTTTCAGAGCCCAAACAGCGATGTAGTAAAGCAGCAGCCGAGGCCGAATCAAGATCTTCAAGAAGGCAAAGTTAGCGAGGAGCTGATCAGCTCAAAGAGAGACCAGAAAAAGAGAAAAAAAAGATGTTACATCTGTTAGCAGCAGCCAAGATTTTTACTCATCACCTTAATAACAATTTTGTGTTGGCAAAAAAGAGGTCTCAGAGATCTGTTGGCATCCAGTGCCCCGGCGTATGTTGGCATCCCTCCCTGTGCATCACTGCACCTCCTGCTCCTACAGCAACTAAATGGTTTAAAGCAGCCTAGCGCTGACCTATGAAACTGATGAGCTGGCATTTTCCAAAGCCACTTAAGAGACAAGCTTTGTTTCTGACCTTTTGGCTGCTCTGGTTAGTGGCTTAACACAGCCTCTTCTATCCGGATCTCTGCTGAACACTGATTGGACTAACCCACTGGAAGCCTCTCTCCAGTGGTCTGCATGTTGTGGTCTGTCTTCCTTCTTTGCTGGGCTCTGTCCTCCTTTTCCTCTGTTCATCAGGGACAGATTTCCTGCTAAACCGCCAAGCCACTTGGACTTTTTATTATAAACACTTACATGCCTTGAAAATATAATTTCCCGGGATGCTGGAACCATTTGCGATGTCGTTTTGTGACATCCTAGCGGCCTTGTTGTTTTGTGCCAAAAAGTCCTTATTTACTCAAGTTCTTCCCTTTGATTTTTTTTTTTTGGGCTCATGTATAAATTTATTCAGAAATTTAAGAAGCGCTTAAAGTGTTACCTAAACCCAGGACCCTGCATTCACTATATCTGGTCTCCCACAGTACACAGAACATGGAAACGCAATTATTTTAGTAAATATAAACAGCTAAATACCTTTTCTCATCAGCAGTATATAGCAGTCTTGTGACTTCTATTAGTGTCTGTTTAACCACTTCAATAAGGTGTCATCCAAAATACAGGTCGCGGCAAAGTGGACCAAACTTGCGCGTTTCGCACTACAAGGAGTGCTTAGTCATAGCTATGACTAAGCACTCCTTGTAGTGCGAAACGCGTAAGTTTTGTTCCACTTTGCTGTGACCTGTATTTTGGATGACACCTTATTGAATAAAGGGAAATATCTTTGGAGTGCGGCTGTCCAGAATTTCTTTGATGTCTAACTGCCATAGCATTGCCAGCACCTGGACTTCTAGACTGAAGGAGATGCCTTTTACCTTGATCTGACCCACCTGGAGTGGTGACACTCTCTAACCACTTCAATACTGGGCACTTTCACCCCCTTCCTGCCCAGACCAATGTACAGCTTTCAGCGCTCTCACATTTTGAATGACAATTGCGCGGTCATACAACACTGTACCCAAACATTTTTTTTTTTCCAGAGCTTTCTTTTGGTGGCATTTAATCACAACTGGGTATTTTATTTTCTGCGATATAAGTGAAAAAATACTGAAAATTTTTGAAAAAAACATTTTTTTGTTTGTTTTTTTTATTCTAAAAGTTTGCAAATAAGTAATTTTTGTTCATAAATTTGGGCCAAAATGTATACTGCTACATATCTTTTGGTAAAAATAACCCAAATAAGTGTATATTATTTAGACTGTGTGAAAGTTAGTCTACAAGCTATGGTACCTGTCATTAAAAAAAAAAATGATCACAAAAATGATGTACTGACGGGCCTATCTCAATTCTTGAAACCCTAACAAGTCAGGAAAGTACAAATACCCCGATAATGACCCCTTTTTGTAAAGTAGACATTCCAAGGTATTTAGTAAGAGGCATGGTAAGTGTTTTTTTTTTTTTTTTTGAAGTTGTCATTTTTTCCCACAATTCTTGGGAAAATGAAGAAATGATTATTTTCACTGGATCGGTGTGTGTGAGGAGGAGAACCTGCTAACTGCTATTTACCGCCGTTTATTGACATTTGTGATCGGCTGGGATTGGACACAGCCGTTCAAGTTGTAAAGAGCCAATTTCATTGGCTCTTTACCCTGATCGGGGTCGGGCTGTGTCAGAGTGACACGCCTCGTCCCTGATCGCCACGTTGTGCGCCCCTGCGGGTGCGCAAGAACGGTGTGCACACACAGTGCATGTGACAAGCTGTTATTGGACACAGCTGGTCACATGGTAAAGGACCATTTTCATTAGCTGTTTACCCTGATCGGGGATGGGCTGTGTCAGAGTGACACTCCTCATCCCTGATCGCCATGTTGTGCACCCCCGGAGTCACCCCGCTCTCACGTGTGATGTAACCGTGACCTGACAAAGTGCATGCGTGCGAAACGCGTTGTTACGGAAACTGCTCCCTCTTCATTCTAGCCTGGTTTGATCGACAACCCAATCCGGCTGACTCCGGCTCGACTCGCGGGCATCTGTGGCTCTGCATCAGTGTTTCTGCACACTGTGGCAGATTCCTCCTTGCCTCCTGGTGAGTGCTGGTGGCCTCCGAGTGATTGTGGGTTTGCTTCGCGATGTTGCACATCAGGGCGGATCCTTCCCATCCTTATGTTTACCGGACCCAGTGGTTGTCAAGCCATCTACACTTGACATACTGGCTTGGTATAGTATTAACTTTGATTTGAAATGCTTTTATGTGAACTTTCTTACTCATTTTGGACAATAAATCAATTTATTAGCCTTTATCATCGGCTTGGTGCTATTCCTTCGGAGGATTCCATGTCATCCACACACATTCAGAGAGCACTTTTCATTTCCTTTGTTTGCTATTACAGGGCCATTCAGCACTGTCCAGACAGAGGTTCAGAGGTCCTGCAGCCTCATAGGACAGTCAGAGAATGAAAACTCCTCCCACAAGCTTTAACCAGACACTGATAGAAGTCACAAGACTGCTATATACCGCTGAGGAGAAAAGGTATTTAGCAGGTTATTTACAAAAACAATTGCACTTCCATTATTTCCATGTTCTGTGGGAGACCAGGTATAGTGAATGCAGGCTCCTTGGTTTGGTAAAGCTTTAAGATTTACTGTTGCTGAAGCAGGAAGAAAGCAACAGGAATGACACAGACTGTGTGAAAAGTAGGTGAGGTGACAGGACAAACTCTGGTGCCAGGGAGACAAAAAGTAAAAACTTATAAGTATAGTGTCTTATCTTCTCTCCCTGATTCTCTATCCCTTCTCCCTCATGGCAGCCTGTGAACTTCAGCACTGTAAAAGCTTCTGTCAGCCTTCCTGTCTAGCTGAGCCAAGGCATACAATCAAGGCTGGAAATGTACTTTTTTGAGACCAAGGTTTGGTGTGAATTTCCAATAAGGAAGTGACAGCTCTGGGCTTCAACAAAATGGTGGCCTTCAGCAAGAAGATACAGGAGCACTGCTGGAGGAAATTTACGTCACACGCTAATTTTGGAAGCATAATTTTTTTAATGTGCATTGCATGTTCTTCTGTCAAAGAGCATCACTTTTTATCAAACTGTTATGGGTAAAATTCCAGTTTAAGATGCACAAAGATATATATCTTACATTTTGGATAATTCCCCTCCGTTTCTGATATTTTTAACACTGTATCAGTTTTATACATGAGCCCTGGTGAATTACAATGCCTTTTTAAATGGATGTCCACATAGCTGCCTAAGATCCTCCATCTGTTCTACTATTTACATCCGATTCATCCTTTCTCTGTCTTTAGGATTAACAAATTAAGAATGTGAAGAATAAGGTGTCTGTTAAACCGGAAATGTTACAAGTTATAGCTGAACTCTAGGCAGATCTAGAAAGATACATTTTTAAGTTTTATGTATTTATTAAAAGTAATTAAACATATTTTAGCCAAATTCAGATACATCTAGATACTAACTGTAAATGTATCTAAATTAGAC